>OY992877.1:66447906-66652906 GCA_963921405.1 Cepaea hortensis | reverse complement strand
GGTGATCATGGTTCTCCAGATCTTGTGATCTCCAGCCGTATGTATCAATTCATGATGTTTGTTAATATTACCATTACTACTGTCTTCCTATTATTTAAGTTGAAGCCCATGTTTTTCCCACTTTCTTCAACAACTGCATCTATAATTTTCTGCAGATCCTTCTGACCTATTGCTATTTAGATGCTGTTTCTAAATATATACTTGTATAATAAATAGTTGCAGAGATTTAGTAATGATCTAACATTTCATCAACATCCATGTTGCTTAAATCTCTCCTTAAGTAATTAGATATTTGAATCTGTATTATAGATAACTTGCAAATTCTCAAAGTAATTTCTTTCTATTCACTCTTGTCTTTAATAGGTGGAAAACATTGTACTGATTCTTTGACAAAGCTTTAGTATTTCATTGAATATTTGTAGGTACACTTTTTGTTAGTGGATTATTACACAACACATTTCAACCATGCCTCAATGTTGACATCTACATATGTGCTTTTTCTTATGTCTATATTTAGACTTTCTGAAACGTGACTGCAAACACAGTGTTACAAGATTATTGATTCACTGCATGTTTACATTAAATATTTATTCAACTATAGACGCTCAGAGGAAAGGCGAGACGGACATATAATCAGATTGCTACTGGAACTATTAGTGTTGGAACTCTTCGCTGGCTGCTGAGGATGGGGACGGAGCGCTTATGGGAATGTCCCGAATGCTGTGATGTCGGTTCCTAAATCAATCAATCAATCAATCAACTATAGAATTTTTGTCTCAAATGTTTGTCTTATTAAGTTACGAATAATTTCCTCACATTTTTTCTTTATATCTTTGATGTCATGCCATCAAAATGTTGACTATATGTACTCATATTAAACTTTCTTTTTTTACATTACAACTAAAGAGGTCAGATCTCATAAAAATTACCAAGCAGCACACACTCACAAACACAACCCAACCATCTCATGCATGCATCACAGACATGAACCCACACATACACACTCTAACTATCCCATTCAGATATCGAATACATACATAATGACAATGCTACGAAGTCTGGGTAATCAAGTGTAACAATTTATGTACATACGTCTTTCTGCTTCTGGTTTCAGGCATACCAGGTCTCTGCACATATTATCCATCTCAAACTCCATATCAAAGAAAGCACTTTCTAGAGTTGCCACATTGTCTTCATAAGCAAAATAAAGATAAAATTATATACTTATCTGAAAAATAGAATGATAGGCTTTTGCCAGGAGCAAACAGTAATTACAAATGTCTGATTATTTTACTGTTAAGAATAACACCAGCCCAATGAAACCAAATATATTAATCATATACATTTCAGCACCACTGAACTGTAAGGTTTATGGAACAGAATCTTTAGTTCTTTCCAGAGCATCATAATGTTGTATTGTTCAATTGTATTTCCAAATTCATTTTTCCATTCCTTCCTTGTTTCCAGTTTAAGAAATATCTTTCATTTCTGCTGATGTTGCATTATAATATGCACACACATATCAAGTTGCATACAACTGTGCTCAGATTAAGTAAAAGTGCATGTATGCACAAATATATATATGTAGATATAAGTGTGTGGGTGTGTTTACAGAACATCTAAGTGTTAACAGTTCAAATAACCAACAAGACATTAATCACCATGGCGAAACAAAAGAATTAAGAACCAACATACAATTATTGTAGATATTCATGACAAATTATGTTTCAATCAAAACAAACTTTATATAATTCAACTGCCACACAAGCATA
Source organism: Cepaea hortensis (assembly GCA_963921405.1). Taxonomy (NCBI): domain Eukaryota; kingdom Metazoa; phylum Mollusca; class Gastropoda; order Stylommatophora; family Helicidae; genus Cepaea; species Cepaea hortensis. The sequence continues at coordinate 66,651,134 of OY992877.1, read as the reverse complement.
CATTTATAACTAATCTCATATTATTTTTTACTGCCCTTAATGAAGAATCTAGGACCTGTAATGGTTAGTACACTCACTTACCAAGGCAGCGGTCTCAAGTTTAATTCTCAGTAGTGGTGAGATATACTTGCTGTTGACTAGTACAGCATTGATGTCAGCCAGGTCTCATCAAATTCTCAGTAGTGGTGAGATATACTTGCTGTTGACTAGTACAGCACTGATGTCAGCCAGGTCTCATCAAATTCTCAGTAGTGGTGAGATATACTTGCTGTTGACTAGTACAGCACTGATGTCAGCCAGGTCTCATCAAATTCTCAGTAGTGGTGAGACATACTTGCTGTTGACTAGTACAGCACTGATGTCAGCCAGGTCTCATCAAATTCTCAGTAGTGGTGAGACATACTTGCTGTTGACTAGTGCAGCACTGATGTCAGCCAGGTCTCATCAAATTCTCAGTAGTGGTGAGACATACTTGCTGTTGACTAGTGCAGCACTGATGTCAGCCAGGTCTCATCAAATTCTTAGTAGTGGTGAGATATACTTGCTGTTGACTAGTGCAGCACTGATGTCAGCCAGGTCTCATCAAATTCTCAGTAGTGGTGAGATATACTTGCTGTTGACTAGTACAGCACTGATGTCAGCCAGGTCTCATCAAATTCTCAGTATTGGTGAGATATACTTGCTGTTGACTAGTACAGCACTGATGTCAGCCAGGTCTCATCAAATTCTCAGTAGTGGTGAGATATACTTACTGTTGACTAGTACAGCACTGATGTCAGCCAGGTCTCATCAAATTCTCAGTAGTGGTGAGATATACTTGCTGTTGACTAGTACAGCACTGATGTCAGCCAGGTCTCATTAAATTGGTACCAGAGATTTCTCTCATCCATGTTTTGTGTGTGTGTATGCGCTTGCTCACTTTGAACTCAAGCGTAGTCCATACATGTGGTGAGAAACAGACAGAGTGGTTGGGGTTTCACTGCGAAGGCTAATGGACGATTATTGAAAATGGAGAGTATGGCATATGAGGCTACGACCTCCAGCATGAGAATGGAGGTGGAAGCAGTCACAGCGCCATTCCGTTGATTAGAAGAAACCACTGCAACACAAATTGTCTTCATCACGGACTCAAGGAGTATGCTTATAAGGTGGAGAAAGGAATGTTTTGTGTGGAATGGCTCACCTCGTTTCAGAGGTCACAGATTGTGAGAATTGTATGGATTTTTTGCCCTCGCCATGTGGGAGTGCGGGGGAATGAACAGGCTGATAAGCTGGCAGGGAATGTACCTCTTGGTGGTAGATTATCTATGGACAAGGGCGAGGTGGTCGTACGCCTGTGGGACTGGGTGGAGAAGGTGGAGGAACAGACTGAGAACCCGTATGTGGAAAGGATAAGATTGCGTGAGATTGGTAGGTGTTCTGGTAGAATCTCAAAACTGAGTGAGAAGACCAGGAGAACTTTCAATCAGATAGCGGTTGGAACGATTAGTAGTGTGACTCTTCACTGGCTGTTAACGAGGGGGTGGAACATATGGGAATGTCCTAAGTGCAGTGATGTTAGTTCTTAGCTCAACTCAACAACTCAATACTACTTCTAGTGCACTGAACTGATATTTGCATTTATATTAAATTTCCCTATTACCAGTGTCCCTCACCATCAGGCAAACCCACTCCAACTTCTGAGGTATTTGTAATTTATGTCCCCAAGTCAACATTTTATTCCAACTGACAGGTGTAGGGGTTGAACTTGCTACCTTGGCATCAGCACACCAGATGTTTAAAAGCGAATGCTTTTATCTATTCGACTATACTGACTTGCTCTTATCCATGTGTTACCAGGGTTCATAAGGAAAGTAGATGTTTGGCTGCCAGCCAAGTGGACACGAATTAGAATTCACTTCAAGGCAAATATTTTTAATTGACTAGGGCTGCCAGGTTGACCAAGCCTAAAATGGGTACCAGGAAATGTCTTGGAAAGCTAAGGCGGTCAGTGTGATACTGACCACAACACCCCTGGAGTGCCGACTGCTCTATAAAAACCTGGGTCGAGCACCATCTGCCAAAATTTGCCTTCAGCTGTGTCAAAGGATCCTTTACTTGCTTACTACCATGTATGTCTTAAAAAGCAGCCAAGAAGATTTGGCATGAGACTGGCTTCCCCATCCTGTAGAAAACTTAGCTGCAACATCCAACCACTCATTATTTCTCCAGGAAAGTAAGGCGGTGGGCAATATACTGGCTAAATTACCACCTGTACTGTCTGGCCACTGAAAATATATGCTTAACAATTATATTCCTTAAATGGTATGTCGATTGTGTTTTTTGTGTGTGCTCGTTCGATTTGAACTCAAGCTTGGTCCATACATGTGCTACTACTACTTCTAGTGCACTGGAATAATTTGTGCATGTGGATTAGCTTTCCCTATTACCAGTGTCCCTCGCCATCAAGCAAACCCACTTCGACTTCAGACGTACTTATAATTTACGTCCCCAGGTCAAGGACAAGAAGTCAACAGTTTAGTCCAACTGACCGGTGTAGGGGTTGAACCTGCTACCTCAGCATCAGCACACCGTAGGTTTAAGAACAAGCACTCTTATACATTCAGCCATGCTGACCTCTGTCAATTGGTTTACTTTGACTACACTGATGCAGATAATATTCTGCCATAACTTTTCATTATCGTATTCATTTCACGGTTACAAGATTCAATGCAAAGTTTACTGAAAGTACACACTTTAAAAATTCCCTAACAAATGTCACCTTGATTACCTTCACTTTTAATTTGAAAAGTCCTCTCTGCTGCTCTGCGGTACAAACGTATGTGGGAGGCAAAGTCATCAACCAGTTTTTGAGTGAAATACGGCATCCAATCAATTTCTTTGGACCTGTACAGCAACAGTGAATAAGTAAAAAGGTTTGACTTGTAGTTTTCTGTATATAAACACAACCTACTCAAACACAACCTACTCTCACAAGCTTAAAGTAAGGTCTTAGTCAGATATGACTGAGCTAAAATATAACAGTAGATGGTACTACCTGCTTTCTGTTAGCGTCGAATATTGGGTAGTGCTCACCAAACCTGACACTCCACATTGTACCAACGCTATGGGTGGAGGAGCGCAATTGGGAGAGTACAAGTCTTGCACTAATGTGAGGAAATGTAACCTAAAGACTAAATCGTCAAGCTTCAGACGAGTTGCTATGCCTTGGTCAGCAACTGGTCTAGGATAAAAGCTCTGACAAGCGGTCAGTAAGGGTGTTGCTTTACTGATCTGGCAGCTTCTGTAGCTTGTCTTGTTCCAGACGTATTGGTGTTACCTTTCGTCTGGAGTAAACTAGGCAGACCAAGAGAGAGATCATGCTGCAAGGGCAACACATGGTCTCTAAATTTAGCCCAGGCTTTGTGCTATGGAAATGTATAACTCCATTTTACAAACTATCGTCTATCAAGACAGCAAAGTGCCAGTCAACAGTATCAGATACTACACCTTGTTGTGAATGTTTTGAACGCTGCATACAATAAAGCTTACCGATTGGAGAATGTGATAATCACTTTCTGTGCGCACTGCCAGAAGTCAACAAGAAAACTGTCATGATCACTGATCTGTCTGTACCAGGTTTTGATGTAATCTCTGACTGTAAATTCCAAAACCTGAATAACAAAAGATGAATTAATTCAGGGAATTTGGCATTTTCTTACAAACATATGGAACATTATCCACAAGTCAATTAATCTTGTATTTATGAAGAGGCTGGAAAAATACAAAAATAACAAAGTAAGTAAAGTAAAGGACCTGTATATACATCTTGAGGTGGACTGGGTATGTGGTTCAAGCCCCTATATTTTTATAGACCAATCAGCACTCTGTGCATTAGGAGGTTAATATCATGCCTTTACTGTCCATGACATTTCCTGACACCAATTTTAGGCTGGGTTGACCTGGAAGCTCATAAAAAAATCCATCTTGATAGGGATTTGAACACATGATCACCAGGCTACTGGGCAATCATGCTAACCACTGCATTACAGTGGCTCCCAAAACAAATGTCTGTAACATGCTGTGTTTATAAGTGGTTACCCATCTCAGTACTAACCACATCCAGCGTTACTTGACTTCAGTAATCAGATTAGAAACTTTTTTCTAATTCCAGCGTGGTATGGCTGTAGGCAAGACAAAAACTAACAAGAGTTAAATAACTAAAGTTTCTTGGATAGAGTGAATCGACTGTGTATGTAAGTATCAAAACTCTATTCATGGCATTTAGTAAAAGCAGCCGGCATGATACCGACCACACCATCCATTGAGAGTCAACTAAGCTAAATGTGTTGTTCGAACTACATTACCTCTTTCAATACATCATCAATAACACTGGCACCAGTCATTCGTTTATCAAAATTCTTGATTTTGGTAGTCGGTTCCATTGATTCTTTAACCTGAAATGAAGTGGGGAAAAATAAAAACATAATTATCCTATGAATAATGTAAAATGATCACGAGAGGTTTCATTAACACAAGTATTAGCTAGCCTGTATTTAACTTACGCCATTAAAGTGTTAATAAAATTAAAGAAAACTTACAATGAATAAAGCCCCTAGGAAGAAAACATTCATTACTAAACATATTTAACTCGTGAAAGTAAAGCTACAGATAACATCTGTATATGGCAGATGGATATCTGGAAGTCAATAAGCATCGAACGCAGGTCGACAAGATTACACAGATCTGTTAGTTATTTTTATTTGCACCAGGAGTTATCTTTCGCTTGCTTGACCTGCCCTTGATATTTCTTCTCGCTAGTCTGGAATTAATGTAATCGCTTTGATTTTTAAAATTTCAACTATATTACGTTTTTTTCATTTGTGTTGCTTGTTTTATCTCAACACTACACTATGTTAAAGCCTTAATGGGCAATAAAAGCAACATAAAAAAGTGCTATATATATATATATAGCCTTAATAGGCAATAAAAGTAACCATAAAATAGTCAATTTACAATTCAGCTGGAAAAGTTAAAACAAAGAATAATAATCAGACAACACACAAAAGTCTTGAAAATATCTGCAGATCTGAAATGAACAGTTAAAAGTTGAGGTGGTTCAGGAGTACTGTAGAATCATCTGTAGAAGACGAGTTGTCATGACAAGCACTGGACATCAATAGCCAGGGAAGAAGACCTCCTGAACAAAGAAGAGCTCATTTGGAGTTAGCAACGCTGAACAGCCTTTGGAAATAATGAAACTGCAGATAAGACTTTCTGAAAAATCTACTATGTGACTTAAAAATCTCTGGGCAGTGGAAAACCAGCTAATAATGCAGTAAATTTGTTCTCTCAATATGCTTCAAGGACGTGTACAAATCTTACTTTCAAACATAACATCATCAAGGGAAATGAAGTTCTATCGACTGAACAAGCTAGGTGGACTACACAACCGTACAGGTGACTGATCAACATGGCTAAGTAACTTGTATATATTTTTAAGTAGTAGTTACAGTGTCTGTTTATTATTTGTGTGCTGATGAAGTCTCTAGCCACAACTTCAACTGTGTCACTAGTGACTGTGTTCTAGTCAAGCTTACCACTTTTACTGCTCATGTTCATAAATTCACTCTAGCGACGAAATGGGAAACTACAATCAGTCACAGATTATAAATAACAATTTCACTACATTACCAATCATGTAACAGATTATAGATAACAAAAATTTCAATACTTTACTAATCATGTGACAGACTATAGATAACAATTTCACTACTTTACCTTCTCAATTCCCTTAAGGCTAAGCTGCCCCAGCTTAGATTTCATCTGGTCTTCATTTATGCTGACAGCTTGCTTGCCAAAATGATAAACAATTGCTAGCCACCTGAATGAATAATACATGAAGATGTGATTTTATTTCCTATTTCTGGAGACAAAAACCATTTAATTACTATTTAAAAATAACACTGATTACAAATGTTAAGTCTGTGAACACCAAGTTATCAATGAACCTGAACTACAGTGACTGCAGACACTTAACACTTAATAATGAGTTAAAGCTAAGAATAATAAAACATAACCAGAAGTCACACATTCAAATCCCCATTGATTCTCTTTTAGGGAATTCACTATATCAGCCAGGATCATTGCTCATCAGCTTCCCACAGTAGTCTGGCTCGCAAGCCTATCAACTGGTTTATTTCCTCTTATACCTGTGTGGAATGGCACAAAAATGAGGCTACTTTTTGTCAGCCCACTACTCAACCGAGACTCCACCCACTGTCTTCAAGCTTAGCCCATCTCTTCTTCTTCTTCTGCGTTCATCCAGAGTTTTTTTTTCAGGATGTGATTGCATTGTGCCTGTTTACAGCAAAGCTGCGTTCTTGCGCCATTAGGCCGACACATCCGTCTTCTGCAGGCATTTGTTGACCGGATTAACCATCCCTGTTAGCCCATCTCAATCTTCCTTATGCATTCAGTACACACATACAGACACTGACAGTACTGTCTGCACACAGTACAAATATAAGGACAATGTCAGTACTGTGTGAAACAACACTAACACATAGACAAAGACAGTAGTTTGTGCCTATGGTACCAACATACAAGTGTACAGGTAGACGATTTTATATTAAAGAATAATATCTAGAATCACTTATGTAGTAACGCAAAACATGGTAACAAAGTAATGAGAAAATAACTAATCTGAATTTACAAAAAATTGGTTAACAACGACTCACCCAGAGATGAATGCAAGTCCATACATGCACAGAAGGAGTGCATATCCTTGAAATGACACAAAGAACAAACAGGCAGCAAGTGACAGCCACATTAATGTTTGCCCAGACACCACCATCTAAAATAATATATGTAAGTAAAGTACAGGAAAATGAAAGTATCTTATGCAGTAAGTCAATATTATTGAATGTCAGAAAGAAAGTACTGAGTACTGCAATGTTATATTGGTTTACAAGGCAGTTTTACAGTCAGTAGTTTGTCATTGCCGGTCTCTCCGTGGCAAAGGCGCTATGGACGCGGTTCATAATACCGCCTACCTGTGTTCGAAGCACAGCTGCGGCCAATTTGGCAGCAGACTGTGTGACGCTAGGTTTTAACGTGATGGTATGGGAGCTGGTCATTCAGAAAGCAAGGCAAACAACTGAACGTAAACTTGCCAAGACATCAACAACAGCAGTGCTAGTGATGACAGCGATGTCCTGTAAATAATGGATGCAAAAAAAAAAGAAGTTTGTCATTGCTTTCTGAAATCAATGCAAAGCCATCTGCATCCAAACCATTTGGAGCTTATTTCAAACCCTTGACTCTGGGTAAACAGGAAATTATGAAACTGCATTTCACTAAACCCTATGCCATGAATGTGTGCGCGGACGCACGCACACACACACACACATACTCTCTCTCTCTATCTAAAAATTTGAGTAAAGTGACACAGATTATTCTTCATTACATCCCCATAGATCAGTCAAAAAATGCTGAGGTTGACTGCAATGTCCTGTAAAGGATATGCAACTAACTTGTTTTAAACATCACAGAGTTTTTTGTGGAAAGAAGTTGCTTGGTATCGAATGAATCATATCTGATATTTGTTTACGTTCATCAATGTGAACTAGGCAAGGCTAAAGAAGGTCCCTTGCTGTCATAGAACTACTGTCACAAAAAGAAATCCAATGAACCAATCTTGAACCTATAGACTATAGCACTATAGTAAAGATGATATTTCAGTCAGTTGTATCTATATCCTGTTTTAAATTTTAATAAATCATCAGTGTCAGTTGTTCGCCTTTCTAAAGATGGGGCGGGTAAGGAGGAAGGTGTTTTCGTGGAAAATTTCCATAGCCCTTCTGTTGACCTGTCGTACGTACCAACGCTAGCATCTGATCACATGTATTAAAAGGCAACAGGTCACACAGCTCGGGAAACAACTCTAATAATTGCAGCTGTGGTCTGTCTGCTAGGCTGCAAGCGTTTGTAGCTTAGAACTTTCATCTCTGCAAAGTTATTTCAATTTTCTGGCAAACAGTAAGCTAATATTTCTTACAACTCCTGTATTTTAAATCATCCTTGTCTTTTTTATGCATTTTTGAATTCTGCGCTCATTTTTACTTATATTTGAAGAGTTTCAACAATTACTGTTTCTTACTTTTATCAGAAAACAACAAACAATTTTAGCATAACAATGAGAAATCAATATCGCATAACGCAAAATTCACCATGGCAGACCTATGCCTAGCATTGCATAGCTTAGCGGACTCTTATCTATTTCATAATTAGAACTGGCAATTTAACTACTAAAATTAAACAGAATACAAGTTTCATTTGTAACAGTAATTTATCTGTGTGTAGTTGTATAATTTTCACCTTTTGACATGATGAAAATAATTTTGAAAGCCAGTTAGTTGTCAGACCCGTCTATAAACCTGTAAGGAGTACTTTTTCTTAGCAGCGCAGCAGTACATAATTATTTAAATTTAAATTAACTTACTGTGAAACAAGTTATGGTTTTTAAATTTAATTATTAATTGCTCACTTTTAGCTACAAAATAGTGTAATTATGGAGTAGATGTAGAAATAAATTATTAGCGATATTGATTGCTTAATTCATGCAGCAGTTGTAAACTTATTTACATACATTTTTTGTTGTTGCATATCCCTTACAGGACATTGCAGTCAACATCAGCATTTTTCAGCTGCTGTTGATGTACTAGGCATGATTACGCTCAGTAGATTGCCACTGCTTTCTGAGTGACTGGCTCACACACCCTGTAAGTTACCAATGTGATGAGAACCGCTACCAATTCTCGCGCAGGTTATGTTACTCATGAGAATGTATGGGAATATGGAGAAAGATGTTAACTCCTAGGCAGGATATTTGATCAACAAAAGAAAGCTGTCGCAATGCAGAGTACTAAGTGAGTACATCAAGAAAATGTGAGTACATTTTCATGAATTTTTGTTGAACTTAATATCGAACATTTCTCCCCCGATGTGTCTCCACCTTGCCGTGGTGGGGGAGCTTGCGTGTCCCATTGACCCCATGTGCTATGTCAATGGATGAAAACTACATATCGGACAGCTTATGGGATAGGGGCCAGGCTAAGCGAGACACAACCTGCTGCTCTGCAGGTAGACTGAGGATAGCACTCAAAAGTTTAAATCAGGCGCACAAAGGCAGAAGGTCTTAGTCCGGACACAAGCACTAAGGCTCTCAACTGAAGGTTAAGGCGAACGCCTCTAAGCCATTAATCCTCAGACCTGAGAGCCGGGCCGATACAAACCTACCGAAAAATGGAGGTGAGATGATGAGCACGCTACATGCTTAGCTCAGATACTTGTTTCGAAGGTTCTCAGCTGGGGGATATGAGGGATCCCCAGATGAGAGGGCCTGGCCATTAATCGCTCACTGATCCACGGAGGTAAGGTGCTGAGCTGGCAGCACATGTAGCCTACCTCGTGAGCGAGTACTAAAGGTAAAAAAGCGCCCCAGTCGCACGAAATGGTTACAAAAAATGTCTGTATCTATGCTCACATAGAGTGTAGTCAAAGGTGGAAAAACATCTCAATAACACGAAATGGAACTCTTGGCTACCGAATCCATTGCGTGATCCGAAGTCCGAAGCGAAAGCTTACCTAGTGGATGTCGTCCGCAGACTGTCTGTTCATGGTTTGTGCTTGAGCAACCAGTGGCAAGCGAAATGCCCAAAACATGGAAGTGAGGAATCAAAGCAGCTGTGAGCACTACGTGGCAATTCCTTGGGTGAGTCCAGTCTCAGAGCAGTATGTGCCGGCTCTGCAATAATGGAAGCCTCCTTGAATAACGGGGAACGCCCATGGTCTGCCCCTGCCTTCCCTTGAGGATTGACCGTGATGTCTTTGACCATTCTATCTTGACCAGCTGAGATGTGGGGGACATCACAACAATAAGTCTAACGTGCCTCGAAACCTGAGGAAGGCTAACCTCATCAAAAATGCCCGCCGAAGTCGGAAGTGCCGTCCTACGGGTGGCAAAATATAAATTGGCACTACGCAATTACGTCCGAGTGAAATGTCTCATCCAAATGTCTCTCGTGCTAGGAACAGCTCTGACTACCTAGTTTCCGAATGCCGCTCTTGCTCGAAACAGCTCTGACTAGGTAGTTTTCCGAATGTCCATCGTGCCTGGAACAGCTCTGACGGGCACAATGACAAGCACATGTCCGAATCGAAAACTTGCTGAGTGGATACCACCTGCAGACCTGTCTGGTTTGTGCAGGAACGGCCCGGGGCAAACAAAATGCCCAATATATTGAAGTGAGGAATTAAAGCAGCCATGAGCAGGACATGATGATTCCCTCGGTGAGCCCAGCACCAGGGCGCTATGTGTCGGCTCTACAATTATGGAAGCCACCCAGGATGGCAGAAAATGCCATGGACTGTCCCTGCCTTCCTTTGAGGGACGACCGTGAAGTCTTCGACTGTTCAAACTTGACCAGCTGGGATGTGGATGGTACCATAAAAGTGAGAGTCTCCCAGGAGTGCTAACCTGGTCAAAAATGCATGCAGAAGTCGGATGAGTTGGCCCAAGGGTTTCGGCCCACGGGTGCATAATAACTCAACACAATCACATCTGAAAAAACACTCCGGATGAACGCAAAGAAGAAGAAGATAACAAACATTTCACATGACTTTTAATTAATATAAATGGGCAGCTTTTTAAATCTTTATTTAGGTTACAGCACATCCTATTGAAACATGAATATCACCATGACTTTCCTTTTACCGGTCCCCATAATAAAATATATATCTTGCCAGGTTTGTTAGCCAATAAGTAGCAATGCACATGATATTTAATTAATAATAATCAATTTGCGGCTATTTTTAATTATTAATTAGGTCATGGCACATCCTATAGAAAAATAGATAACATGTCACGTTAGACCTTGCCGCCCCAGACGCAACAATGTATTGTTGCTATGTGGTTCATTTAAAAATAATCAAGCCACATTAATAGAAAGCAAAATTTAATGTTCTTAGCTCCCAATTTACTGGGCAGCGAGCAGAACTTCTCATTTGCTCAGATTCCTTCACACATCCTGGTTGTAGATCACAACACACAAATTTTAAATATTAATTATTTAATAACAATAAATAACTGCTTAAATTTGATGCAGAGTCTTAACTGAGATACCCTTGGATTCGTCTTGTCAAGCTGTATTCACTTGTGATGGTTCATAAGTAAAAACCCACATTTTAAATATTGACTAAAATTGATAAATTATTATATCAGATATATCTGGCCTTTAAAGTTGATAGTGATCGTTAATAATTCAGTACTTGTCTTGCACGTACACTGCACACCCGGCTGATTTTTGAGCTTCGGTAGGGGAAAGAATACAGCACAGAGCCGTAGACATGGGTAAAGATCTGGTAAGAAGCTATTGTTATTGTGATCAAAATAATAAACTAACTTAAATAAATTACATTTTCATTTATAAAATGAAAGTAAGTCTATAATATAATGAATAAACTAACTAAAGTAGTTAAGTAAAGCACCACTTGACTTTCAATTAATTAAGTTTTTTAGATTTTAGGAAGAAGTTGAACTTATTGATTATTTATTAAGATTAAAAAACTACAAAATACTAAAATAGTCTTGCCTTTCTTGTTAAATCCGATTAACAGTTTACTCCTGCTTGCATTGCACTAGTAAGTCGCTACCTGGAGGAACAAGCATGAATTGATATCATGTTTCATGACAACTAGAAGGCGTAACATTCAGTAAAATAGCCGGCCATTGTCGTATACGTTCTAAACCAATCGGGATGTTTCTCCCGTGTTGATGTTTCTGCTTACTGGCACAGGGGACGTCATTCACGATGACATTACATCTAGTTGCAACTTCAAATGCACTCCCTTTACTATTGAAATAATTTGTCATTCCTTCTGAAGGACGTTGCGATCAGCCCAGTGTGATTTTCAAGACAATTTAACATTAAATAGTTTGCCATTGCTTTCTGAACGAGAAGTCAACGTTAAAGTTCAACAAAGTGTAGGGAATAAGCCGGCTACCCCGCTGTCAGCACACTGGAAGTTTTAAAGCCAGCTATCTTAACATGTCGGCCACGCGGACCATTATTTCACATTTACTGTCTGTCATAAACTGTCATTTACTGCAACCAAAGGCTTGCGAACGCGGTTCGTGAGCCGGGTACCAGGCGTTCGAAACTCAGCCGCGACCGATTTGTGCAGCAGACCGTGTCGCGTTGTGTTATAACGTGCTGGTATGGGAGCCGGTCGTTCAGAAAGCAATGGCAAACTACTGAACGTAAAACCTTGCCTAGTACATCAACAGCAGCTGAATAATGCTGGTGTTGACTGCAACGTCCTGCAAGGGATATGCAACATTTAAAAAAAAAAAAACTGCCAATATAGTATCTTGCGGTGTATGGCGAAAAAGGGGGGGGGGGGCTGAGCCTGAGGAATTAAGGCCGCCTGGCTAGTGCAGTCTCCGCAAACTGTTCAGGTTAGAGCATTCTTTTTGCCCCCGACAGAAAAAAAAGGCCACACCTTACCGAGGATTCGAACCTGGGTCTCCCGAAGGAGAATCCGGCATACCATTTCGTAAAAAATCAACGCAACGCGGTTTACTTCCAAATCGCGCGCAGTGTGTTTTGAACGCACGTATGCGGGATCACGAACTGCGTCCGTAACCTCTTCGCCACGGAGCCGCCAAAGTAGCATGACAGAATCGCTAATACTGAGCATACGGAGAGAACTAACATTCTAGTCAACTGGAAACATCAAAGGGAAGAGAGGCAGAGGCCGACCAAGAGAAATGATGCTGGATGGATTGAGACGGTGGCATGGAGGAATATCAGCAGCAGAGGTGATCAAAAACATGAAAGACCGAGATATGTGGAGAGACATGAACGCCTTCGCCAGCTGGCAGGGCACTTGATGATGATGATGATGACCTTGGCATCAGCACATGGGATGTTTAAGAACATTCGCTCTTATCCATTCGACCATGCTGTCCTCCTGCTAGCGGTGTACAGTAGTAGTAGACTATTACTAATAGTTTTTCCAAAGTGGGCGTAGGTATGTGTGGCTTTAGTTGATCTTTTATGCGTCCACATATGATCTTCACTGTTTCATCTAAGGTAACATTGATGACTATAAAGACTACATCCCTGGATACCATGTGTTTTTGTTCTAGATCCAAATTGCCTAATAAGCATCTGATATTATAGCAGACAGGATAAGAGCGCTCTAGCTCTTAAACTTCTGCAGCTCTGGAGGTGGGGCAGTGTAATCAACCCCTACACCGGTCAGTTGGACTTCAAAATTGACTTCTCTTTCAGAAAGCAGTATCAAAGAAATAAAAAAAAAAAATGTTGTACGTTCAGTAGTTTCTGAACGATTGCTTAGAAAATCAACCTGGGTTTGGAGTTGACTGCGACGTCCTGCAAATATCGTGCAACTAAAAGTGTCTCTGGGTATTGTTGGGTCGATGGAATGTCACACTGGCGTCAACATTTCAGCTAGCCATAACCATAACGCTATCCGGTGTTGGGCAGAGGTGACCATGAGTAGAATCGGTTTTGACACTTAGCGATTGCAGGGTAATGAAGAACATACAATTGGTTAGTTTGAAATGAATGAATCAACAAAAAACAGAAGCAAAATCGGTAATCTTTACCTCGGCTAAAGCCTTCGTCGGCACACAACCAACAAACATACACAATCTGACATGAATAACTCTACATGAACATTTATAAAGGTTACTCATCTGCTTCCTTGTTATGTACTTGACGCGTGTGTTGCTCAACAGACGTAACAAAGAGTCATGGCTGAATGCGGCAGTCTTTGCTCAAGATGTTTACACAGGATTTCAGGTCAGAGAAGAGACATGTGCGGCCGCCATAGACTTAGAGGACGCATACAATAGAGTATCCTTCGAGCACTTGATGCAAACCCTCCTCAGACTGAAAGTGCACCCTCACCTTGTACGATGGATAGCTGTAGTCCTGCTCCAAAGGAAGGTGGTGCTAAGATGTGGGAGTTGGTCTTCTGAGCCGATAACGATATGTCCAGGATTGCCGCAGGATTCACCACTGTCACCAGTACTATTCAACGTGTTTACGGTGCCAATCACTGAACAACAGTTGGACGGGAGGAGTAGGACTCTGTCATTTGCTGACGACATTCTCGTGTATCGACAGGGTCGAGATAGACAGGCGGTGGCCAATGATATGCAGGGCCATGATGTCACAAATCAAAATTAATCGTTATGGTGCTAATCCCGTGAAGTCCCATCAGGCGGCGATAGTGCCGGGCCCCCTGCCTCGAGGGGGTCCACCCATGACTACTGGTGGTCACCTTCCCCTGTGCTGTGGAGTCAAGGCACAGAGGAGTAGGTTAAGTGCTATTGACCAAATACCCCAGACACTCAACATACTACAGTGGAATGCCGAAGGAGTTTACAAGAAGAAAGACTCCCTAACACAGCGTCTTCATAAAGATAGAATAGATGTGGCATGCATTCAAGAGACACACCTCAACGCCAATCACAAACTCTCAGTCAGAGGATATCAGGCCACACGTTTCGACCGCGAAGGACACAAAGGAGGAGTTCTAATACTTACACGAAATACAATACCTTGCAGCGAAGTATCTGTGATCTCTGACAACCAAACGGAAATTATAGGTGTTGATATAATGATAAAGGACGTGAAAATAAGAATCTACAATCTGTATAGCCCAGCAGATAAAGACCTTACACTCTCAAACATGAAAATAACTGACACAAACTGCATTATTGTCGGAGACTTTAATAGCCGTTCAGAAAGATGGGGATACCCAGATACTGACAAAAGAGGAGATGAATTGGAGGACTGGGAAATAGACTCAAATCTCCATCTACTCAACAAAGCGGATGACACACCGAGCTTCTACTCCAGAAGATGGCTTACCACATCTACTCCAGACTTAGCTTTCTGCACAGGAGACATCCTCCACAAAATCGATCGCCATGTGCTGGACCAATTAGCAGGTAGTGACCACAGACCAATCAAGCTTGTAATGAATATGGAGTATGTTCCACAGGAGCAAAAGCCCTTGCCCCGCTGGAATTACAAACGTGCAGATTGGGACAGATTTGCCATAATAACAGACAAATATTGTGAAAACATAAATACACGATATGGCAACATAAAGCAAATGGTGGAAAGTCTAAACAGAGCGATAATACAGGCAGCCACTGAGTCCATTCCAAGAGGAGCGAGAAAAAATTACAAACCATACTGGACTGAAGAACAACAAAGTTTGGAGGACAAAGTTGAAGATGCCAGGAAGACAGCAGAGCGAGAGAACAAACAATTGAAGCGAACATCTCTCTCAAAGCCATCTCAGCAAAATATAAAAGAACAGTAAATCAAACAACAAGAGATTGTTGGAGGGAAAAAACAGAAAACCTGAATTTTGACAGGGATGGAAACAAACTATGGAAACTAGTGAAAGCCATGAACAATGAAGGACCTAGAAACAAACAAATAACAATTAAACAAGGAAATGCCTTGCTTACAGGGGAAAAGGCTGCAAATGCACTAATGGAACACTATGCAAATGCAAACCACATTAATATTACAACCGAACAGAAGAAAGCAATCAAAGACAAACAGATACATCATAGAAATACAGAGACAGCAGCAGAATATATGATGGCAAATCTAACAATGGAAGAAATGGAACAGGCAATGAATACCCTAAAAAAGAAGAAATCACCAGGAAAGGATGGAATCACAAATGAAATGCTAATAGGACTAGGCACCAAGGCAAAGAAGAAACTACTAGCAGTCCTAAATAACAGCTGGAAGAGAGGAATAGTCCCACAGGCATGGAAGGAAGCTATACTAATACCAGTCCCAAAGAAAGGAAAAGACCTGGAAGAACCAAATGGCTATCGACCTATCAGTCTACTTAGCTGTGTAGGAAAATTAATGGAACGCATTATCAATGGCAGGCTAACGTGGCATCTGGAAGAAAACAAACTCTTAACACCACACCAAGCAGGATTAAGAAAGTACAGATCCACTGAAGATCAAATAATCTATAATCTATATAGCTCAGGAAATAGAGGATGCCTTCCAAGAGAAAAAGCACACACTAGCAGTCTGGGTAGATTTAGAAAAAGCATTTGATAAAGTATGGAAGGAAGGACTGAAAGTAAAACTGCAAAAAATGCATGTTTGTGGAAAAATGTATAAATGGATCAGCCACTACCTTGAGAACAGAACTGCCAGGACAAAAGTACAAGGACAAACAAGCAAAATGATGCTGTTGGAGCAAGGTGTCCCCCAAGGAGGAGTTCTTTCACCAACATTATTCCTAGCATATATAAATGACATCACAGAAAATTTTCCAGCCAGAGTACACACATCCTCCTTTGCAGATGACCTAGCCATATGGACATCTGAAGAATATATTAGTACAGCTAACAGCAGAATACAGCAAGCCTTATTAGCGCTAGAGGACTGGTCAAAATCATGGCTAGTGAAGATAAGTGAGGAGAAAACAACATACACAGTGTTCTCCCTCTCAAATAAAACTCAGCAACCTAAGCTGGTATTGAATGGAAAAATATTGCGCCATGAAGAAAATCCAAACTATCTAGGAGTCAACTTTGATCGTCGCCTGACATGGAAGACACAGGTTGAGAAAAATCGAACAAGAGCAAGGCAAAGAATGGCAATCATGAAAAAGCTTGCTGGTACAACGTGGGGAGCAGATGAGCAAGTTCTCAAGAAGTTATATACAGGACGGGTGAGGCCAGTACTGGAATATGGCATTGCAGCTTGGGCAACAGCAGCTAAGTCAAACTTTAACAAAATAAGTAGAGTCCAAAATCAAGGAATGCGAATCATAACTGGAAGCCTGAAGACAACGCCTATTAATGAACTAGAAAAGATCACTTGTTTACAACCAATGCAGGACAGAAGAGATAGCAGAGCCCAGCAAAAAGCAGAAAAATTTAGAAGATTGACAGACCACCCTATGTATAATAGGTTTAATGGTTTTGGAAAAGGAAGACTGAAGCGTAGCAACTTTGTAGAAACTGCAAAACGAAAGATTAGGGCAGATCCCATACTTAACATATCAACAGTCAAGCCCATTTACTATGCACACAACTTCCCAGCTTGGAGACAGCAGCAACTGCCTGAGATGATAGAAAACATTCCTGGTATTGAGAAAAAGAACTCAGAATGAAACCGAAAGAAGAAAAATAACCCTCAACTACATAAAAGAACATTACCCAAGCAGCAATTGGACCCATGCATATACAGACGGATCAGCCAAAGATTCAATTAAAAATGGAGGAGGAGGAATTCTCCTTAATTTAAAAAAGGGAGTGATAAAAACACAGTGAGTGGCAACTGGAAAATTTTCAAGTAACTTCAAAGCGGAGGTAGAGGCTTTGAAAACTGCAGCAGAAATGCTCTTGATGGAGGAAAATAAAGAGAAGCAAATAGCTATCTTCACAGATGCAAAGTCAGCTGTCTCAATACTGAAGAGCAAAAATAGCACAGAACTAGCTGACCTAAGAGCAGCACTCCATGGTCTATGCCAGAAATCCAAAAAAGTTGTAATACAGTGGATCCCATCACATTGCAGTATACCTGGAAATGAAGAGGCTGACAGACTAGCAAAAGAGGGTGGACGATTACCACAGCCTGACACAGACATAACCTATAATGAGGCAAAAAGGTTTATAAAAAGCACTTATATAACCAAATGGGAATCAGAGCATCCAGGCCACCAGAAGGATGATGCATATTACAAACTCGACCGAAGAGAACAAGTAGCAATCTTCAGACTCCGCACAGGACATAACAGGTTGAAACACCACTTGTTCAATAAACTAAAGATAGGAGATACCGATGAATGTAGTTGTGGAACTGGTAAAATGACAGCTAAACATTTGCTGCAGGAGTGCCCAATATATGCAGAACAGAGAAAGATATTTTGGCCCACGCCTGCTTCATTTGAGGACAAGCTCTATGGAGATATCAACAAGCTCAAGTTGGCTACAGCTTACTTTAACTACATTCAGGTTGACATCTAAAGGTGCTTGAAGATGTATTTAGACCGCCACGCTTCATACCACAGGTATGTCGGTTACAAAAGCGTCCCAGGGGCATGAGATGGAATATTGCTTGGATAGCACATCCATTACGTGGAAAGTCCGAATCAAAAGCTCACTGTGTGGGCTTCGTAAATGGTGGAAAAAGTGTCCTAGTGACACGAAATGGAATATTGCTTGGATAGCAAATCCATTACGTGAAAAGTCCGAATCGAAAGCTCACTGTGTGGATGTCATCTGCAGACTGCATTCTTCTGGTTTCCGGAGGAACAGCCTATGGTGAACGGAAGGCCCAATATACGGAAGTGAGGCTAAGCAGCCATGTGCAGGACGTGACGATTCCTTGGGTGAGCCCAGTACCAGAGCGCTGTGTGATGGCTCTGCAAGTATGGAAGCCTCCTTGGATGGCGGGGAATGCCCATGGTCTGCCCCTGCCTTCCCTTGAGGGTTGACCAGGATGTCTTTGGCTGTTCTATATGGGCCAGCTAGGATGGGGGATAACACCACAACAGTGAGATTCAAACGTCCTAAGAAACCCCCGGGAAGGTTAACCCGGTCAACAAATGCCCGCAGAAGTCGGATGTGTCGGCCTAACGGCGCAAGAACGCAGCTCTGCTGTAAACAGGCACAACGCAGTCACATCCGAAAAAAAAATCCGGATGAACGAAGAAGAAGAAGAAGATATGCAGGGCGAACAAGATCGAATTTCCTCATGTCGATGCCCTTGTCCACTCTGCAAAGGCATCGGTTACATAGTTCTCCCTAAACAACCATATTGTGAACACAGACCTGCCGGTAGTATGAATGAGTGGGAGCATTTTGAGTAGAACCCAGTCAATGACATATTTTGGCGTGAGTCTTGATCGTAGCCTGTCTTTCAGAGATCATGTCGATTATGTCATAACGAAAGCTCGAAAACGTTTGTCAGCAATGAGAGTCATGGCGGCTGCCAATATCGAGCAAAGACTGCTAATACTTCTGTTCCAAGGACTGGTGCTTTCACCCATCGAGTATGCCCTGACCATCCTCACTGTCAGCCCTACACAGATTGGAAGACTTCAAAAGGTACAAAACGAAGCCATGCGCATCATTTTGGGCTGCACGAGAGACACCAGTTGTGTGGCAGTGAGATACTTCCTTGACTTCCCGACAATGGAACCACAGGATCAAGATCTGGAGAGCTCGTGCATACTTAAAAATAAGTGCAAATGAGCAGCGCCCTCAGCATGACGCTATATTCAGAGAAAAGGGTGACAGGCTAAAGAGGGGCAAGTCATGGATGGGTCGGGCGGAAGATATCGCTCGACAGGTCTGGAGTCTTATGGAATGGGTGCCGATGCCTCCAGCTTTTAAGTGCACTTACATTCGTCAGATGGTGCAGAGAGCAGAACCATTCCGCTGTCAATGGAGAGGTCAACGCGCTCATCTATGAACACTCAGATAGCCCCGAAGTGTTCACCTATACAGATAGATCTGTTATAAAGTAGCAGAGAAGTGCCTGGGCATTTACAGCCCGTTCAGCGGGCCGAACTGTTCAAGAATCAAGTGGTGCCCGACTACGAGCAGCATGACGATGGAGGTGATGGCAGTTACACGGGCTTTCATATGGCTGGAATCACAGCATTATACCAAAGTTAGTCGAGGTTCCAACTTCACGGCAACGGTCGTCCCCATTATGCTCCGTTCCTGTGCCAGTGAATATCACACAAAACGCTCCCCACTGACCAATGTGAAAAGTGGAATAGGCAGGAGTCTCGGCAATCCAACAGCTCGCACAGGTACACTGTGCATAATGCCGCTGCCAGAATGCCAACACGAAAACCACAGTTCATCGTTGATGGACTCGGCAGTCACCAGAAAGACCTCACTGGTCCGGGTTTTCTCATATGGCTCGGTCTTTTACCGCAAGGTGACCCGCCGAAAGTGTCGCATAAAGCACGAACTCCGCAGCTTCAGCGCCGACTCCCGGGAGTCTCCTGAAAAATGCACCCGTGAACCGAAAAGGCAAATCAGTCTATTCAGCAACAGCCGGTAGCCATTGTTCCGAACATGCAGGTACTGGACGGGACAGATGTAAAAGTATTTCCCGCGAATTTCACAGCTCACAGTGTCACCCACGCATTAACTCAGTAGCAGGGCGACGGAACCATGTCCAGCATGAGGAAACTGCGATTGCAAACCGTAGCTGCAAGCATAAACACGCCACAGGCCTTAACGGTTCAACGCCTAACCGCCTTGTTGGCGACGTGTGTGTACTATTTTAAAAAAAAAATGATTCAAGTGAGTATGATTCGGAAGGTCGAAGTTGGATCTGTACGTAGACAGTGGACTGAGGAAGTCTGTTGTCCGTAAAGTCACCTTCATCTTCGTCTCGGGACATGCGGGAGTCGAGGGAAATGAACGAGCTGATAAACTGGCTGGCTTTGCACCTCCTGCAGATGGCCAGCCCATGGGTCGTGCCGGTGTTATTAACATCCTTAAAGAGATGTCGAGAACAGAGGACTTTGACGTCAGTGAATCCACATCGCTGTCCAGGATGAAAGACTTGGGAGTAAGAATCGGCACGGCCAGACGCGAGAGGTACATCGGGAAAACATTGCGCCTCGTCAACCAACACAGAACTGGCACTATTAGCCACCGGACGCTGATGCATATGCTGGGGGGGGGGGGATCTGAGCAGCTATGGACCTGTCCGGAGAGCAATGAAGATACCGGACCCAAGCTGATAAGGTGTTTATTAATATTAGCCGCCATTAAAGTTTTTAAAGCGGTCTAAAAGCTTTGAAAGTGTTGCGCTGTATTGATGTTTTAAATGAACTCAATGTTTCCTCGGTCATCTACTATTCAGAGTATTCTTCTTCTTCTTCTTCTTCAGCGTTCCGAGCCATTGAGGTTCTTTGCTGCAAATACAATCCGTCTCCATTCGTCTCTCTGGTGGACCTTCTCTTGCCAGTCGTTGATTCCAAGTGCTTGTAGGTCTGTACATGTATTATCTCTCCACCGCCTTCTTGGTCTACCTCGGGGTCTACGGTCATTTATTTCCTGAGTGTAAGTGAGTTTTGTTTCCCTATTATCTTCCATTCTTTCTATATGCCCCAGCCATTGTAGTCTATTAGCCTTCATCATACCAGTGATTAGCGGGGACTTAAACAGATCATAAATGTCTTTGTTACTTCTTCTTTTCCACTCTCCACTTTGTGTATCCCTAATGGGTCCAAAGATGCGTCTTAAAATTTTGTTCTCAAAGGTTTGTAACAAGGCTTCGTCTCCTTTCGTTGTACTCCAGGTTTCAGAGCCATACAGCACAACTGGTCTGATCAGTGTTTTGTATATTGTGATTTTGGTGTTACGAGATAGCGCCTTTGATTTTAGTAGATGTTGTAGTGCATAGTATATCTTATTTCCAGAGTTGATTCTAGTTTGTATTTCTTCCCTTATGATGTTGGAGCAGTTGAAGATTGTACCCAGGTATTTGTATGTTTCCGTTCTTTTAATGGTCATATTATCTATTTGTATGTGGCCAGAGTTTCTAGCCATTCCGTCTCTTGAAATTACAATATATTCTGTCTTATCTTGGTTGATAACCAGCCCCATCTGTTGGGCTTTTCCCTTTAAGTGAGTCAATATTTCCAATGTCTTTTGTTCACTTTGCCCTATAATATCTATATCATCTGCATAACCAAGCAGCTTTGATGTTCCTCCAATATCACATTCCTCCTTTACCTTCCTTACAACTTTCTCTAGAGCCAGATTGAAGAGTAGCGGCGATAGTGCATCACCCTGTTTCAAGCCAGATGTTATTTGGAAGGGGTCTGATTTCCTGCCTTTATATGTTACTATATTATAAGTATCTTCCATGCATAGTCTGGTCATGTTGATTAACTTCCTTGGTATTCCAAATTCCTGCATAGCATTCCATAGACTATTCCTATGGACACTATCATAAGCCTTTTTAAAATCCACAAAAATGTTATGGAGATCTCTTTTATATTCCCAATGTTTCTCGGCTATTTGTCGTAAGATAAATATCTGATCTATTGTTGATCTGTTTTGTCTAAAACCCGCCTGGTAGTCACCTAATATGTCTTCTGAATATGGTTTTAGTCTATTTAGTAATACTGCGGATAGTATCTTATAGCTTGTGGACAGTAGTGATATTCCTCTATAATTTCCACATTAGAACTTGTCTCCTTTCTTAAAGATAGGTATCAATAATGACTCTTTCCAGTCATGGGGTAATTCTTCTGTCCTCCAGATTTTTATTATTAGTTCGTATAGCTTCAGATGTAATGCATGGCCACCTGCCTTTATAAATTCAGCAGCAATTCCATCAGTCCCAGTTGCCTTATTGTTTTTAAGTCGTGTGATTACATATAGAATTTCTTCAAATGTAGGTTCTTCAATTTGTGGTTCGCATGTTAGAACCTCTTCCTGTGGGAAAATGTGACTTGGAGCTTCACAATTTAGTAATTCAATAAAATATTCTTTCCATGTGTTGCACATTTCCTCATTGGTATTTATCATATTCCCATTTTTGTCTTTTAAACCATATGTGTTTTGTTGGTGCCCTCGTATCATTGACTTCAGTTCTTTAAAAAATTTTCTGGATTCATTTTTCTGGTGATTAGTTTCCATATCTTTGATTATATTACTCATATATTCTCGCTTCTGCTGTCTGAATAATTTTGTAGCCTCTTTACATTCATTTCTATAATGCTCTTCCTTTTGGATGTTATTGATGTCATTTAACCATACATGTCTGGCATTCTTCTTCCTAATGACTGCTTCTTCACATTTTTGATTGAACCATCTGTTCTTTCTATGCGTGGTTAACACACCGAGACATTCTTCTGCGGTAGACTGAATTGTATTCTTGATGTTCAACGAAGTTTGGTCAACGCTTTCCTCCAAAGGGTTTTGCAGAGTTTCAAGTTTACATTTTATTTCATCTGTAAATTTCTCTTTGACTGTAATGTCTTGCAGTTTTTCTCTGTTATATGTTGGGTGTAATCTTTGTAATTTAGTATAGAAAGCTCTCTTAAGTTTTATTTTAAATTTTGCTCCAACGAGGAAGTGATCACTGTGGCACTCAGCTCCTCTATAACTTCTGACTTGCTGTATGTTTGATGCATTTCTGTTGTTAATTAAAATGTGATCTATTTGATTATAGGTTCTCTTGTCACATGATTTCCAAGTTTGTTTGTGTATATCCTTTCTTTGTAGTCTGGTACTGCCAATCTGCAGTCCTTTGGCTTCTGCCAGGTTGATGACTCTCCATCCATTTTCATTTGAAGTTGTATGTAGGCTTTCCATACCGGCCACTTTTTTATTAGTTTGCTCTCTACCTATTTTTGCATTGAAGTCTCCCAGCACAACCAGGATGTCCTGTTTGGGGGTTTCTTCTATGACATCTTCCAGATCATTATAAAAGTCTTCTTTAATATCATCTTCTTTCTCTTCAGTAGGTGCATGAACATTAATCATCGTTATATTTTTCCATTTACCTTTTATTCGTAATTTACTAATCCTGTCATTAAAAGCTTTAAAATTTAAAACGTTCCCCCATAACTCTTTTTTGATGACAAATCCTGTTCCTAATTCATGTTTATTTTGTGTGTTTCCTCCATATATTATAATCATTCCATTTTGCTCTAAAGTACCCTCTCCTGGCCACCTTATTTCTTGAATTGCTGTTATATCCATTTGATATTCACCCAGCTCCCGGGTTAGTTCTTCGGCCGCTCCAGCTCGATATAGTGTCCGTACATTCCATGTTCCAAATCTCAAAAGTCCTTTAACGTTCCAAGGTCGTTGTCCAGATAAGTCAGTCCGGTATCGAGGCTCATGTATTTGTTTCGTAACAAAGAAAGGTTTTTACAAAGGTGGGGATGTTAACCCCACGCTTCAACCCCCAACCTGGAGGACCAGGGTGTTTCTCTTTGTCTGTTCTCTACTCTTTGACCTGTCCGGCTTGGGAGGCCCTGCTGGTAGCTACGCTACCGCCGGCATAGCTCTCAGGGTCATTGAGAAACTCAAGCTCCCCCACCACGACAAGGTGGAAACACCAAGGTGGAAACACCATCTACTATTGAATATATGAAATATACCAATATTTTGTTTAAGCATCAAGAAAGATTGCCAATGTCAACACATAATAATGCGTACTGTTTATCAGGTGGCTCGTTGGTCTAGGGGTATGATTCTCGCTTTGGGTGCGAGAGGTCCCGGGTTCAAATCCGGGACGAGCCCAATTAATTTTTTTTTTTTTTAAAGGTTTAAAAAAACATTTATAAGTCAGAGTAATTAAGTACAGTACTTTAAAAGCTTGACGGAAGAAGTGGAAGATGATGATTACTTTAATAGCAGAACGTCGTATCCGTGACAAAGGCGTTCGGACACGGTTCGCAATTCCGCTTACCTGCGTTCGAAACACAAATACTGCGATTGATTTGGCAGCAGACCGTGTTGCGCTGGGTTTTAGCGTGTTGGTTTGGAAGCCGGTCGTTCAGAAAGCATTGGCAAACTACTGAACGTAAACTTTCCAAGACATCATCAACAGCAGTAAAATGCAGGTGCTGACAACGGTGTCCTGTAAATAGGATGCAAAAAGCAGTATATGCATCCAATCAACCAGGTGCTATCAGTCTATCACCATTGTGAAGGTTAGTTGTAATGGATCTCCAACATTGTCCCTCGCCTTGTATGTACATATACATACACTGTTTATTATCTCACTTTTCCGCAGGAGTTAATGTACCTAACAATATTTTATTTTCTACTGCAGCCGTTACTTTTCTTATTAATTATTACTTCTCTGGCCTTGATTGCTCATTCTATCAGACCACCGTTCATCCATTGATGTTATCTTCCCACTTGTATCACTGTATCGTTGTCTACCTCTTGTTCGCTTGCCTTCAACCTTATCCTCCAGTGTGATTTTCATATGTATCATGTCTTTGAACATGGCCGAAATATTTCACTTCTCTTGTTCTTCTTTGATCAACACTCGTCTTGTACTCTGCCATTTGGTTAGTTAGTAATCTGTTGGGGTATCATCCTTGCACTTCGGACATGTCTAGATGCTCAGAGCCCCCCCCCCCCTCCCAACATACGCATCAGCGCCCGGTGGCTAATACTAGTAATAGTGCCAGTTCTATGTTGGTTGACGAGGCCCCTCATTCTCCCAATGTGCCTCTCATGTCTGTAGATTTATGTCTCTCTACAGGGAGTTTTTGGTGCTCCTTATTAACTCTGTTGAAGGCATTCATGTTCAAGGAATATGATCCTTTACAATGCCATGAAATAAACAAAAGTTGATGGAAAATATGAAAATATTATATTATCAGCTTTAAAGATAACTTTTTTTTTTTTATTGCTGTCAACAGAATAACGTAGGGAGATACATTCTAAATGGAACGCCTGTTTCTAGCACTCAATTACTCAATAAATGTATTCATTTTCAGTAAGTTCACGGAAAGGATAGTTTTTAAGACGCCTTGAGACAAGGTGCTAGATGCACATTTGTATAGACTAACAGGCAATGAATGAATCACCAAAAAACGTGTTAACAGGCACCTGTAGGGTGATGTAGACACTATCACACCGACCATCTTCACTTCGCCAGCCATTCCCTGGTGTACCCATTTAGACTGCGTTGACCTGGGAAATTTGATAACCTTATTGCCGAAGCAAAAAAAAAAAAAACACATGAATTTAGATATTTTAGACTAGAGGTTCCCAAAACCACGGCATGAAAGTGGCACGTGAGGCCCCATTGTTAAATATATGTTTTAATAATTTTTAAAAAATGCAGCTGGAGCGCCCCGTCAGAGTGCGATAATTTACTCTACTCGTGATTGTTTTGCTTATACATTATCTAATGCGCCTGTTCAGTTCACAACGAAACGTTATGAAGTTCCCATATACCAGCCTTGTCAACCAATCAGAGTGCATAAGGTGCCATGTTGTCGTCTGTTACAACTGTTTAGCAGTGTCGGTAGTATTGTTGAAATTAGATTTTTTCAAATAAAAATTTACCGTTAAAGCCTATAAACATGAGTGTGGAAAATCTAAAATCAAATAATAGTAAAAAGCGAAAATGTGACGATGTTGCTTGTCATAAATTCAACGAAGATTGGACGGAGAAATTTATGTTTATGCCTAGCCGTAGTGGTAAACCAGTTTGCTTAATCTGCGGATGTTGTGTTTCTGTTACAAAAAAAAAAAAAAAAAAAAAGGAAAAAAAAAAAATAATCTGGAACGACACTTCACGACCACATATTCAGACATAAATGCCCAATATCCGATCAATTCGGAGTAAAGAAAAGATTTCACAGAGAAAATTCTCTGACCAGGCAGCAGTCATTTTCCCCCAAGGCTAATGAATAGAGCAAGAGTGCTGTTGTTGCGTCTTACAAAGTTGCTCTTCTATTGGCTCGCAAAAAGAAGCTGTTCACCGATGCAGAAGAAATAATCAAGCCTTCCCTTTAAATTGCTGCTTAATGCTTGGCGATAAAAAGTATGAAAAAAAAATTTATCAGATTCCTTTGTCTAATAATAATATGGCCAGGAGAATTACAGAATTAGCCAATGATGTTCATAGTCAAAGAGCACATATTAAAAATTGTAAATTTTTGTTTCATTGGCAGTGGATGAATCCACTGACATTTCTGACACAGATCAGGTCGCAGTTTTTGTTCAAGCAATAAACAATAATTTTGAAGTCATTGAAGAACTTATAGGACTTGAATCAATGCATATAACTACCAAGGGACTGATCTGTTTGAAACTCTGAAGTTGTGGGTAGAGATACACAATGTAGAATGGATCAAATTGGACAGTGCTCCAGATATGACGGGTAAAAAGTCTGGATGTATAGAATTATTGGAACAGTTTATTGGCAGCTCTATAATAAAATATCATTCTCCAAGAACCTCTGTTTGGAACGGCTTTAAATCTAAAACATGTCATGGATGTTCTGAGATGTGTTAACAAAATTCGAAGTAAGGCGCTGAACACGCGTTAGTTCCGATAGTTTCTGCTAGACCTGAACGAGGAATACGGTGAGCTACTGTTACACTTTGATGTAAGATGGATATCTAAAGGGAAAGTTCTGTCACGTTTCTGGGCATTAAAAATAGTGTCTAGCTGTTTCTGTCTGGAAAAAAAAGCTGAATGATGCCTGGCTTAATGACCTGGTATGTTTGGTGGATTCATGTCTCATTTAAACTCTTTAAATGCGAGGATCCAGGAGGGAAAAAAACTATTCACAAATTTGTGCGATAACATTTCTTCTTTTAAAATGAGACTATGACTGTTTATCGGACAGCTGACTGAAGGAATTTTAGAAGTGTTTCCAACTTGTGGTGTAAAAGAAATTTGACTTGTTACAGTAGAAAGTAAAAGTTGAAAGTCTTCTGGATATCTTTCAGTCGAAATTTCAAGAGTTCACAATAGAAGAGGATAATGTTGCCCACTTCATAAATCCGTTTGTATTTTCTATTGCCAAGCTTTGTCAATTACAGCACAACATTCAGCATGAAGTAATTTATTTGAAATGCGATTCTGCACTTAGGTGTAAATTTCTGGAGCTGCCTGCTTCACCTTCAGCTGATCATATGATTTAATTCTGGCAACTATTGCCTGTTGAACAATTTGAACACTTGTGTTCATTCGCCAAAAGATACATTTGTTGTTTTGGTTTTTTACTTACAGATGCGAGCAGTAATTTTCCCCAACGACCATTATTAAAAAAAACTAGCAACGTTCCAGACTCACCGACAGTAACCTAGCTGTGCTTATGACTTTGGGCACGACAGATTTGTGCCCAGACATTGATAATCTGGCATCTGAACTTAAGTAATTGTGGTTAGGAAGAACAATTAAAATTGTAAATTTATTACATTAATAGCGATTTTCGAAACTGATTAAACATTTATTGTTAAATGAAATTTTGATTGTAAAAAAAAAAAAAAAAAAAAAAAAAAAAAAAACAATGACCGCAGTGTAGTACTGACACTGACTGCCTTTAAAATTTTAGAATTTTGTTGACCAATGTTAAGAAAGGTAAGAATGATATTGCACGACTTTTATAATTTTATAACGCCGTGGCCGCTTAACTACTAAAAATAGTAGATATGGCCCTCTGCTTGAAAAGCTTGGGAACCACTGTATTAGTGGATTCTGGGATCATAAAGATAGGATGATACTATTCAAAATTAAATCAAGACCATTCGGCATAGTAATTCTTCAGACGTATGCTCCAACAACTGATTATAGTGATGAACAGATAGAAGAATATTATTAAGACCTACAACAAACACTGAAAGTTGTAAAATCATCAGAAGTCCTAACTGTCATGGGAGACATGAACGCAAAAGAAGAAGCTGGTATTTGCAGCATGGATAGATCTGAATAAAGCCTTTGACAAAGTCTGGAAAGAAGGTCTGATGAGGAAACGGAGAAACTGTAAAGTCAATGGCAGAATGCACAAATGTGTGAAATCATACTTGCACAACAGAAGAGCCCGAGTACAGATAGACGGTTTCAAGAGCAAGAAAGTACTATTGCGTCACGGTGTTCCCCAGGGTGGAGTCTTGTTCCCCACACATTTTCTAATCTTCATCAATGATTTTGGTGCTAATCTACCGGAGGGAATTAAAGCGGCAATCGGTACGTCAATTTTAATTCACCGCAAACAAAGGGAATTCCAGGGCACACGTCATATCCTGGAGTCCCCTTATTCGCACTGTATCTCGGTGTGCATGACCTTGACCGGAATAATGTTGTCGGTGTGCTGCAAATGGTTTAGTTAGGGTCAGGGTTAGGGTTAGGGTTAGGGTTAGTTACCGTTCGTCGCTCCTTTTTCACGCCATGACACGCACTGAAAAAAACTTTAATTGAACGGAGATCCCCCGCCAGTGCTATATATAGCTGCTAACTACGCTATACATAGCTGCTAAAGCTAAATATAGCATCGTGACGTCTGTTGCAGTGAATTAAAATTGAAGTACCCGGCAATCTAAACTGAAGACCTGATTTAGTGGAGCACAAATGAACAAGCATCAGTGGCCATCATATTGCTACAGAGCTGTAGATACATTTGTAGCATGGGTGGATAGATGGTGTGTCAGCATAAACACTGATAAGTGCAGCACCACTCTATTTATCCTCTCTCCGAAACAAAAGGCAGGGATCATCCAGATAAATGGAACACCCCTAAGAGAAGATAAAGAACCTACATACCTTGGTGTAACATTCAATGATAGACTGACATGGAGAAAACACATTTAAAAAAAACAATAGCAAAAGCCAGAAGGAAAATAGCCACCCTGAGAAAGCTAAGTGGAACCACATGGGGAGCCAGTGGGAAAATACTTAGCAAAGTTTATCAACAGAGCATACGACCACACCTGGAATACGGGTTAACTGCGTGGTGTTCAGCATTAAAAAAAACCACACTTCAAGAGCTGGACAAAGTGCAAAATCAAGCTCTTAGAGTCATCACAGGAGGGATGAGATCAACCCCTATAGTAGCAATGGAGAAAATGGGAAGGACACAAGCACTGAGAGAACGCAGAGATACAAAAACACTAATACAAGCAGAAAAGTTCCTCAGCTTGCCAGGCCACCTTATGAAGAACCGATTTGAAAACTTGGCTAAGGGGCGGTTGAAAAGAAGTAGTTTTATCCACCAGGCCAAACGACTCTGCAGAGAAACCACCGATCTGCCCACAATTGGTATTCCCCTGACAACTATTCCAGAGCGAACCCCATGGAAAGATGAACATAGACTATCGCTACAAAACCAGACAAAAGTGAGATGAATATTTGACAAGGAAGAATAGAACAGTGTACAGCGCAGAACAGCCACTCTCAGCTTCCTTGATGATGAATACCCACAGCATCTCTGGATTTGAGTCTACACAGATGGGTCAGCACAAAATGCTGTTCGAAATGGAGGAGTGGGAGTGTACATAGAATACCCAAATAATACTAGGGACACGGCCAGAGTTCCAACAGGAAAGTACTGCCATAACTATGATGCTGAAATTGAGGCAATCAAGATATCAACAGAGAAATTACAAAATACCAGCCATGGTACACATCCTGTGGTGATATTGACAGATGCAAAATCAGTAATAGAGGTGCTCCTGTCTGGGAAATTACCAGTTCTAAGGACACTACTTTCTGAACTTAGCAGTCAGCATAAGGTCACCATACAATGGATACCATCCCACTATGGAGTACCTGGAAACGACAGAGCTGATCGACTGGCTAAGGAAGGAGCAAAAGAAGAACAACCTGATGTGCCCATTACATACAACCAAAAGAAAAGAATGATCAAATCAGTCAGAAGGCCACTAAACCCTACTCAAGATGACAAGGTCATTATTCTGCACCTCAACAAGACACACTAGATTACGCAACCACATGTATACAAAATTCAAGATTGGTGACTCAGCTATGTGCACATGTGGTTTGGCGTCGCAGACAGCAGAGCACATACACCAAGACTACCCAAACTACAACAAATCCAGGCGAACCTTCTGATCTAGAGAGATAACAGTAGAAGATAAATTCTATGGACCGCTGAGTGAACTAAAAAAGACTGTTAGATTCATACAAGAGACAACATTGCAGGTATAGACATATTTCAGGCGAACAAAAGAATGAACGCAAAAGTTGGAAAAATAAATATAAGCAGATAGTAGGGCAACATGGTATGGGAAACAGAAACAACAGAGGAGACTGGCTGATACAGTTCTGTGAAGAAAACAATCTTATTGTTTGTAAAACATTTTTCCAACACAACCCTAGGAAACTGTGTACATGGAAAAGCCCTGGAGATAGAACAAGAAACCAAATTGACTACATTATGATTAGGAATAGATTTAAAAACAATGTTAAAAATGCAAAAACATACCCTGATGCTGATATCAACTCTGACCACAATCCTGTAGTCTTAAAATTATAAATAAAATTTGAAAGCCCAGGAATAAGGACATCGAAGACACCTCAAATAGATATATTGGCATTGAAACAACCAGACATAAGTCAACTACTATACCTGGTTGAAGTAAAAAATAGATACGATAGGCTAATTGTTGAAAGTATGGAACAAT
Organism: Cepaea hortensis; assembly: GCA_963921405.1. NCBI lineage: Eukaryota > Metazoa > Mollusca > Gastropoda > Stylommatophora > Helicidae > Cepaea > Cepaea hortensis. The sequence continues at coordinate 66,619,895 of OY992877.1, read as the reverse complement.
ATAGAATAGACGTGAAAATCCTGAGGATAAACTTAATACAAAATGAGAATGTGTAAAAACCATTTTACAGATTGCAAATACCACCCTGCCAGTGAAGATAAATAAGAAAAAAAAAAAAAAAACCAATTATGGATGACCGATGAAATCTTGAGCAAAATGACTCAAAGAAAGAAAGCTAAGAAAACTCCAGAGTATATATTAATAGATAGAGAAATAGGTCACATGTGCAGAGTTGCCGAAGAACAGTGGCTGCAGAAAAAATGCAAAGAAATAGAAGATCTGGAAATAAAAGACAATTGGAAAGAACATTAAAAGATTTACAAAGAAGAAAAATAACATAACAGGAAACGGTTGTATCAGAGGAAAAAATTGAGAAATTATAATTGATAACACCGACATAACAAAAAGATGGACAGAATACACAAAAGATTTATTCTGGGACAACAGGGTTAAATGAAAATCGTAGACTGATTAGAGAAATTAGACGAAGACAGTCAAAATTTTTTGGACATGTTATGAGAAGAAATGGATTGGAGAACTTACTGACAACTGGCAAGATCAAGGGGAACAGACCAATAGGAAGACCGAGAGGAAAATACCTGGATGGCTTGGCCACGTGACATGGACGAGACAGGAACACTGAGCTGATCCGCGACTCTGGTGATCGAGTAAAATGGCGAGTCATGACCGCCCACGCTTTCCGGCATGGCACATGATTGATTGATTGAACAGGGTCAATAAACCAACATTGTGTAATACTCAAGATGGACCAAACATATTAAAGGCTTAAGTAGAGAAGGCTATTAAAAAGATGAAAGAATGAAAGGCTGCAGGTCCTGACAAGATAACAACAGAGATAATAAAATCCTTATCCAGCTTTGGCATTGATACTATCACATAATTTGCATCATCTATACCTCTGTGTAACTATTTGGTTCTATAGAATGTCACATGGGAAGGTTAACCCGGTCAACAAATGCCCGCAGAAGTCGGATGTGTCGGCCTAACGGCGCAACAAACAGGAACAACGCAATCACGTCCGAAAAAAAAACTCCGGATGAATGCAGAAGTAGAAGAAGAAGAAGAAGAAGACTATCACAGAATCTGAATCTCTCTCTCTCTCTCTCTCTCTCTCTCTCTCTCTCTCTCTCTCTCTCTCTCTCTCTCTCTCTCTCTCTCTCTCTCTCTCTCTCTCTCTCTCTCACACACACACACACACACACACACACACACACACACACACACACACACACACACACACACACACACACACACACACACACACACACACACACACACACACACACACACACACACACACACACACACACACACACACACACACACACACACACACACACACACACACACACACACAAAGGAAAAAGTCATCAATGAAAATCACAGTAAACGGGGAAATACTAGAACAACAAGTTTCTCCTATCTTGGACATATAATAACAGATGATGGCAGAAGTGAAATAGAAATCAAAAAGAGAATAGGAATGGCCAAAAATGCTTTCAACAGCATGAAATCAGTATTAATATCTAGAGAGATTAAAAGCACATCAAAAATGAGCATTGTCAAATGCTACTGTATTCTTCTTCGTCTGCGTTCATCCGGAGTTTTTTTTCTTTTCCGGACATGATTGCGTTGTGCCTGTTTACAGCAGAGCTGCATTCTTGCGCCATTAGGCCGACACATCCGACTTCTGCGGGCATTTGTTGATCGGGTTAACCTTCCCGGGGCTACTGTATTCAACGCTGCTGTATGGTACGGAAACCTGGACATTGAACATGCAACTAGAAAGTCGCATAAAGGCCCTGGAGATATACAGACGAATATGACAATATGTCATATTTCATGGAAACAAAAACAATCAAATGCAGAGGTTCTAGAAAAACTGGGAATGAAGAGTTGATGAAAGAAATAAAGAGAAGGCAAGTGAATTATTTCGGCCATGTTAATAGACATAATACTCTTATACAAACCATACTGGAGGGCAAGGTTGAGGGCAACCGAGCAAGAGGTAGACAACTATACAAGTGGGAGATAAAATCAAGAGATGGACGAACATCAGCCTGACAGAATGTACAGTCAGGGCAAGAGAGAGACAGTGTTGGAGATCCATTGCAGCCAACCTTCATTGTGGAGACGGCACCTGGTTGATTAATTGAGGACTTGGTCATTGGTATTTCTGTCTGTCCATGGTATTCTTTGCATTCCTCAGAAACCACATTTCCACAGCCATAAGATGTATTTCAGCTTGTCTGCTCATTGTCCATGCTTCACATCCATACAAAAGTACAGGCTCTATGTAGCACTTCAACACTCTTTTTCTCGTTGCAAACGACATCTAATTATTGGTCAGTATGTTTTCCATCTTGCAAAAGGCTACCTTCGCCATGAATGAAATATAAAGATATGCTATGATACACAGCACAGCAACATACAAATACTGTCATGAAATTTAAAATATGACTCTGATTTAGTTTTGCTTGTCAATCATGGATGAAACTGAGAAAATTCAGAGTACTAGACCCAGTTGGTAATGAATGAGAACTTGGATGGACTAAGCAAAATTTAATCTACAAGAACTTGATGTTGAGAGTATGAATAAATCAAACATATTGCTTGCAGATGCAGTAACTTCTCTTGAAAAAACAAAAAATAAAAAATTAGAAAGAAGAACATGTGAACAAAATATTGATCAAATAAAGATAATTTTATTTTTCAAAATTACTAACTAAAATATGTACAGTATTTTTAACGGAAATTAAAAAAAGTGAGGCACAAAACACATCTACATTGATTTATAAGAACCCCTTATACAGTCCTTAAGTATCTTTAATGAGTGTTTCCATTTGTGTCTCATCATGTTCTAATGATGTCGGAAATAAATAGGTGAAGAATTGTGCATTTACTTTTGCTGTATTTCTTACCGTCACAGACATATACTCACTCATTGTTTACATAAAAGTAATTGTAAAATACATTTACTTTTTTGTTTTTTAACATAAACATTTATCAACATAATGCCAAAGCATAAATTAGTGACAAGAAATAGAAAAACAAATGTGTTTTTTTTTACAAATTAATATAATACAAACTTTGGCACTGTCATTATGAAACACACTAATTTATTACCCAGTTTCAGTTATCCTGTCATAATAAAGGTCCAATGTGTTAAGTGAACACTTGCTTATTGACCTGGTGATCATGTGTTCAAATTAACTTCAAATCCCCCTAGAGATGGCATTTGACTAAGATCAAAATGTAGATTCATCTGCACTTGATCTGGCTAGGGGTTGACTGGGATGTCCTTCCTGTTAAGGATATACAACTAACTTTTTAAAACTTTTTTTGGAGGTATGTGACTTCATCAGGTTGCTCTATTAATATTTAAACACTCATTACTAATTATTAATTAAATTTGTTCTGTACTCGAACATTGTTTCTGAACTTTATGACATCCAAGAGTTATTATTTTAACACTTTCTAATCCAGACATGTATCAATATACAGAATCAACTGCCTGGGGCATAAATGAAGAAACCAACAAATGTATGGTGTGTTTGTTGGGAAAGAATCAATTACTGCATCTGGATGTAATTCAGTAGTTATAGAAAATAAATAATAAAAACATAACTACAATTTCTTTTTACAATAAATATTCATCACAACAAGAAATATTAAAAAATGCTTTATAAGTTCAACATACTCTCTTTCATTCAATCAAAAACGAAAAAAATTGACACTAAAAAATCTGGTCTTTTTTTATTTTAATGTCAGAAAAAAAAAAAAAAATTCACATAAAACTATATTTTTGTAAATTTGTGAAATAGTTCTTTGTCAGTTACTTTTTACAATTTGTACAACTGGCAAGCACATTAGTTCTTTGTCATTTACTTTTTACATTTTGTACAACTGCTAAGTACATAGTGTAATATATTTTACAACCGCTAAGTACATAGTGTATAAATTAAAAGCACACGTTTGCCAGCAAGCATTTCTGAAAAGTCCTCAAATGTTTGTGAAACAACTGATTATTTCTTTCGTTATATTAGTATGTTTTAAAATCACTGAGATGTATTCAAATTGAGAAGAATTATTAAGTACTTGGAAACTCATAGTATCTATTGTATTCACCCGTATATATGTAATTAAATCATCCAAATAATATATAAAATGTCTCACTTTGAATACCATTTCTGTCTACTATGGTGTAATAAACATCAAACTCCGTTAATCATTGGCTTTTATTACAGCCATGGCATAAATCTGACAACATTCAAACAACAATTAAAATATGGGTAACAGAAGAATGGATGCTAACATGGAATCAAAGCTTGAAAGGAAGACATGCATTAAAATTGTTGAATGCTCCAGTAAGAACATGTCAGATGAGAAATTAACAATTTCATGCAATAAAACATTTCTGAGACTAAAATTTGGAATCTTCTTCTTCTTCAGCGTTCCGAGCCATTGAGGTTCTTTGCTGCAAATACAATCCGTCTCCATTCGTCTCTCTGGTGGACCTTCTCTTGCCAGTCGTTGATTCCAAGTGCTTGTAGGTCTGTACATGTATTATCTCTCCACCGCCTTCTTGGTCTACCTCGGGGTCTACGGTCATTTATTTCCTGAGTGTAAGCGAGTTTTGTTTCCCTATTATCTTCCATTCTTTCTATATGCCCCAGCCATTGTAGTCTATTAGCCTTCATGATACCAGTGATTAGCGGGGACTTAAACAGATCATAAATGTCTTTGTTACTTCTTCTTTTCCACTCTCCACTTTGTGTATCCCTAATGGGTCCAAAGATGCGTCTTAAAATTTTGTTCTCAAAGGTTTGTAACAAGGCTTCGTCTCCTTTCGTTGTACTCCAGGTTTCAGAGCCATACAGCACAACTGGTCTGATCAGTCTGATCAAAATTTGGAATAACATATAGTAATCAGTATTTGCAAACTACTGAACGTAAACTTGCTAAGACATCGACAACAGCAGTAAAATGCTGGTGTTGACAACCATGTCCTGTAAATAGTATATGCAAAAAAAAAAATCAATATTTACTAGAGTACAGGGAACATGAACACCAATGGAATAAATGCCCCACTGCAATAAGCCTATAACAACAGAAAACATGTTAAAGAAAGATAGCCTTAGAGAACTGCAAAGATTGAACAATCAATATTTTAGAAGAATAACGATTGCTACTTAGAAGATCTTCCCTCTGGGAATTTGGTTGGAGTCTGTTGACAATGAAATACCTAAAACATGTAGAGAAAACATGACCGACTCAGGCCTAATCCAGGCAGTCCATCCATATGTGCTGTGCTGAATCATGACCTGGTCACATTCAATTTGTTTCTTCACACATGTGAAGTTCCCGCACCAAAGTTGCCCACCCTGCTGGTTTCAGAGCTTGGAGACTGAGAAGAGCTTTACAATGCAGTTACAGTGGAGATGGTACTTTGGGACAGAGCCGGAAAACAAATCTCTACACAAACCATACTCTGACTGATGCAAACCCTTTTAGGGCTCTGGTTATTTTAAAGCATGTGACCTGAATGCCAATGTATTGAACTTTAAACCTCTGTCTTTCAGAGGATTTACAACAAACCAATCATCATCATCATCATCATCATCTTCCACTTTTGCCGTCAAGCGTCGTGGGAGGAATAATTTGCGCTCCAGCGCCCGATGGGCGGAACTGGATAGTGTCATTCTGTGTGACTGTACAATGTCGTTGATTTCGTCAATCCATTTTCTTCTTGGGCGTCCTTTTGGTCTCGTCGCAGATGATCTTTGATGTAGAGCCAGTGATGGTAGTTGATGGTGTTGCATTCTAACGACATGGCCAAACCACTTGATCTTCTGTCTTTCAATAAATGTGGCACAGGGTGTTGATCCTACTGTCTGTCTGATAACAACATTTCTTACTATGTCTCGGATTGTTAAGTTGGCAGCTCTCCTGAGGCATCGCCAACCAATCAACCAACAATAAAGAGGATCACTAGTGTAAAGTCAAATGATAATAAATTTAAGTCTTTTTTGAAAAGCCATGATTAAACTGACAGAAATAGCAGGATTATAACCTACATTATATGAGATAGCAAAAGTATAACACTAAACGGAGGTCAGCATGGCCGAATTGATAAGAACGTGTGCTCTTAAACTTGCGGTGTGCTGATGCTGAAGTAGGGGTTCAACCCCTACACTGGTCAATTTGACTAAAATGTTGACTTCTTGTCCTTGACTTGTGGGCGTAAATTACAAGTACCTCAGAAGTCAGAGTGGATTCACCTGATGGCGAGGGACACTGGTAACAAGAAAAGCTAATCCACATGCAAAAATCAGTCCAGTGCAGTCCCCAGTAGTGGAAACTACTAGAAGTAGTAGCATGCCTACTGACTACGCTTGACTTTAAAGTGAGCAAAAAAAACAAACAACTAAACATTCATATGTTGAAGGTGAGGAGTGCAATGTGAATATCATAACTGCCTGAAAGACATAAATAAACACAATCCATTATCTGAAATTATATTAGACACTATATCCCTAGTATAACCCACAAGGGTTGGACAAAATATTACTGAAATAAATACACTACAATTAAATCTAATTTATCCTTCAAAAATTATACATTATGTGGTGTTTGTGTGTGCTTGCCTGCCAAGACAGTGGTTTTGGTTCAATTCTCCAGCAGAGGCAGGATGATTTTTGTTCCAACTGGCACAGCTCTGGGGTTGATCGGACAATTGTAATAAATCTCTGGGAATTGTCTGGGATGAAAATTCGATGAGGAAGGGAACTGGCCATCCTCCCCCATATTTGATGTGCTAGAATATGTGTAGGTTTAACCTTCATGAAGTGACCAACAGTGGCTATCTGTTTCTTTAGCTTTTTTATGCACATGTATGCTTGTAAATATTTGTACAAATGACAACTGCGAAACACAGCTTGGTTTTAGGAAAAACAAAGGATGCACAGCTGCCATTTTTGCTCTTAGACCACTTATAGAAAAATCATTCGAATTCAATGAAACCCTCTATTTAGCCTTTGTCGACCAAGAAAAGGCATTTGATAGAGTAGATAGAAACAAGCTGTGGGAAATCCTTAAACAATATGGAGTGGGTACACATCTAACAAATCCATGTAGAATCTTATACAGCAACAGTGAATGCATAGTGAGAGCAACTGGAGGGCACTCAGAACCCTTCATCATAATATCTGGAGTACGACAAAGTTGTGTCCTGTCCCCTCTCTTGTTCATAACATATATAGACAACATATGTAAAGAAACCAGCCAAACAGAGACCACAAGAATACCACATGACGAGAACGCAGAAGAAGAACCATCTGCAAATCTAACCATTAGAGAACTCCTCTTTGCGGACGACCAAGCACTGCTAGCAAAATCAGAAGCTGAATTACAAGACCACATGAATAGTCTAAACGAAATGTGTAGGGAACATAACATGAAAATTAGCAAAAGCAAAACAGAGGTAATGACTATAACTAAAGAAGAAAAAACAACAATTCACCTAAACAAACATACCCTGAAACAAGTAAAGAGTTTCAAGTACCTGGGAAGTATAATATCATCAAATGGCAGATCAGAAGACGAGATCGAAAGTAGATGCAATAAGGCAAACCAACTCATTGGACAAATGGCACCAATACTAAAGAACAAACATGTATCAATAACTACTAAGAAAGCACTTTACAACACAATCTTCCTACCAACTCTATGCTACCAATGCCAAACCTGGACATTGACAGAAAAAGAGAAAAGAAAAATCATAACAACAGAAATGAGATTCCTGAGAAGAATACTCAACATATCAAGAAGAGATAAGATCAGAAATGAAGAAATCAGGACTAAAGTGGGGGTTATAGCTGCACTAGATTTTATTAGAAAGCAGCAAGTCAAATGGTTTGGCCATGCAAGTAGGTTACCAACTAACAGTATACCACAACAAGCAATGATGTACAGACCATATGGAAACAGATGAAAAGGCCGACCACGTAAACGATGGACGCAGGGAATAGCAGAGTCCATGGGAATATCAATACATGAAGCCCATAACCGGGCACACTTGCGATGTTTATACTTCACCTCGACACCGCAAGGTACAAGAGGAACATGATGAGATGAGATGAGACAACTGTTGATATACATTAAAGTAATCCACTTCAAAAGTCATTGTCTGTGGCTTAGGCGTAGTGAACGCAGTTTCTCAATCCCGCCATACCAAGCTTCAAGTCAGTCGCAGTAAATTTGGGAGCAGATCGCTGTGTGCTGATTTGCATAATGGTATGAACGCCGTCATTCAGAAAGTATTGGCAAACTGCTGAATGTTAAATTGCCTATAAAATCACATACAGTCAACAAATGGTGGGATTGATTGCTACATCCTGTAAAGGACTAGTAAATAACTTTTAACTTCCCAAAAAATATTGGTAATGAAATAAATTAATTGTTCAGTAGTTTGGACCATGTAATTACATATATGGATGAACTGAATAAAATAAGTACTTGACAGTCTTTAGACACTAATATCTATTTCTTTATTTACATATTATATATAAAGGGTAGAAAAATGCAAGCGCCGGGTCGCCATGGTGCGTGAAAATTTCTACCTGGTGCCTGAGTGTTAAATCATTTTCTTAGCCTTTGTATTTTTGCTTAAGTTGCAGTCAACACCAGCATTTTCAGCTGCTGTTGATTTGCCATTGCTTTCTGAGTGACTGGCTCACATACCCCGTTAAGTAACCAACGCAACGTGATCTGCTGTTGAATCTCATGCAGCTGTGTTCCTCACGTGGATGTACAGGATTAAGGAGAAAGTCGTTAACTTCTTCACCAGGGAGCCCAACTGCCTTTGTTTGCAATACTACATATGTTGGCTCCTGAAAAAAAAGGGTCTGGCTCCTGAGAAAAAGGGAGCTGGCTCCTGAATTATGTTTATTTTTTTCTGCCTCTTATATATATATATATATATATATATATATATATATATATATATATATATATATATATATATATATATATATATATAGAGAGAGAGAGAGAGAGAGAGAGAGAGAGAGAGAGAGAGAGAGAGTGCGCCAGACGAATGTATACACAGTAATCGCCCACCAGTTTAAATGTATCGCAGTTTCGATCCTTGAACTTGCTGGTTACGTCATCATCAACTGAGTATATTAATTTAATAACGTCATCAAAACTTGTCATATTACACCATTTGTAGAACCATGCATAGTCAGATTATGTGAAAGACCTTTATGATGATAGAAGAGAAGAACAATATGATCATCGGAATAATAATGAAGGACCATCAATTTTGAAGATGGAAATTCAGAATGCTCTTAACCATATGAAATCTGGCAAGACCTCGGGTACAGATAACATCACAATAGAAATTATTAATGCCTTAGAAGAATATGGAATAGACCAAGTCACCAGACTGCTGAACGCAATACACGATACTGGAGATATACCTCCTGAATGATGTAATTCAATATTTATTGCAATCTCGAAGAAATCAGGAGTCTTGGTTCACCTCTGAAGTTGAAGTGGGTTTGCCTATTGGCGAGGGACCCTATTAATAGGGAAAGCAAGTCCACATGCAAAATTCAGTCCATCACTACTATAAATAGTGTGCATGGACTACTCTTGAGTTCAAAGCGAGAGAGCGCAAAAAAAAAAAGAAAAGAAAAAAAGGAGTCTTGGAATGTGACCAACATCGAACAATTAGAACAATGAGCGACATCCTGAAGAAGATTTTGCTAAGAATTATCATGCACAGAGTTAGGAAGAAAATACAATCCGAAATAGGAGAAGAACAATGTTGGTTTGTAGAAGGCAAGGGTACAGTAAATGCTGTGTATATACTGAGAACAGTAATTGAACGTTCTATATAAAGTAAACAAAGATCTATATCTTTGCTTTATTGACTACACAAAGGCTTTTGATAAAGTGAGACATGTCAACATGATAAGGATGCTTGAAGATCTACAAATTGATGGAAAAGACCTTTTTTTTTTTTTGCATATCCTTTACAGGACATCGCTGTCAACATCAGCATCTTTCAGCTGTATGTCAATTTCTTGGCAAGATTACGCTCAGTAGTTTGCCATTGCTTTCTGAGCGGCCGGCTCACATACCCCGTAAATTACTGATGCGATTCGAACCACTGCTGATTCTCACCGTCATCACGTCACCGACGAGAGTATACGAGATTACGGAGAAAAGTCATAACCTCTAAGCCACGAAGCCGGCGGAAAAGACCTTAGATGTATAAAAAACATATATTGGAAACAACAAGCTGCCATCAGAATTGATAACGATGTAGGTCAATATCAGTATATTAAGAGAGGTGTGAGACAGGGATGTGTAATGTCACCAGATCTTTTTTCCCTGTACAGTGAAAATATTTTCAGAAATATGCAAGATATGGAAGGAATCAACATTGGGGGACGGTACATCAATAACATTAGATATGCAGATGATACAATCTTGATTGCAGACAATGAACAGGACCTGCAACATTTAGTAGATGCGGTTGTTGCAGACAGTGATCAACTAGGGTTAAAACTGAATAGTAAGAAGACACAGTCGTCACTGGGATGAAGGAAATACCACAATGTGATATATGAGTAAATGGGCATATTCTTAAGCAAGTGAATCGATACAGTTTTCTCAGAACAGTCATAACATCTGATGGGAGATGCCTTGAAGAAATTAGAACAAGAGTTGCCATTGCGAAGGTAACCTTTTGCAAGATGAAAAACATACTGACTAATAAAAAGATATCAATTGAAATGAGAAAAACAGTGTTGAAGTGCTACATAGAACCTGTACTTTTGTATGGATGTGAAGCATGGACAATGAGCAGTCAAGCTGAAAAACACATCCGATGGCTGTGGAAATGTGGTGTCTGAGGAAAATGTCCATGGTATTCTGGATAGACAGAAAAACCAATGAACAAGTCCTTCAAGAAACAAATGAAGATCGTAAATTGATTAGAGTCATTAGACATTGACAGTCAAAATTTTTAGGGCATGTTATGAGAAGAAATGACTTGGAGAACTAGGTGACAACTGGCAAGATTGAAGGGAAGAGACCAAGGGGAAGACCGAGAAGTAAATACCTGGATGGCTTGGCCACATGGCATGGTTGAGACAAGAACATGGAGCTGATCCACGACTCTGGTGATCGAGTGAGATGGCAGAACAAGAATACCCACGCTTATCGGCATGGCACATGATGGATGGATGGAGAAGCATTACAGTAACAATGTGATGCATGATATGTTTAAAATAATGACGTAAACAGCATGTTCAAAGATCAAAACTGCGATTACATTTAAACTGGTGGGCGATTACTGTGTATACATTTTTCTGGCGCACTCTATATATATACACACAATTGTAATTGCCTAGATATCTTGATGTACTATACACACAAGCATGCATACAAACACACATGCACATATATCTTTAGTGTATTGCAAACAAACTGGCATGGGTGAACATGCCTCTTCATAACTCATGTTCTCTTGTACTATATCTACTCATGAGCAGACAGCAATTCATGTCATTAATTAAGAGTGTCCCACATCTTCCCTATCGTTTTCTCCTGTCCAGTATATGTGATTAATCATTAAAATTACCACTTGCCAGTTGTTCTTTTTTTCTCTTTGCACTTATACATATATATGCTTTATTGTGAAACTATTTTATTAGTTTAGCTCACTTCAGCTAAGGCTTTGTGCTGTGGAGAGGTGTAGCTCCACCCCTAGTCTTACTGCCATGGTTTGTAGTTATTATGTCTTATTTTTGTAGCACAAGGTAACAAACTATCCTCTGTCAAGATAGCAAGGTGCCAGTGAGTACACATTTGGGTATTTTTAAACAGCTCATATGTTACACATTATCTGTTCGAAATGAAACTACAAGAACACAAGTGTATATATATATATACAATTGTCAGATAATAATAAATACAAGAAACCATTACACATAATGAACAGAAACAAAATACATATAATGTTAAAGCTTTAGCAACAGATTGAACTTGAACACATTCTTTCAGTATTGTATGCTGATAGTACATCCATAAAAACATGCTAGACAAAAAGATTCACGTGACAAGCAAACTGTATCTACAAAGCAAAGGTATCCCTCACTTAGAAACTAATATTAACATTGGCCAAATGCTGCATTTGAACTAAATTTATGGGTGTTTGCTACTTTAACCTCCAGTAGTTGCCAAGTGGTGCAAGCATCCTTATGATAATTGTTTTGTAACAATAATTGAATCATAATACATATTTCAAGCAGAAGAAAACTGCTTAACGTTTATTAGGTTCAATATATAGTGTTAATATAAACACACTGTTGCAATATATCTTTTTGAAAAGCCATTTATTTACCTAATGAGGAAATGATAAAATTGTAGTGTACATGAGGTTGTATTGTAAATTACTAATGTAACTCTATGAGCTGGCTATTAGACTTGTTATATTTTGATTCCTTAATGAGGAATTAAGAGCAGTCAGTGTATTTCAATATGTACTTTGTTTGATTAATTAAAAGTAAGTTAATGTGCAAGATGACTTCACTTTGAAACAGAATCAGATGGTAAGATTATTGCAAAAACCTTTATAAGAAAAGGAAATTTTCTATTAATGTTGCACAGAGGTTTTATTTTCAGTTAAATGTATTTTGTATTTTCATCATTTCTTTCTTGGTTTGTCCTTTGAACTGCACTTTAGTAATCTGCCTAATGAGCATGCAGCATTGATAGTAAGTGTGTTTTCAGTCTTGTTTTCTCTTTCTATGGACTCTGTAGATTAGTTTTCAATGCCTCATGTAAATTGCAGGAAATAGAATTTAAACATAAAAGCAGAAAACAATATATTGCACGATTTATTGCTTCAATATTGTACTGCATCTCGTCAGGTGCATACTGCAAAGTTATATATATTGCATGAAGAGAATAAATCAGTAATACTTAAGGTGAAATAATTAAAACACATAGTAACATGTATTGTTTGAATGTGGAACATCTGTGGAACAATACTTGTGACTATGTGTTTTAATAGTTTCAGCTTAGTATTAAGATATATTCTTCTTCGTCTGCGTTCATCCGGATTTTTTTTTCCGGATGTGACTGCGTTGTGCCTGTTTACAGCAGAGCTGCGTTCTTGCGCCGTCAGGCCGACACATCCGACTTCTGCGGGCATTTGTTGACCGGGTTAACCTTCCCAGGAGTATTAAGATATATAACTCTGCAGCTTGCACTTTACGAAATACACTGAAATATGCCAGGCAATCAATCATGCAACATACTGTTTGTGGCTTCTCTGTTTACAATCATTCACGAAGGGAATAGATTGTTTTGGATGTGGAATTATTGAATAACTTTATTATAGAGAAGTATGCATCCAAATATATGCCACTGGATATGCAACTAGAACAGTGAAGAATAGAGGTGCAGAAATTTATATGGTCTACTTTGATAAAAGCAATTAATCCACCTTTTTGCCAACTGGAATATTCTTCCCAAACTACTCTGCTGAAGTACAGACCTTAAGTAGTGCTGTATAAAGGATAAGTTACACAACAAGCCCCTGCTAGAAGGTTGTAATCTTTACTGATGCAAGAACATTTCTTCTGCAAAGTAACCTCTGCAAGCTATCAAAACTGAAAAACTGGCAGAGCTAAACAGAACCCTTAAATAAATAAAAACTAATAAAAGAGTAGTACTCAGTAGATACCAACCCACTGGAGCATATCTAGAAATAAAAGGGAAAATATATTTGCTAAAGAAAGAGCACAATAAATATCCTTCCATGAAAAAAAAAGATAAGAAAACTCAACAAACAATGAGGCAATTCTTACTACCTTGAAGGTAGGTAAACAAAAATACTTAAGGTAAAAAAAAACAAACTAATATGTAATCTATTAAATGTTCCTAGTTTTCTGTTTAAATTGATTATATTTCTAATTAAGTATTCTGTTTTCTTTGTTTAGCTTATGGTGTTTTGTCTTTCTTGATCATTGCTAAAGACTTCATTTGAAACGTTCGCCTGCACCTTGTGTGGTTTTCCTTTTGTTAGGCTTGCAAGTCATAACTGTCATAAAAAATAACAACTGTCATTTACTGCCAATATAGTACCTTGCGGTGCATGGCAGAGGGGTCTTTGAGCCTGAGGAGTTAAGGCTGCCTGGCTAGTGCAGTCGCCACGAACTGTGCAGGTTAGGATTTTCTTTTTTCCCCCGACAGAAACAAATCCCACACCTTAATGAGTATTGAAACCCGGGTCTCCCGAAGAAGAATCCACTGTTCTATCCACTCGGCCAGCCGCTCCTCATCAGCTTGTCATATTTTGCGTTTGTTTAGATTCTTTTATTTTAATGTTTCTCATATTTTACCCTGGCCTAAAAAAAGAATAAAACAATAGTAAAACAAAAACCTACAAACTATATTGCAGTTTAGATTTTCTATGCAATGGGGTAACCTGCTCCCCACTACCATTCCTTTAATATCTATGGAAGGCTGACATGACACATTCCAAAAATTACCTTAGCTGAAAAATCCAGCTAGGCATGAACACGTCTGCAGAGAAAAAATAAATAAGGCTGTCAGCCAGGACAAAAGAAGACTTTCCTCTTATAGAATAATTATGTTATTTGGAGGAAGTAAAGATGAAGTCAAGAGCTTTATGTCGTTTAGGAAAGACCATCCTTTTGGAATAAAAATGCCAAAAAAATATAGGCTTAAAAGAATTGGAGAAGACAGTTTGAGATATATGAGTAATATAGGAGAAACATGGATTTAGCTAAAAGAAAAAGCAAAGGATACTAGGACTTTGTATTAGTTGCAGATCCATCTAGAAATATCGAGACTTTGTAGGCGAACATCTAGTTGGGAAAGTGACTGTCGCTTCCATCAAGGATGGACTGTATGTTTTGTAGAGGACTTTTGTGTGGCTTTCTGGCTTTCTGTGAGGATTGAACCCACACCACTGTCTTGGTAATCTGAATTAACCACAGTGATACCACACTCTACTATGACTGTAACATTCATATTTATCCTGATAACTTGTGAAACAATGTGCTTTGTTCTATGCATGCCAAAACTAACAATTTAATCAAAATGTTGTGTGCATAATATTTACTTTTAATTACCTTGAGACTGACAATTTTTCAACATACAGCTGTAATTAGGTACATTACAGTTTTATAGTTTAGCTATTTAACACTGCTGGTTTCCGTCAATATACCACCCAAATGTGTACTTCCAAGCATACAACAGACTTGCTGAGTGACTATACTAAATAAATGAAGCAAATTATCCCTTACAAGACAAACAACAGGTGAAAGCATCTTTACAAACCAGCGGTACACAAAGTATAGAATGTGTATGACAAACTAGTGATACAGAATGACATAAGAATAAGACATTGTGTAAGAGAAAGAGCCATTGCGATGTACATTCACAAGAGAGTAACAGGTAGGATTTAAAAGCATCAAAGGTTTAATGTTGGATCTATGAACAGAATGTAGCTGGGAAAAAAAATAAAAAACTAACATTTACAGATTATGAACTGCTTGTAAACAAGATGATGTACAGATATAGCATTAGGGAATGTCTGAACATTCAAACATGCATGAAAATCTTACAAATGTAAAGTCCAAGAACTGGTATATAGTAGACACACAACAGGATGTTAAGGCAAAGATAAGTTAAAGGGAATTATACAACAGGTACATATATGAGTGTGAAATGTAAGGACTTAATAAACTAGATCATTGCTTTATCACATGGAGTTACCAAATCCCTTTATAGTTGTATCTTTCCTTCTCAATTCAGGCGCCTATTTTATGATTTAGTCCTTCAAGTGATTCTGATCTGGAATTTACTACTGAAGGCAAACCTTCTAAATAATTATGAAAATTACTGGTAAAATGAATGAAGGGTGTCTTAGATGGACAAAAAGGCAACCATGGGAGTTCTAGAACTCAGTATAAAAAGAGCACTGTTGAAGGAAATAAAACGAGTAAGAGAACATATACCAATGTGTCACTGGGGCACTTAAGGGAAGCAAAGAATAGTAATATACTGTAACCTACCATGCGTATAGTATGAGGCAACTAAGGAGGGTTGGTGTGGGGTTATCTTTGCCATCCCAGAAAACACTTTAGCTGCAAAATCTAACCAATCTTGAACAAGTGTAATAGGAAACAAAATAACTCAGTGAACCAAGAAGAAAGGAAGGTTTCTCTTAGAACAAATATGACAGAATGAAGAGAAAGCCATACAGAGGCTTAAATCATCGACTTACCTCTTAGGAAAATCTCCAGAATTGGTAGTTGAAATGATAGACCTCTGTATGAATTAGAAAAAACAGAACAAGTGGTAGGAGAAATTAAATATTACATCCGCAGAAGTCGGATGTGTCGGCCTAACGGCGCAAGAACGCAGCTCTGCTGTAAACAGGCACAACGCAGTCACATCCGAAAAAATATACGGATGAACGCAGAAGAAGAAGAAAATATTACATGATTAGCAGTTTGGGATTATGCAGAAGAAGATAGAATAGAGTAGACAAAAAGCTTCTAAACACAGGTGAAATCGTGCTGTATGAATATACAGAGGCAAATATCCTACACAGTGAAGGCGTGATCCTAATTAAAGAGGCAGAACAAGCACTAATAGAATGGGAAGCAGTGAGTGCTAGAATAGTAACATTTAGAACTATAAACAAGAAAGTAAACATGAATGTGCTTCAGTGATCAAAACTTTTAGGGCTTGGCATGCGTTGACTCAGAGCCTGTGATTCTTTGGGGGAAGAAAAAGCAGGAAGACAACATGGCATCAAAAGACATAACAATATACTGAAAACTATAATGACATTTTGAAGGCAAAAGAGCTAGAAAGGCATTATAGAAATAAATGGACAGACAGCATCAAAATATGATCAGGATACAGCCTAGCAGAATGTACAATAATGGCTCAGCACAGAAACTACTGGAGATCCAGAACCACTGACATTCTCTTCATGATGATGATGATATCATAAATATTTTTTTTTCTAGGAAAAAAAGTACAACAGAGGAGATGGAATTAATTGCGGAAAAAGTGGAAAATATGTCCACAGACAAAAGAAACAATATACAATGTTACCGAAATTAAGAAACACAGCAGCAAAACCTGCGACATTATTTCACAAAGATTTGCATGCAAGTAAAGCAAGAAACTGACTGTCAACAGAAGGCCATATATAAAATAGTTTACAAAAGAAACTAAGAAACTTGTATTATGATTTTTCAAATAATATAACTATTTGTTTTTTTTAGATATAAAAGAAAACATTTTAAAGAACTTCATTAAGCATTACATAGTTTTAGTAAAACTAAAGAAAAGGACACATTTTGAAGCATTTTATGTATATGGTGTTAAACCCATATATTTACAGATCAAACAGCACGGGATGGGTGATGTAGTTACTATAACGCCAGCTGCCTTTACTTTCATCACATTTCCTGGTACCCACTATAGGCTGGGTTGAACTGGGAGCCCAGGTTCCAGGTAAATAAAAAGAAATGCCTGCCTTAAAGGGGATTCGAACAGATAACTTTTGGGTGAAAAGCAAGCATTCTAACAAATGCACTAGCACAGTTCATGGTACATGTTTTTTTACTTGATATAAATAGTGGTGATCTTGTCAAGTATTATAAAGGCATTTGGGTGTCTTCTTTAGAAAGTTTCTTGATAATATTTTTTTTTAAAATGAAAAAATGAAACGTTAAATTATTGTTCTTTCGATCTGATTTAAACTATTATTTTCTTGAATCTAACTTTAGTCACGTATTATGCATCACATTCCATTCTTCTCAAACCTCTAATTCAACATTTTTACTCTTAACACATTCCGTGGAACTATTAGCTTCATTAGTTTGCCCGATGTTGGTGTGAGGCGATGTGAAGAAAAAGATGACTATCCCGTACAGCACATCATTACAGAGATGATGAATGTGAGGTCTGGCATGGGGTTTGGAGGTGCCATAGTGCAGCAGCTAGCACACTTGCCTGCTGGCCCAGTGGTCATGTGTTTGAATAACCATCGAAGTATGGATTTGTAAAAATGTATCTGACTTTTCAGGTTGAAGAGTGTACTATAAAATGTTTCTGGGAAGTAAAGACAGATGGCATGATATTGACCTCATCAGTCACCAAGAGCCAACTGGTCTATCAAAATATGAGGCTAGCATGATATGCCAAGTGTGCTTCAAGAGGTGGAAAAGAGGCCTTAACTATTTACTGGCAATTGGCAACTTCAATCCCAAAAATTGTTGCTTGTGAAACAGTTTCCTGATAAGGGTCTGTAAACAATATAAAATGACACAAAGTAGTGCAGCTTTACATAACATATTTATGATACACACAGGACTGTGTGTAATGTTGCATACAGATCGGAATTGTGAGGTAAGTATGAACATTTTTTCCATTTCTCATTTTCTCTTCATTGCTTTAATTTTTTCATCCTTTTCTTCTCGTCCTTTTGTCACCTTTTGATGTAGTCACAGGAGATCTCCGTGACTATATGTTGTGTTTGTGAATGTGTTTGTTTACCGATAAAGGCTAATCGCCGCAACGTCCTGTATGTGTCGTAAATCTGTTATGTAAAGCTGCACTACATTGTGTCATTTTATATTGTTTACATTTTCACAGCTTTACCGCAGTTCCACCAAATTTTATTCATATTTTTGATATGGGTCTGATGCTATAGGACTGTCCATTTTGTGGACCTGAATGCACAGAGGAATAGGTGGATAATCTTTTCTTCACTTAGCAGGTGATGAATCCAGGTGCCAAACCCCTGCCTGACCGTTATCATATTATCGGACAGTTTCCCATCAACTTCGCTAACACATCTTCTACTTGAAGTGTGTAAGCAGTGATTAACTGCAAGAAGTCAATAGGAGTTATGACCCCATGCCTCATAGTAGCAAAAATGGAGATGATGATGTTTTGAGGTAGTTTAAAAGTTGTTTTATGTTGTTTTGCCAGTCACTGATTCTTAAGTCAACCTTCACAAGGTAAATCATCATTTGTTTATCAATGAAAATGATACTTTTGCTTCTCTGAACTCTTTCTAAACCAACCAGTTTGTGATATGCTGCTTGGTTGCTCATTACACTACATGCAATTCTTTTGGGAAAAAAATGAACAAATTTTTAATCATATAATGAGTAAGCAATCAAAGTATGGTGATTTGCTTCTGATAAAGTAAATTTGGTGCCTGGGCATTGAAAACTCAACAGAAGTCATTAAAAAAAAAAAACTTGATAAATTAACAAAAATAACACTTGATAATACTAAATGTAAATATTTATTTACTTTAAAAAGTATATTCATAATCAAAGCAATGAAACTGATTCCATTTTATTAACATGTGGTGTCTTTATGAACAAGTTCATTGCACTGACAATTACCTCATTAAATAAGCTCTGGTCATGATAAATGTAAACAACAAGCAGTAAACTATATCTTTGGGTTTTATTTAAGTCTATAATAAGTCAGATAAATGACAACACTTTTGTTTGTCACAATTACAGACAAAAATACAGTCCAAACCATCTAAGCAATGGAATGACACAACATACAACTCTTATGAACACACAGTGAATGTAACTTCATCATAAAAGCTGTCTCTCTGTCTGGCCTTCAATAAATGCTTGAATGTTTTGACAGAATGTTTAACATGGAAACCCTTGGAAGCAGCCATATGTTAAAATGGTCAGTAAATGTTTTAATGATTTATTCAACTTCAGATGGCTTGCTTTCTGCTCATTCAAGGCATATACAATTATCCACTTAGATGCCAGATTTTCTGAACAGCCATATGAAATAACAGTTTGTGAACCAACATTGTTAACTAATTGTTCACTGGATGCTTTGAGGGGCTTCTTTAACTTTCAATTGACAATAATTTTGTCCTTAGACCCACCAGAACTCACTACTAAGCAGAATGACACTGGTATGCAATCTGAAGTGTTATAAATAGCTCTGCCACAGCACACTAACTGGTGAGACCATGGTACAAAATTCTGGCACCCGATTTGTGTCCATGTTAACAGTAACAGTTTCAGTTATGAGCTGTTTGATCAGCGCAGTGATCATGTGATACATCACATGATTTAGGGCTGATGTAATGTTATTCAGCAGGTTTGACTGTTCACAGCACTATGTTTATGTAATAAACATACATAAGGGAACCAGTGACGGAAACTGATGAACACATCCACAGTTTTAGTCTGTTAAATACTATTTTTTACCACATTTTTTGCATGTGCATTTACGAATCATGGGAAGCTCATAGACATAATTAGAATTGTCATCACAATAAAGTCGCACTTTCCTATTTTTTATTTTTTTAGGATTGCAGCAGTAGCCATTCTGGCAACTGCCTTCACATCTACGAAACCTGATGCGCACTTTTGACTTGCACTTTGTGGTTGGATCAGTGAAGACGTCTTTGAATACAACAGTGCTACAGGTTGGTGCTGAAAATTAAGAGAATAATTGTCATGTTGAGATTTCAATGCCAATTAATTCATATTATTTTCTTTCATGGATTTTTCTAAATCTGATGTGTCACGTAACTTTATTTAGACAAAATGTGAAAGTTAATACATTTTTGTGGCCTTTATTAGAAGACACACATGCAGTGGTTTTACCTATATGGTTCAAGCAAAATATAGCTATTTTATGTATGTTTATTAAATTTTGTTTTAAAACACACAGAGAAGAGAATTAGAGACAGATGAATAAAATGGGGAGGACATGCATGGAGCTGCAGGAGATAGTAAAAGATAGATTGGCTTGGCTTCAGTTGGTTGAGCGCCTAATCTCAAATAGGAAATAAAAGACTGAAGAAGATAAATATGTTTGCCCAAAGTCTATAGACTAATAAGAGGGAGGTATAAACCAAAGCATTGTAAATCAAGCCATTTTTTGTAGGTTTCAAAAATGAGCAATCAAACACATTTTAGAAGCATCATGATTGCTGTAGAAAAAAATACCTAAGACATAAATGTAAATAACAATGATAGAACACCAATGCTCATTAGAGAAAGAAAACGGTAACAGAAAAAGTGGAATAACTTTTAACAGGTTATTATTTATTTGTCGGCTCTGTGGCGAAGGGGTTATGGACGCAATTCGTAATCTCACATACCGCATTCGAAACACAGCTGTGGGCGATTTGGCAGCAGAACATCTTACATTGGTTTTTATGAAATGGTATGGGTGCTGGTTGTATAGAAAGCAATGGTAAACTACTGAACGTAAACTTGCCAAGAGATCACAAACAGCATAACAAATGCTGGGTTTGACTGTGATGTCTTGTAAAGGATATGCAACTAACTTTTGTGTTTGTTACTTATTTATCACAAAGCAACATAAAAAACAAAACAAAAACAACAACAGATGAACATTGAAAGAAATAAAACAAATGATCATTCAGATGTGTGCTGATACAAGAGGTCTTACTAAAGATCAGAACTTATATGTTAAGCCATATCACTATGTACAAACTCAGCAGTATCTCTTTTGATATTACCATTGTCTTTATTTCACTGCGCAAACTGTTCAGAATGTTTCTATAATTAGCTATAAACACTTTGTACCAGGTTAAAGAGAGACAATATTATATGTGAAAGTAAACAGTGAAGGACTCTTCTTACATGCCTTCGGGCATATTGGGCACATGGTGCTAGACCCATATTTATATAGACCAAATGGCACTGGTGGGCAGATGTGGTCATTGCCACGCTGAACCCCGTCACTTTCCAAGACATTTCCTGGTACCCATTCTAGGCTGGGTTGACCTGGCAGACTAGGTCAACTAAAAATAAATCTGCCTTGCCGCAGATTTGAACCTATGAACACTGGGCTGGTAGGCGAGTGTCTAGGTATGTTGCTACTATGGCTCCCAATGTTATTAGCGGGTCTACAATATAGAGAGATGGGCTGAAAGAAGCCCGTATGAATGCACCACAAAGACACAGTGTGTCGGAGTCTCTTTACAGCTGACCTTCATGGTAGAAATGGCATTTGATATCATCATCATGTTCCATGCCGATAAGCATGGGCGGATATGGTTCACCATCTCACATTATCAGTAATGTCTTGCATCAAGTCTGTGTGTCCTGATTATCAAGATCAGGTGAAAAGATTCAGTCATGAATATATTCTTCTGAGAAGCTACTACTACAAATGCCTCCGTTATTTGTCTTCCACTCTCATGTGTCCTAGGACCAGATACAGAAAACCAGCACATTCATAAGAACACCACTGGAATGTTAAGAGTAGACAACTCACCTGCACTGGGACAAGAAACATTGCAATACTAACATTAACATAAATAATAATGTATAAACACTTACCCCTATCACAGTGTGTGCCAGTAAATCCACGATTACACCTGCAACGATATCCTGGTTTCTCCGGATGTGGGACACATTTACCATTCTGACATACATTATTCTGACAAGGGTCAGCACTGGCAGTTTCACATCCTGGCGTTACCTTGAAACGTTCAGTGGAGGTCAGCAGATCAACTTGTTTGTTATTTATGTGCACTTTAGAAAAACATCCTGTTTCAGAGTAAACATTAAACTTGTTTCAATTAGAATATGCCCCAAAAGTAATATAAAGAAACTAAATAAGGTATGTAATAATTTATAATGAATATGTAATCTGAGTGTAACTAGAATACAATAACTCATCAGACTATTTTTTTTTCGCTTTCGACACGTGTCATTTTTATATCAGAATGTAATTTAACTCAACAGATGTAAGGAAATGTCTATCTTTGGTGCAGGATTTTTCTCTGTCTTTGAGTTTCATGTACTTTTGAAATTAAAGGTCAGTCGATTTCAAGTTTTTAGAGAGATTACACATAATTATCATTAAGTATTTAAGCCTTTGGCTTGGTTGTGAGGCTTCCTGTTAATTCTATTCCATGGTTATCTGTCTTGTAATACTGTCTTTAATTTTATGTACACTGTCTCAATAGATCTCTGCACACCTGTTTTATAAATGTTGTTCTTGGTCTATCCCTTTCTCTTTTCCTCAGCTCTGTGAGTTCGTCTACTCTCTTTGATGTTTCTTCACGTCTTAAGGTTGGACCAAGCTATGTGGGTTTTCAATTTTTGATTACATTAAGATCAAAAAGCAAAGCAGGTGATCCTGCTCTACTTCATAACGGGACACAACAGCCTGAGTAGTCACATACACAGACTCAAATTGACACTATCACTCTCATTCATATGAGGACAGGAAGAACATAAACTCCAAGATTATCTTATGCTTCATCAGTTGTGGACAAAACAATGGTCTGCAGAGACAAAAACCTACACATAGATATTTGGAAGTTTCAACAAAATGTCAAATACAGTGGTAATTTTGTATATCACTAGGCAGTATAATTATTGACAAACTTTGCTATATAAACTTACATATATAACAATTGACAAATTTGATAAGGTAATTAATAATAACTTTTATAGAACATTAGAACATGAATATAACTGACCAATGAAGCTGGTGCCATCTCTTATATGCCATTTCTTGAATGCTTGAGCATTGATAGCAGAAGGCAGTCCTCCAAGGTAGAGTGATTCATCAAGGTCAAGGTGAGTTCTTGATCCCTCATTAATTATTGTGCGTGGGAGGTTATTTTGATCAATAGCCATGGTGAAGTTCTTCTGGTGAATGATCATTGTAACTTGATGCATCTGACCATCATCGACCCTCTCGTAACTGAACATAGTGGACACAGGATAGTTGCCAACATCAAAACTGACTCTTATTCTGCCTCTAAATAGTTCAACTGCAACATGTTGCTGATCACCAACATACAGAAGAATTCCATTATGGCTTTTTGTGGTAAAAGCAATAGATATGTTCGTCTCCTGATGGAAATCAATCTTTGGCAGCTTCACATAGGAATCAGCATCTTTAAATGTGATGCTTGAGAGTTTTTCACACTTCTTGCCTTCAAAACCTGGAAAATTCAAGAAACAATGAGCTGATGTATTGCACTGTCCAGTTAACAGGGAGGGGAGGAAGAAGCGCAGGAATGAAACAACAAACTGCTATCTTAAATTCTGCAGAGTACAAACACATATTGAATCAACTTCTCAATACTGACTATTTTGGGTGGAATATTGATTGAAATTAAATTTATATGTCACCCTTTGTTATACAAATTCCATGAAACTCTTTATAACATATAAAAATATGCATAAAGTAGAACTAGAAAAAAATTACATCACATTTGTGTTTACTAATACCTGCAAGCATCTTTTAGCTGACACAGCACTTGCGTAAAATATTTGTTTTTCATTGTATAAACAAGCTTTCCTACAAATATTTTTAACATCTATTTACAATGTGAGTGAAACATTTTCTGCTGACTGTAGCTTTTAGTCATAATTATACATTTTAATCAAACAAAAATCAAATTAATTGTAACATAATCTAGATGAATGTCCAAAATTTTCCTTTTCCATACAGATATCCATCATAATTAAGTGTAAGAAAAGTCTTGGTAGCAATTTATCTAAGTTATGCGATTAATTAATGCAGTGACAGTAACTAAGTGAAGGTGCTTGAACTATCTATAATAGCGTAAATATGCTGTCTGTATCCCCACAGTATAATTTATCAACAAATGAATTTATTAACAGGGATTTAAAACTAATTAAATCCTACACTGATCATTATAAACATATACTGGTAGCTAATATTTGTAATGTAGTTAACATAAACAGTATTACACATGACACACGAGTACATGAATTTAAAACAAAAGCTGAATATAATGAATCCATTTTTGTTGCTGTCAACCTGAAAGTGGGGATTCACCTACCAGTTATTACATGATTACAAATTATTGAATGTAGTATTTTTCTTTCGTGTCAATTATTTATAGGATAATTACAAAAAAATCCCCTACTTTATATGCTCATTATAAACAACACATATAGGCAACTGACATGATAAAAATGATATAAACATAATAATCTGCAATGGATTAAGTGAAAGTAAAGTGTGTATTACAAGTCTTCTATAACTGTATACACAGTTAGATGGTTTTTCAGCTTTTGAGATGCCTTAATAAAATGTATTCATTTGCTTTAAAGAGTAACATTCCCTGAAGAGTACTAATAAATAACTACTTTTCAACTGGATAATTGAATATCCAGTATTTATGAATTAATATTTACGTTAGTCTTAAAATTGGCAACAAACTACTGGTTTCTTGTTATACTGCTACTTGAGGATCAAGTAGGCAGACTTTTTTTATTATTTAATTAGACTTCTTAGGCATTGGTTTGCGGAGCCTCTGAAAGACTGAGTTTTAATGGTTGAGTCCTCTGCATTGGTGTTCAGGTTGTCTGAGCTCTGGAAGGGGCTTGCATCTATTGGAGGAAGATTGGAGTAAAGACTTTCCTCACTGACCCAGTACCTAAGTATCAGGTCTGCTTGTACTGTGTTGAAGAGTTCTCCTTCCCCTCTCCAAGACCAAAGACCAGTGCAGTTTGCAAAACTGGTAATGGAACTTCATATTTGCAGAGAGGCAGAATAGGATGTAGCCAGGTCATGGTTCAGCACAATCATGTATTGACTGGTTGGGATTAGACCAGGTTGGCAAGTTTTCCTTCACAGATGTTAGGTACTTCATTGTCAATAATAAAGGGAGTTACAGAAACCATGGGAACCTCGATATTTGAAGCCCATACATGGGCACTCTCTCACTGTTTAGGCTTCACCTCACATCACAAGGTACAAGAGGAACCTGATGAGATGAGATTGTCAACTAACACCAAATCAGTGCCCTTGGGGGGGGGGGGGGAATCTTAGGCATTAACATTAGCATGTGTATAGTTCAAGCAGCTGAAATATTAGTGTAAAAGTAAAAATGAAAAACACTTATTTGCAAGCCTACTTTTAGGAGTACAATTCGGGTCATGATTGGTAACAATAGATCAACTTAGAACTGAATCTTCCAACACATATCGATGCAGAGATAATTATAGAAGTAACTTGAAGAAATACTGGAATGAACATAAGCCATATGTTTTACTTAACATGGACTTATACAGTCTCAAATACTAAAACCACTATAAGTAAACAGTAAAGGACCCCCTTTTCACACTATTAAGAGTACTGGGTATAATGTGCTAGACTCATATTTTTAGACCAGTTGGCACTAAGAGGGTGATGTGATAAATATCATGCCAGCTGTCTTTACTTCCAGGCAATTTCCTTGCTCCCATTATAGGCTGGGCCAACTTGGAAGCATAGGTCAAATACAAAAATCCCCGCCATGAAGGGAAGTCAAACACATGGCCACTGGGCTGACAGACAAGTGTGCCAACCACTACACCACCATAGCTCAGGACTTAAGAGGGGATTTATCAATCTGGGGTAATTTGGTTTCTGCCACTTGAAGTGATGCACGATATAGTAAGAATTAACTTTCCCTGATTTTTCATGAGCTGCATGACTTTTAAGTGATTTATTTTTGTTTAAATTGACTTGACCTTTAAACTATATCTATTATTAAACTGCAAGAAATATAATATTTTAGGGTGTAGAGACTATTCCTGAAGACAAACACGCATAAATTCCAGCTGCAAAATGTTAATACTTGCAGTTTTCAGTATGACACTTGCATATACATATACAAAAATATACATATTAATGCACACGTTAACGCACACACACGTATATATGGATTCAAAATACTATTGATGTTACTTCCTCTGCAAATGACCTAATGCATGCAACAAGACAATGCCAACTGAAAACATGTTGAATGTGACTGCTAAAACTAGAAATGCATGTGACGTAACCAAAAGAGGGCGCACATGCGTTGATATTTTCTGCTCAGCCTAACCAAGAGCTATTATGTTAACATGCAAACTCAAAAGTTAACCTTTATAATCTATCAAATATACATAGAATTTGCATATTTTCTGGGGGTATCCATAATTAAGTTGTTAAGTCGCTTGCTACATGCTACGAAGGTCATGTTTTGTTTCTGGAGAAGTGAGAGATGTGAGAGAAACAGAACAAACGAAAGGACAGAAAAATCTTTTAATGAGGCATAACATAAAAGTACTCGTGATTTTCACATCAGAAAAGATAGAAGCTGAAAGAAGATTAACATTCACTTCAAAATTCAAAAGATTACACCATCACTTAGCACAACTACTACTCTTAATGTGTTGATTTTGCTCAATAACTTTCAATACAAATGCGCTGATGATATTATAAATTAACTGAAACTAATTTGTCTTCACTGAAGTGCATGTGATTAAACCATACAGCACTTATAAAAGAAAGAATTAGTTTAAACTTATAAATATTATTTTTGAAAAAAAAAAAAATATTCAATAACAGTAGGGGAAAGCACCGTAAGATGTTAAAAACACAAGGATCCAGAATTCTACTCTAACACTGCGGATTCCTTAAAATGCCTTTAACTTGCACATCAATA
The DNA here is from genome assembly GCA_963921405.1 of Cepaea hortensis. Lineage (NCBI taxonomy): Eukaryota > Metazoa > Mollusca > Gastropoda > Stylommatophora > Helicidae > Cepaea > Cepaea hortensis. The sequence goes on along the minus strand of OY992877.1, from coordinate 66,592,303 downwards.
CTTACATATCTTGATACTGTCAGATGTCAGCAAATATAACACTAAAATATCACTGCTGATATATGCAGTAAATAATATCTGAATTCAGAAGTCACTTAAATACTTGACAAGTAAGAATGCAAATTTATAATTTGCTTTGTACAGTATAACATGTTTCAAAATCATTATAAACACTTATAACTAGTCTGAAATATTATATAAAATAGATCAGTATCTTTGAAGCGTTCAACATACTGCAATAGCAGATGAGAATTTATGAGAGTATGTACTGAACATAAATAATTATTGTTCCCTTGTAGTAGTGTATGTAAGTGACATTGTTTTTAAACTTGATGAGATTTTTGCCTGTAAATTTTTCATAGTTATTTTTGTTTCTGACAAATTATTTGCTTATTCATAAGATAAGACAGGTTACAAAGTCAATTATTTATCCATTTGATCAGTCGAAATCTGTGTCTTTCTGGTAAGTTATTTTCTTAGTTCCATGTTCCGAAATTAAAGTTTAAAATGGTTTGCTCTCCTTTTCACTTTCTTTTTTTAACATCTCTATCTCGGTATATTTTTCTGTGTATTCGTTTCCCAAACTTAGAGGTTTTGTTTATTTTATTCATTCAGACATGTGGATTACTTATTTGCAGGTTTATATTTTGCTAAGTATTGTTTTCGTTTGTTGACATTGACAAAGACTGTGGTAGGAATGTCTGCTTTATGTGTGTGTGCGTGTCTTTCTTTGTGTTGAGATTCCTAGTTATATTTTGTGTCATTTATTTTTAGTATCAGTTCAGCAGAGCTACCCTTTTTTTGGTGACAATTTTGGATTTCATATTACATCATTGTCTAAGAGGTAGTTTTATTAAAAGTATTATTTTGAATTTTGCTACAAAATTATTTCTTAACTTCCATGCCAGAATGCTTAATTTAAATATGTTACATGTAACTGTCATTACATCTTGAGACAGTTGTTAAAAAAATGTGTGCTTTTTAAATTTTCAATACCTTACGACATTTATAACAAGATGCTTTTTTTAAATAACAAGATGATTAGCAATACTTTGAGACAGTTATCTTTCAAGTTGCTTAATGATATGTTGAACCCTGAGACAGTTATCTAACAAATGCTTAATGATATGTTATGTAATAATTTGACACAGTTTTCTGACAAGTTGTTTCATGATTACAGTATCATTAGACAGCTATCTAACAAGTTACTTTATAATTTACAATACCTTGAGACAACTATAACAAGATGCTTTATGATTTGCCATACTCTGAGACAGTTATCTTACATGTTGCTTAATGATATGTTCAACCCTGAGACAATTATCTAATAAATTGCTTAATAAAATGTAATAATTTGATACAGTTATGTAACATGTTGCTTCATGATTTGCAATACCCTGAGACAGTTATCTAAAAAGTTACTTTATAATTTGCAATACCTGTAGCACATTTACACATATAGTCAGGCGAGCCAGCTAGTTGATAGCACACTGCATTATTTTGACACTGGTGCAACCGGCAGGCAGGTGAACTGTCATGGAAACTAGGGAGCAGCACTAAGTCCAACACCGGAGCAATCTCACAAAAGCGACCGGAGAAGCCAGGAGAGCACATGCATGAATAAGAATCCAGGCCATCTACACACGACGCACCATTAAGACAAGCATGTGACTTACAATCATCAATGTTCTCTGAACAATTCTTGCCAGTGAAGCCTGGAGCACATTCACAACTGACAACATAAATAAAAAATCATAAGTTATACATAGTGGGCATGTTATTGATAGAAACAAAGAGAATTAACTATTCTGCCTTAGTCAGTTGTTGCTTTAAATTTGAAAAAAAAAGTGTTGAGTCAGAATAATTAAAAAGTAATTATTTTGGGGTGGAATGAGTTAAAGTAGCAACTGGGATAGGGTGAATTAAAATAATAAATGTCTGGTAAAGAAGATGTGGAAGTCATTGTTTGAACAGAAAGGGCAAATGCAACAACTGGCTGGAACAGAAGAAACAACAATAATTTAAGCAAAAGTATGATCTGTTATGTGTAAACTATTTTTTGGGGGGAAAGGGGGGGGGGGGGGTACTACAAAATCATCCATTTACAATTATTTTAAGTAATTTTATAATTTTAAAAACATAATTTATAACTGAAGGTGGGTGCATTTGTGTAGTTGAAAGGGAGCTAAACTGATATGTGAAGAGTGTGGTTGCACAAAGGTTTAATGCCCGCATTCATCGCTCACCAACAGAGGATCTGTGCATTCAGGCCTACAAAATGTAATGGTCCCATCACATCACAGACCATTAACAAGTTTCTGCTTTGGGACATATTTTTCTTTTTCTTTCTTCAAAATTGACATGACTATAATCAGGTCAAACTCTGAGATATTTAAGTCTTTCTCGGTAGACGCTGATGTATACGTTTGTTAATTGTTTTTCTTCGAGAAAACTGATTGCTAACACTTCTGCTTTTTATCTGCTTCTCCATCCTGCATACATTCTAATTACAAATTTTAGAAGTCTTGCACATGCAGTTACAACATTTGCTATCTCTTATTTATTATTGGTAGTATTTCACATTTACTTATGGTCAATGTCCCCATTACAGGTGCTTCACAAAAAACCTCTTTAACACACCTCAAGGTATGCCATATTTGTATAGTCCAGTCAGCATTGAGCAGTTGAAGTGGTCAATATTCCAACCACTTTTACTTCACTAGACATTTTCTGGTACCAATTTTAAGCTGGGTTGACCTGGGGAGATCAGATAAATTAATAAAAACCTGTCTTGATGTTGATTTTAACCCAAGACCACCAAGCTGGCAGGCGAGAGTGTAGCCACTATGCTACCTGACTTACTGGTTCCTCGTAGTGGCTGCAGACTGTTTACAAATATGTTATCTAAAACAAAATAAACATATCACTAAGGCTGATTGGGGATAACCGGCTGTGTGGCGATGGAGTTACGAACGCAATTCATATTCCAGCATACAATGTTCAAAACACAGCTGCAGGCGATTTGGCAGCAAACCATCTTGTGTTGCTTTTTCATACAATGGTTTATGTGCGTAGGTGGTTCAGAAAGCAATGGCAAACTATCATCATCATCATCAAGTGCCGTGCCGGCTGGCGTAGGCGTTCATGGCTCTCCATAGATCTCGGTCTTTGGTTTTCTGGATCAACTCTGGTGCTGATATTCCTCCATGCCACCGTCTCAATCCATCCAGCATCACTTCTCTTGGTCTACCTCTGCCTCTCTTCCCCTCGATCTTTCCAGTTGTTACGATGTTCTCCAATGCCTCTCTTCTCATCACGTGACCAAAGAAAGATGTTTGTCTCTGTCTTATTGTTGTATATAATGTTCTAGTTTCATTAGCCTGTTTCAGGCAGTCGTCGTTAGTTACTCTGGCTGTCCAAGGAATTCGCAACATTCGTCTCAGGAACCACATCTCTGTTGCTTCTAATTTCTTCTTAATTTGTTCATTTACGTTCCAAGATTCACTGCCATACAGCAAAACTGGTTCTACATAGCATTTCAGCACTCTCTTTCTTACATTCAGTGATAGTGACTTATTGCATAAGATACTCTTCATTTTCTGAAAAGCGGCTTTTGCCTGCCCTATTCTACTCCTAATCTCTGTTGTACATCTTCCATCTGATGTTATAAATGCCCCTAGGTATCTAAAATTATCAACTTGGTTAAGGATTTCCCCTTCTATTTCTATGTCACATTTTGGTGTCACCATTTTCTTTGATATTACCATTGTTACTGTTTTCTTGATATTCAAGGAGAGTCCTTTCCTTGCACTCTCTGTTACTACAACGTCTAATAATTGTTGTAGGTCTGTTGAATTATCCGCCACCAATACTGTGTCATCTGCATAGCGTATATTATTTATATTATAACCTCCAACTAGTATTCCTGGCATCTCTTTGATCTCTCTCATTATTACTTCGCTATACAGGGAGAAAAGATCTGGTGACAAGACACACCCTTGTCGTACTCCTAGCTTTATCTGTTCGTAACTACCCTCTTTATTTCCCATTTTAATTGCTGCTACTTGGTTCCAGTAAACATTCTTTATTATTCTTAAATCTTTTCCATCAATGTTGATATCTTCCAACATTTTAATCAGTTCATCATGTTTTACTTTATCAAATGCCTTAGTATAATCTATGAAGCACAAATATATGTCTCTCTGTTTCTCTATTGACCTTTCTATTAGTGTCCGTAATGTATAAATTGCATTGTTTGTGCCCTTTCCTTCCACAAATCCATACTGTTCTTCACTAATTTCCATTTTTATTTTCTTTTTGATTCTTCTCATTATGATTCTGAGTAGAAGCTTAGTGATATGGTTTATAAGGTTAATTGTACGAAAATCTTCACAATCAATTGCTCCTGGTCTTTTTGGTATAGCTATAAATAAAGATTTCAGCATATCACTGGGTAAATATCCACTGCTGTAAATATCATTCAACATTTTGGTTAATATATCTACTCCAAATTCTCCCAATACTTCTAATTCTTCTATTGTGATTTCATCTGGCCCAGCTGTTTTTCCTTTCTTCATACGTTTCATAGCGTCAGCGACTTCTTCTTTCAGAATAGGTGGACCTTCTAAGTTACTATCTTCTGTTAATTCTCCCCTTTCTCCTTCATATAATTCTCTTATATACTCATTCCACCTCTTCATTATAGCATCTTCCTCTAATATTATCTTTCCTGTTTTTGATTTCAAACACCCTGTATTTATTCTTATTTTTCTTCCTGTAAGCTCACTGATTTGTCTGTGCATATTTTTTGTATCTTTAATGGAATTTAATTCAATTTTTTTGCATTGCTCGTTTAACCAACTTTCTTTAGCCTTCCCACATTTATCTTTTATTTCTTTATTTATCTTAGCGTATTCTTGTTTGTCATTTTTACTCTGTTTTCTTTTGTCCATCAGTTTTAAGATATCTTCATTCATCCATTTTTTCTTAGCTATTTTGCCTCTCTCAGGTAATACTCCTTTGCTAGTTTGATTAATGGAGTCCCTTAACATTTCCCATTGTTCATCTATACTCTGTATTTTAGTTATTGCATTGTACCTATTTTTCACAGTCACTCTGTATTGTTCTTGCATTTCTTTATCTATTTTCAGAACCTCTTTATTAAGTCTCATGTTGTTAACCATTTTTTTCCCTCTCTTTAATCTTACTTTTATTTGTCCACATAGTGGTACATGATTACTATTACAGTCAGCACCAGGCATTGTCTTTACATTAATTAAAGCATTTCTAAATCTTTTATTAATTAGTATGTAGTCAATTTGGTTGCGTAATTTCTTATCAGGGCTTATCCATGTGTACAGTCGTCTTTTATGGTGTTTAAACCATGTGTTTCCAATTATCATCTCATTGATATGTGCCCATTCTATTAGCTTTTCCCCTCTTTCATTTCTTGTACCTAAACCATAATTCCCCACTACATCCTCCATTTTTCCCTTTCCTACTTTTGCATTAAAATCACCAAGTATTATTTTTATTTCTTGTGATCCAATTTGAGCCATCGCCATTTCTATTTCGTCATAAAAGTGTTGTATTTCTTCATCACTACTGCTTGCTGTTGGTGCATATACTTGTATAATATTTATGTCTATTGGTTTGCCTTTGATTTTTACCATAATAACTCTATCTGAAATACACCAGTATCCATTAATTGACTTGGCTGTTTTTTCGTCTAATATTATTCCTACACCCTTTTCATGTGTATCCCCTCCAGAATAAATTATTGTGTGATTGTCAGCTATAATTTTGCCCGATCCGAGCCCGATAATTTTGCCCGATGGCAAACTAATGAACATAAATTTGCCAAGAAATTACAAACAGATAAAAATGCTGGGGTTGATTGTGATGTCCTGTAAAGGATTTGCAACTAACTTTTTTTTTTATTGGGGATATGGTTCTAGGCCCTAATTTTCTATTTTGGCACACAAAAGATAATGTGGTGAGTTAGCCAGATGTTTTGCCTGATATGTTGAGTCGATCTTTGCACCAGATGGGTTAAAATAATCCTGCCACTACCAGGTCATGAACCAAGGACTGTTTTACTGGCAAATCAGAGCAAACACATTTTTGGCACATTAAACTCAGCAACAGATCACATTTTCTTTTCTATAAAGACATTACAAAAACAAGGTAATATCACTGAAAGATTTAAAAAAAAAGACTTTTATTGAGGAATTAGGTTGCCTTGAATTTCTGATCTGGTGTGTTCCTTTTATGTGTTTTTATGGTTTTTAAATTTCATTATTACACCATTATAATAATGTCATTATCATCAGTCTTCTTGTATATCATGTTTTGTTAATACGTTCACTACTATAATCAATTTTAAGTTTCTAGACTTCTTACCTATACCCGGCTGTTTTTGCAACACATGTAGCACCATTGACACAATAATTGAACCACTCCTTGCAGTAAGGTATAGAGTTCTCACACCACTTTCCTATAAGAAGAATATAATATAATTTATGCATAATATAATAAAAAAAGAAAACACTTTTATTAATCATGCAGCTGTAAATCACTGGTGTCTGAATGTTTATATGATTGACTGAATTAATTAAAATTAAAGTCATACATCTCAGCATACACCCACATGTGCTCTGATTCTCCAGCAGGTGCACAGATGTGAAAATGTTGACTGTCCCCCCAGCCCAGTGAATGAGATATTGTCTTCTACTATCACAAGTTATGCCAAATGCCATATTGTCTTTTACTATCACAAGTTATGCCAAATGCCATATTGTCTTTTACTATCACAAGTTATGCCAAATGCCATATTGTCTTTTACTATCACAAGTTATGCCAAATGCCATATTGTCTTCTACTATCACAAGTTATGCCAAATGCCAAAGGACTGCGACTTGTTGATTCATCATCGCCTGTGTCAACATCTTTTTTATTTTGCCCTTTATACCCCTTTAAAGCATATGCTCTCAACCAATTCATGCCAAGTCGTTGTATTTGTCACTATCTTCTGCTGCTCTGTCCATGTTCTCTCCATATTATTCATCTTTATCTTTAATGTTCTACTTCATGTGGTTTTAAATCTCCCACTATTTTATTCGCCTTGTGGGTTCCAGACTGTGAAGTGTCTAGTTATATTATCCTTAGCTTTTCTTCATGTGTGTTATATCCAGCAACATAATCTTTTCCTCACCTCTTGATTTACTGGAATTTGTTTAGTTCTCTCCATGAACTCATTGAGCACATTGGTGATTTTGTCATACCAATTTACTAAACAAGCTGAACAGCGCATGCCTTTGAATATAAATTTTATAGATGGGTTCTAAGAATATCTTGGATAAAGAAAAGAACAAATGCATCCATACTTAAAGAGCTGAATATTGAAGAAGGTTGGCTATTGAAGATGATAAAACAAAGAAAACTGAAATATTTTGGTCACTTGAAATGTCATGAAAGATTGGAGAGAACAATAATAGAGGGGTATATGCCTGGGAAGAGAGGTAAAGGAAAAGAAGATGGGTGCAGGATGTGGTGGATGATATCCAGATGGGTGTACCGGATGCGGGACATCTTGCTTGTGATCAAGAAGTTTTCCGGAAGGTTGTTATGGGAGCGAGGTTCTGCAAAGGACATGCTACTGAATGAATGAATACAGTCCTGCTATTATGCAGAAACCTCAATTAATGAATGTTTCTAGTTTATTAGTAAGTCATTTAGCTGTTCTCCATATTTCTGATCCATATAGTAGTTCTGATTTACCACTGGAGCTAAATATTCTAAGTTTGGTGCAAAGCTTAATTTCTTTTAACTTCCACACATTTCCTAGTGCTATGAAAATTCCTCGTCTTTTGTAATCTTAATATCTCTGTCAGTTCATCCATCTTTGTTACATTGCTACCTAAAAAGATGTATCATATCACCGCTTTAAGTGAAGTTTCACCAAGAAAGATTAGGTTGTTATTTGCTTTAATGTGTCATGTGTATTGTATCTTGTATATTAATTGTCCTTTGTCCATCCTTAGTATCCCTACAAGTAGCTGCTCTCAGCCCAGAACATCAGCTCTCTCAATACTGCAGACCCCTGCATAAACAGGGCAGCAGATCTACCTACAATTGTGATGGGATGATATATAATGTAACCATTCATACCAAAGCCACATATTATGTTCTCTCTTGATATGTGATAAGCACATACTGAAAATCAGTTCTTAGTTAACCAATGAACAGCTGCTCGACCTCCATTCTAATACTTTATAGTCAATATATATGTTAAGTTATGCTCATAAGCGATCCATCCTTGGAAATTTTAGCTCAAAACATGATAGATTCATGTAACAATGTTGGTATGCTTATCATCTTTGATTATCTTCATGTAGCTTTGGACTTAATCTTCATGTGTGTACACCATTGGATGTCAACTTCAATATATCCAAAGAAGGCAGCTATCAACTTGAAGTCACTGACACCACCATAATGTTTCCGATTTCACTATTCTTTATGTGTTGAAAACAAAACTTGCTATGTTGATTAATTCCATAGCAACATTATCCAGAAATGTCTATCTATTATTTATTGAACATATTATTATTTCATCAGTTACCCGAATTTCTTATATGGAGTCTACAAAACTGACGCTGTGATTTCTGTGTAATCAACACCAAGACATTGTTTATGTTTTTATAGGTTAACATTTCACATGATTGTTTTGCAAACAACATGTAAAAGTAATAGTAAATAGAAGTAAATCAAACAGGAACTTAATAATTATACTTAGTTTACTATATTATTCTTCTGTCAATTATGGAATTATGATGTTTAACAAACATGTGAAATGTATCTACCAATATATTTAAGAAAACCAGCATGTTATTAAATGCAAAATATTCAAGCATAGTCAAATTTAATAATAGCCTCATTGAAGTTTGACATATAAGCAACACTATTTAAAACAACAAAAAACAGTAGGGAAACAAAATAATAACACTAAACCACATATACTAAGAAATACGTGAAAAGTGCATGATGATTGTATACAAGAGACTAGAACAACTAGAAAATAATGAATAAAGGTACCAAAATGTCAAAAATAACATGGAACTCATGAATCACTATCCCCATTTCTTAAAATATTACTTTGTATCTAAAATGACATCACCTCTTCATGTGCCCAGCTCTTACACATATCAAAAATTTGTAACCTTCACCTGAGCCGTGTACAAGAAACAATTTATATAGAATAACACAACAGTTGATGAACACTGCATGTGTCACCACATGGCATTGGGTCAAAGGGCCAAAACGTAGGTGCTCCTGGATTGATAACGCCAAGAATAATATCCTGAATATGAATGGGACATGGCTTCTGCACAAAAAATGCCAATAATAATTGAAAAAATACCTGTGTATCCTTCTCGACATCGACAAGAATATGACTCAATCTCATCAATACATGTAGCATTGTTCTGGCATTTATTGACAACACAGTCATCTATGTTTGTTTCACACCTGTCTCCTTCAAAACCTTTCAGGCACTGGCATCTGACAAAAAGTATCAAAGAACTGTATCACCACACTTATTTATGAACTAATTAAAGACTTGTCCCTGGTAGCAAACAAATGGCATGTCAGAGTCAAGATGCAGATACAATTTGTAATATTATGTCTTTATAATGGCAAACTACTGAACGTAAACTTGCCAAGAGATCACAACAAAAAATGCTGGTGCTGACTGCAACATCTTGTAAAGGATATGCAGCTAACTAACTAATAATTGCATTAAGATAAAAATATGCAGGCACATGCACACATATAAATATTTATAGTTGAATTAGCAATTATAGAAAAGTATATCTTTATCTTTATCATAATCATTACATAACTTGCCAACAGATGTGGTTGATAATGTCTCCAGAGCAACTGCTCTCCAGTAAAATGTATCAATAATTGATTAATTGTGTTAATATCTTTCCATGCCATGTTGCAAAGCTATGGAACTTCTCTTACCACCTTCATCTACTTCCTTTCACTAATTCTACCAGTTGTTACAAAATAATCAACTAATACTTTATCGAAATGAGAATGAAAGAACAATGATTTTCTGAAATATGTGCAAATTGCCTATTTTAGCTAAAGAATAACAATCTAACAAGAGAACTGTGTAATGAACATATCAATATCAGTATCAATAAGAACTAAAAAGGTTTGCACTAAATACACCGACCGATTTGATTGTTAACAATTTTATATGATTTAATAAATAAGACATTTAAATGATGCTGACATTTTTACTTACCTGAAACGGCCATGGTCCATAACTTCACATTTTCCTCCATTATTGCATGGGTTACCAAAACATGCATCTATTTGCTGTTCACATTCATCACCATGGAAGCCAGGTGCACAGTCGCAGCTGAAACTCTTAAATTCAACAGTGGTACACTTTCCTCCATTTTTGCAGGGGTTGGTAAGGCAGACGTCACATTTCTGGGCTACTAATGGGTCAGGATCTCCTGTAAATGCATGACAAATTGTTATCAACTCTGAAATAAGAACTTTCATACTTTGGTGTACAAATTAGTAACAATAACCAGCCCTGCCATTTATATATTTTGTTTTAAGAAATACAATTCTTGAACATTAATGAAAATAATTAATTAAAAAAATTAATATTATTTTTGTTTTCCCCAGTAATGCCTAATTTAATTACCATTTTTACTGTGTAATAAATAATTACCATACACATTTGCTACTTCTATTTCAATTTGTTTTCTTCTACTATTGAAAATTCTATGATCCCAACCCCCAATTAAGTGTTGTTGCATAACAATCATCTCTATTCTGTTGGCGTCTGTGACTTAAGGGCAGTGAAAGCAGTTTCACAATTCCACCATATTGGGTTCAAAGTCAGCCACAGAAGATTTGGGGGCAGATTGCTTTGCGTTGATTTTCACCATGGTACAAATGTCATGAATACAAAGGCAAACTACTGAACATAAAATCACAAACAGAAAACAAATGTTGGGGTTAATTGTCCTGTAAAGGACACAACTAACTTTTGACTCTTTTTTTTTTCTGTGCTCTTCATTTACATTTTAAGTTCCATTGTAGGATAGGTATAGTTATGTTTGTTATTTTGCACAGACCTAATCATGTGCTTAACTTTGCACATCATCATAATTTATGCTGATTAGTGTTTGCTGCGTGCTACAGCTCTGTGTTCATTAACAATTTTGTCATATGGTTAGAGGATATAATGGGAAGACCTAATTCCATTATTAAATATTTCTAGCTGTCTTATCGCAATCAATAAATCAATTAACCAACCAACCATCCAGCCAGCCAGCCAACCAACCAGTCATTCAATCAATCAACTAATCAATCAATCAATTAAGTGCCATCTCCACAAAAAAGGCTGGCTGTAATATATCGTCAACACATTAGGTTCCCCCATTGCCTTACAGCATTTGTAATTATGCAAAAATAATTTCACTGATTTTTAGTTGTTCTTACAAATTAAGTACAAGCATGATCTCACCTAAACACTCAAAATATGCAGAAGGTGAACTGAGAATTAATTTGGATTTCATTTTCTCTGGTCCACTACAAGATGCTGTCCCTGGTTCAATGTAATCTCTCTTGATCCAATCAGACAGCCATTTTAATTTACAGTCACAGAACAATGGATTTCCTCCAAGAGCTCTGAAAATGGAACAACTCGGTGAATACAATTACATAAAAGATTGGTAAATTTAGTGACATTTTGTTTTGGAATGTTATAACTAACAAGAATAAGTAGAAAATATTTGATAAAGGATCACTTTAATTGCACACAGGTATCTCCATAAGTGCTTCTATATACTCTCATAGAAATAGTTAGTCGACAGATCATCCTCATTGCACATAAGTGTAAGTTCAGTCCATAAGTGCTCGGATCCCCTCCTCAGCAAATCCCGTGTAGCGTGTAGCGGCTAACGATACCAGTTCTGTGTTGGTTTATAAATCTTCTTTGGCTTCCCGCGCAGTGTTTTTGTTTGGTCACACCTCTTTTAATTTGCTGTTCTCGCTGTCTGACCATGGTTGTAGATTCACAGTCATCACTTGGTTCTTGCAAAAGTCTTACTTCTCGTAGAGCATTCAGAATGTCAGCCTGGTCCATGACGCGTCCTCCCTCCACATTAGCCTTACCTGCGAGCTTGTCAGCCCGCTCATTTCCTTGTATTCCCGCATGCCCTGACACGAAGATGAAACTAATCTTTGCCAGCTGAGACCGCTCCAGAGACAGCAACCACTCTCTTCAGAAATACCCCATCTCTATCCTCTCGAGCATGCTCATTGAGTCACTAAGGAAACATGCCCTAGTGAATATCTGTGTCTCGAGCCATGTTATTGCTTTACTTACTGCCATGACTTTCATAGTCAGGCTACTTGTGGTCTCAACAAAAGCACCAGAGTCCTCCTTCACAATTCTCCCTCCGGTCCAAGCTGTAAAGGCCCATGAGCTTCTCACATGTCAGATGACCGACCCATCCATGTAGATGACAGCATCACCATCTAACGAATTCTCGAAAATCAATGCTTGTACTTCCGCCTCCACAACAGCCGGATTTTCTTGTCTGCATTTTCTGTCTACTTGGATGCAAACAGAAAAGGACGTACAGAAATATGTTGGCACTTGTACCCACTCCTCGCCAGGTTCTAAGTCCTCAAGTGCACATACCTGTTGAAGAATGTCTTCGGCTTGAACTATCCACGACCTTCTCATAGAGAATCTCAACACAGTGCACAGACTTCATAGCATTAACAAGGAACGAAATATGTGTATACCATAATCACACAAGAAACAAATATTCTTTCTGTAAGCAGGTATCTAAGTTTTAAAATTTAGCTTGAGTAGTGGCCTATTTGGCCTGCTCTTTTCAATTTCCAACTGCTAATGGGCTTTTAAATGTGTGCAACATGCACACATGTCCTCCAAATTATTTACCATTATCTAGATGTCCAGTCCAAGACTAAACACACTAATAGGAAGAAGCCTGCATTTTCCATAGCCCACCACCTATTAAACTCAGGGCCTGTGACAGATAAATAGGCCTTCTGGGTACAGTTTAGCAATAATAACCTAGAGATTTGCAGAGTTGGCTTCAATACACGTGTACAAATCATAATTATGCAAATAAAAAGAATTGGTAGTCTCCTTGAGACTAGCGTGCAAACAGCTATATTGAACCATATGACTGCTATGTTGTGTATTTCTGCCAAAATGACTCATTACATTGCTGTAATATATGTTGAACTGTTTCTGTAGTAGACACCTTACAATTTACGGTGGAATATGCCCGGCAATAAATTGTGCAATATATTGTTTGTGTTTTCATAATGATATATATTTGAAAAAAAACAAAACAACACCCAATAAAGCTTACAATTCACTCATTATAATTTGTATAAATAATTATAATTCTAGAATTATCTAACACATTAAAATGTAACCAAATTATCATTTACATGACACACATTATTGTTTGAAGGACATTTTTAAGACTGCTAAGTACACTGAATCATCCTTGTGGTCATGAGTTTGAATCCCCATCGAGTTGAGTATATAAAAACAATTTGATCTGGGCTCCCAGGATGACCCAGCCTTAAATGGATAACAGGAAATGTCCTGGGAAATAAATGTGACAGAGGCACTGATTGTCAAATGTTCCATAAGAATATAGGGCTGGCACCATATTGCACCTCGAGGCATGGCAAGGGTAATTTACTTTACTTTTTGTTACATACATTGTATATGTCTACAAGATCACCATTTTCATATTCATAAGTATAAGAGTAAAATATAATTACAGTGAAGAAGTCCACATCAGCAAGATGTAAGAGTTGTTTACTTTTACTTACATGTGGGATAAGGATTTCAGACCATCAAAGGCACCATATGGAATTGATGATAAATTGTTCTCATGCAATGATCTGAAATGCAGAACAGAAATGAAGAGAAGAAAATTAACATTCTGCCAGGTTATTGAATATATAAACTAATTTTATAAGCTAAAATAAATGCAAGTTTTGTTTCCTTTATTTTGATTGCCTGGTGGACTTTTTCTAAACAGGTTATTTTCATTGCCTTGTATTTCATTTATGTGTAACATGGAACTGCAAAAAGATAAGGAATGATTTCATAATTCTTGTGACAATGAACAAAATTGTTTTCTTCTTTCTTCCATGTTCAACAGAAGTGAGTCATACCTAGTTATACACTCAATAGATCAGTGTGTCTGACTTAGGCATGCGTTTGTATAAGGTTTTATTTTCTCTAGACAGATTCCATCCAAGAAATTAGGTTTGATTTACCTGTTATTAGGTTTTCTTTCCCAATAATTTTGCCAAAACTGTGGCCTTATGGCGAACTTTTTGTAATTTCTAACTACCGTTGAATTTTTAATGTGCATAAGTTGCACACAGGACCTCCTGTTTTTCACTCTCTTCTGAGAAAGCTAGACATTTTATCTCACTACCCAAGCAATCAGGGGATGTAGTAATATTGTTTGACACCAGTGGTTGTTTGGAAAAATTTCCACCATTATGTCTCAGCCACAGCTCTACTGAAATAATGAACATAATCATACAATATTTATTGTATTGTGCTTTTTTCTGATATCTGTTTCCTTATTTTTGCTGTCTTTTCCATTATATGGGTATGTAAATCAATGCCTTCAACATTCAATCAGTTATATTGATGACTTTCTGGATTTTCAAACTTTCTACTGAATTTCATCATCTGTAAGTTGTATTTGAAGCTTCACACTGATGCTTCATCAATGGTTTCTAGATGTCCCAACATTCCAGTTAATCTCATCATCTGTAAGTTGTATCTGAAGCTTCACACTGATGCTCCATCAATGGTTTCTAGATGTCCCAACATTCCAGTTAATCTCAACATCTTAAGTTGTATTTGAAGCTTCACACTGATGCTTCATCAATGGTTTCTAGATGTCCCAACATTCCAGTTAATCCCATCCTCAAGAGGTCAGCATGGCTGAATGGATGAGAGCTCATGTTCTTAAACTTCCTGTGTGGTGATGCTGAGGCAGCGGGTTCAACCCTTACACCGGTCAATTGGACTAAAATGTTAACTTTTCGTCCTTGACTTGGGGATGTACATTCAAGTACTTCAGAAGTCAGAGTGGGTTCGCCTGATGACGAAGGACACTGGTAATAGGAAAAGCTAATTCACATGCCAAAAAAAAAAAATATTAAGTTATTTATAAGTGTACAGTGTTTATGGATCTCTCACAGATAAAGTAAATCTACAACAATAACATTTCCAGTAATCAAATGTGCTTACAAAATTCTCAAAGTTTTCATATTGTTGAAGCTTGTTTCCGAAATGCACTGTAAGTTATTGTAGCTTAGAATTCTGCATACAGAAATAAAATTACAAGTTAGGTTCAGTCAACAAATTCAAACACATAAATATATATAAATCTTAATAAGGAAAACAGCTGAACTGATTACCCACAAATGTAGGCTCTTGTAGTTCTTAGGCTTCTATATATACCTTAAACATGTGGGGAAAATAATGCGCTTTCAGTGAAAGTGTTATTGTTCCTCATTATAGTGCAAAAAATACACCCAGTGCAGAAAATTGAGAGCCGACTGCACAAAATTGAGTGGAAAATCAGAGAATCCATCAACTGTCAGAACTTCAGAAACAAATCTTTTCCCTGCATGAAGGTGAACTTCTCAAGAAGCAGTTAGGTATGTGCTAGTAATTATGTTAAATGCTTTGCCACAAAGTCTTAACACAACAGGGATATACTTTCTATGTCTCTGCTAAACAAGTTTATGTAAGTTAAGAGCTGCCTCAATTTACAGATTGTATTCTAGATATTCATTATACATTGTGGTTTTCCTTGAGCTGAAAGTAGGTTTTTGTAAAAGTCTTGAAATGTTTTTGTCCAGCTCTCAAGTCTATCTTGTTTAATCACATAAGGATAAAAGCAAGCTTTTAGCTGACATTTCAATGTAGCCTTGAAAGGTCAATAGTTGTACACATGCTGTGTTATAGTTTTAATAAAAAACTTTTATGAGGTGGAATGACTATATTCTTTTTCCACCATAAATGTTTTTTAATTTCTCTCACTTATTTTTCATATGTGTCTGTGATAACGTTGCAAATCTTAGAATGATGATTAAAATGATGAATAATGAAATCCTGATTTCCAAAGTAACAAAATTATAATACAACATTAACTAGAAACTGCATACAAACTAAATAAGGAGATGAAAAGAAAGATAAGATTTAGTTACATAAAAAAAAGAACAAAAAAAAAAAAGAAGACTAAAACAATAAAGAAGTGAGTCATCTGAAAAGTGAGTAACAGTACTAAATGAAAGATTACATATATTATTTTAAAATACTAAAATAGTTACATTGGTAATAAATAACACAAGACACAGAACTTATCCTACAGAATTAACAAGCACAAAAACAGATGAGAAGAGTTTTTGTCAGTCTTTAAGTAATAACTGATTATTTTCTTGTCCTTGCCAATTCTATAGGATCTGTTGTATACATGGTGTTATATTATTTTCAATAACCTTCTTGGATTACACTGCTGTCATTTATTGCTGTGAATTTTAACAAATAATTCCAAAGCTGATCATACAAGATGAGATTATTATAAGTTACAAAAACATTCACAACTTACAGGGTTGATAACTGTGTCAGATTGGAGAATATCTGTGGTGGAAGAGTTGTAATGTTATTGTGGCTCAGATCTCTGAAATAGTTTTGAAGCAAATGAAATAAAATACTATTCAGTATTGTTAACAATGAATAATAGTAACATCGTACAATGTAAACATATAATTTATTCTTGATAGTTTAAAAACACATTTTACACTTGAGATTATTGTTAAAATAAGATCAAATTAAAACCTGTTTCCTCCAAATCAATTGACCGCTGGTTAGAAGTCTTAAATTGTATGCGATCGTTCATTACAGACTCTAATCCATTGTATCATTTCAAACCCTTCTCTTGATATGATGTTCTTAGTTATGTTACTATATAGGTCTTGACATGTTTTTTTTCTACTGTATTTTCAGTAAATGATAAAACTTTCTACAGACTATGTTCTGTTATTAAGAACGGACAATATTGATTATACTTAAAAAAAAACAAAAACAAACAAGGGAGCCGTAGTAGCTTAATAGCGAGCATGTTTGGCTGTGAGCATGTTTGCTGCGGGCCTGGTGTTCATGGGTTCAAATTTGTAAAAATGATCTTGGCTCCTAGGTTCCCTGAGCTTAAAATGGGTCGAAGGAAATATCTTGACCAAATCACCCCTTGAGTGTCACTTGGTCTAAGAACATGGACCTAGTGCCAAATGTCCATTATGCCTTAAACTGTGTAAAAAGTGTCCTTTACTTCACTTTGTTTTATTGTGTAAAAAAAATTTGCTGTCATGTGTTGAGAAGATAGAAACTGCAGCTCATATCAGCTTCATTTTTAGATTATGACAATACAAAAAGGTATGTAGCAGAGCAGACAGTGAGACTTACAGTCTTTTCAGGTTTGTCAAGAGACCAATATCAAAAGGTACTTTAGCTATTTCATTCACATCAACATATCTGAAAAAATACATTTTTAGGCATTGCTGACTTGAGATGATTTTGAAAATAATTTTACATTACATTATATTTTTTTTATGATAGTTTAGTGAAAATAATGAGTAAAAGTGTAAAAGTGGTGTAATGGCAGATACTGCCATAGGGAGTGCAGCATTAGGCCTTCACACATTCTTGGCCGATGTATGTGGAGGGTGGGATATGATGAGGTTATTAGAAGCACTTACAGTGCTCTGCCAATTATTTCCTGAAAGGGAAACAACTATGGTAATTTCCTCATGCTGAAGATTGAGTGGTGGAATTAAGGTCACCTATTACTACAACAGCGTGGCATAGTGTATGCTCTTCTTGTTAAACTTACAGAAACAACATCATGAAACATTTGCTGCAATGACCAAGTAACACAGCATAAAATAAAATAAAATACATGAACAATTTTAAAATAAATTCTCGTCAAATATAAAAGATGTATTCACTATCAATAAATATATTTTTACTGGCCTCATATACTACCATGATAAAACTATGTAATACGGAAAAGCAATGTTATAAGCATTCATGGGAAAAATAAGAATATTCACATTTTCATTGATGTCCGTTATCTTTTATGTATGTGAAAGATGGACATATACCATAGAATTGGAGCGATCATCCAGCCTTTCTAATGCAGATTAACAGGGAACTTCTACATATGTTCGAAACATAACATAAATATCCTTGCTATGAAATGAATAAATACCCCACTATTGTGTCTCCACCCCTACAGTGGCATAGGAGTTTTCATGCTCCTATGACCCCAAGAGATATGCCAATGGTAGCATAGCTACTGGGAGGGTCTTCCATGTTGATCAAGGGATAGGAACCAGACAAAGAAAAACACAAACCTACTGCCTTGTGGGTAGACTGTGGACACCAGAAGCTGAGGAAAGCATATGTGAAAAAATGCTTGTCGAAGTTGGACATACTAAGCCACAGACTTGACAAAACAGTGGAACACAGTTCACTTGATGATGTCAAATGAATAAATGCATACAGAGATTTTGAAGAATCCCTATTATCAATAGTAAGGCAACAAAAGCTTGCCTGGTGTGGCTATGTTGCGTTTCAGAGATCCTTGCCAAAAAACTATTCTTCTGGGAACTGCTGAGGAAGGCAAGCGGAAAGAGGTAGACAAAAGATATTCTGGACTGATAACATTAGTGACTGGAATGTTCTACTTACACATATTGCTAAAGATAGGGAGTAGTTGAAAACTTGATTCTGAATACATCCAATGTGACACCCCAACACCCAACAGATGGGATTATGGGATAAAAGAAGATGGGGATTTATAATAAATTATGAATTCATGGTATACGGAAAAAACATATATGGTATACATTCATCTGATTTATAACGAAACACTTATTTGCAATATTCATTCCGTATATTATGATGTGTTCACTGCTTGTGACCTAATCACAATAATGTTGCCTTGAAGCAGTTTGCTGCTATGGGCCTGTGATGTCATAGGGTAATCACATTTTGTAGCCTGAATACATGAAGGAATAAGTGGCCAATCTTTCCCTCAATTAGCAGGTGATGAGCACAGGCATTGAACCCTCGTCCGGCAGTGCTCATGACATAATCAGCGCAGTGCACTATAAACTGTGCTAATGTGCCGACTGCCATTAAACTTGCTTGACTTATTTTATTGCAAGAATCAGGGCGATGAAGTAATGTACACCAACACACCATGTGATTACTTACAGCTCTGTGGTGTCTACTGGAATATATTTTGGAATTTCTGTAAGCTGCTGGTGACTACATCTCACCACAGTCCCGGTACAAGTACACTTGGGCGGACAGTAAGCTCTCGGGTCACAGCTGTTCTCTACTGTCACTGTAAAGACGCAATATTGGTTAGTGGACGTACAGTTTTGACAATGAGCATTTCATATTTTAAGGCAGTATTAATTATGCGAAGTCAACATATTTATCAACACACTTAAAGGCAATATCTGTTAGAAATGCCAGCAATAGAGAGTGAAAAAAAAGGAAAGAATTTAATTCAATATCAAGAAAACAGAAAGAATGCTCATATCAAATAGACAGATCACACCAAAAATGTGATATAACAGAAGGGAACATGTTTAACTAAGGCAATAAATTCGAATATCTAGAGACAATCATAACATCAGATGAAAGATGCGTAACACAGATTAAGAATACAATAGGCCAAGCAAAAGCTGTATTTGAGAAGATGAAAAGTATCTTATGCAACAAGTCACTCTGTTTAAATGTTAGAAAGGGAGTACTGAAATGTGACATAGAACTTGTTCTGCAGGGTGGAGTGTGAACAAAATAATTAGGAAGAGCATGGAAGCAATAAAGATGTGGTTTCTGAGACAAATGTTGCAAATACCTTGGATTGCCAGAGTAGCTGACAACGAGTGGCTTGAAGAGGCTAATGAAAGTAAATATGTGCAGCTATAAGAAACAAAGAATGTTCTTTGCTCACATGAGGAAAAGATGGGCATTGGAAAACATTGTGACAACTGGAAAGACCAGTTGAGTGGAGACCAGTCCTAAGAGGCAGGCCGAGAGAAATGATGCTGGAAGTCTTAAGATGGTGTCATGGAGAAATATCATCACTAGAATTAGAATTGATCCAGACCAATTATGGACTCAGATCTGTGGCGATACATAAACAATAACATTTATGTGATTTGAATATGAATGCATTTTCGGGATAATAAGTCCTAACATTTTACCATAAAGCGATGTCACACCCAGCAACCAGCAGATAAATTCCATATTGAGTAAATGACTGCAAACGCTGCTCTACTTTGGTTTCCATTCCAGGATGTCTCTTCAGCTGTACCAACATCGCTTCACACTTTTGAATCATTGTTTATACAGTTATTTCTCATGTTTAGTCACTGCTTCTTAAAATTCCTTCCCTTCTTTAGTCATAGCTTTAAAGTTCCTTCCCCTGATTAGTCATTGCCTGTAAAGATACTTCCCTTATTTAGTAATTACTTTTAAGGTTCCCCTTTTCCTTTAGCCATTGCTTCTAAAGTTCACCCTTTTCTCTAGCCATTTTGTCTTTAAGTTCCATCTTTGCTTTAGTCATTGTTTCGAACATTTCTTATGCCACCGAGTACTCTTAATCTCCCTCTCTTGTTTTAATTAAACTTGTGTATATTCACTAGGTTATTTCATGTTATACTTACTGTTTGTTGCCTGTGTATAAATGTTATCTATTTTCACGTTCGTGCTATGATCGTGAACACTACCAAATGTTTATTGGTTATCTTCCATAGTTCTGTAGTTGTCACATGCGACCACCTAATCTGAGAATCTTACTAACTGAAAAATATCTGCAGTTTTGATATTACACTTTCTGAGACATGTATTGTTTCTGAACTAGGTGGACGCAAGAGCTTACAGCCATGTGTGAGCCATGTGTGACAACTTTATAAACATAATCAGCACGATGCATGGCATCAGCGAGGGCAAGAGTCTTTCATGCCACAACTCTAAGAATTTTTCTGTGGACACCAGCAACGGGGACACATGATGTAAGTGAAACTAGTTCACTTAATCCTGTTTTTCTGATATAACTTGCAGTTGCCTGTCGGTTGGAGGACATGCCAGAGTTAAAAAAAAAAATAACGAACGTGCTGACCACCTGACAAATAATGCATCAATGTTAATGGGAAGACGCATGGACAGGGCTGATATACTCAGTGCAATACGCATTAAGTTGGCGCATACTGGCGAAATGCCGACACTAGCCCGACTGCGCAAACTCATAATATAGCCTGAAGAAGCATGCTATTGCCAGCTTCGCGGGGAAGAGAGGAGATACTATCCTTGGATTGGTGCTGCCTTGGAGAACTGAACATGCATGAGAAAGCCCAATGTGTAGTTACGTTGTTTGAAATAACACAAGAATATCAAGTCTGGCTCTGCTTATTTTGGTATCATTATGCCTTTCTGTCTTCTCTGTTCTTTTTATACCGCTTATCTCTCTCTGGACATCGGGTTGGAGTCTGTTCACAAAAGAACACATACAAGCTGTGGAGAACATATGACCAACCCAAACCTAATCCCAGCCTGTCCGCATGTGCTGTGCTGAATCATAAACTGGTTACATCCTTATATTCCTTTCCTCAGATGTGAAGTTCCAGTACCAAGTCTTGCACACCCCATTGGTTTCTGAAACAAGGTTCTAGTGAAGATGGTAGTTCAGTACTGGGTTGGGAGGAACGTCTCTATGTCCACCTCACTCCGACAGATGCAAACCCTTTCTAAAGTCAGATGACCTGAATTCTAATGTGTGGGACTTAAAATTCAGTTTCCCAGAGGATTGACGACTAACTCATAAACCATGCTGCTTCCCTTATTAGTAAAAAATAAAACTGTTCAATGTCCTGGACATTAATTTGTTTTATTAATAGTCATTCCCTGAGGGCAGTTTGTGTTAATCATCTCTAATGCTTCCACTGCTGGACAGTTTGTTTTATATTACAGATGTTTTTCAGTCAAAGCCAAATGGACAGACTATTGACAAAATAACCATTTGCTTGTTGAATTTCAGAAATGCTATTGGTGGAAGCCTGTCTGACCCCTCCTCATTGCTGTTATTGTGTATACCTATCATTCAAGTTGTTCAGCCTTGCATGGCTTGGCGAATTTGTGGAGTGGTGATGACCTTGTTTCCACCCTGGTAAAGAAACAGTGCGCTTATTTGGATCATACACATGAGGTCTAGCCTGTGTCAGGGAAATATCACATACAGCTATTTGAGGCAGCCTTTGCTTGGAACAACCAAACATCTTTTGGCAGGTTGTGGTGTTACTATTCTTTGACTTTTTGATTGGTCCCGCTAACACATGGGATAACCCTTCTTCCTAGTGTAAATAGTTTTGAAAATTTCTTTTTGTACGATCTAATTGCAAAAGACGCACAATTTATTTCAGTTCTGCATTAGTTTACTCACAGTATGTGTCATCACAATTAACACACTGTTGATCTCTTCCAGTAGTTACATGGGATCAGAAAGAAAAATGAATTAATAAAATACGGTCACATTTTATTGAGGATGATAAAATGCTTACCCATATTGCTATCTGGACAACAGGGTTGAGTACCAACAAGACAGCCTAGCTCATTACTTTCTGTAATAGAAAAGAAAATAGTTAAGAACAATTACTCTTTGACTTATACTGAAATTATGCAGTAAGTATTCTATATATATAAAATGCAATGTCTGTCTGTCTGTAAGTATGTATGTATGTTGTTTATGTGTTCGCGAACGGTCCATCCGATTGAGATGAAATTTTCTACACGTCTTCTTCTCATTCCGGTGCTGCCAACTGTCATAGTTTGTTAGTGTACAAACAGTTATTTACTTAATAAAATTTAATATTTTAATTTACATTATAATTTATATATAGCGAGGGGACATAACTTTTAATAGCATTGCTATATATGTAAAATTGTTGCATATTTCTCAAATAGGTGGACCTTTTCGCTACAGTTATCTACAGGCATATGCGTTATAATCCTCCTCCTCCCCTCCTCCTTCCCCTCCCCTCCTCCTCCTTCTGTTTCTTTTGCTGCTGCTGCTGCTGCCGCCGCCGCTCGATTTACCCAAGTTAATTGTTGGGGGAAGATGTAAAGATCTTTAAAGTGCTCTTTCTAATGCTTTTTATAAGTTGGTCTTCGTTTATCTAAGGTTGTTCTCAATACCACCACATCATTTTTTTTACATGAAAATTATACGACAACATTATTTTTTACATGAAAATTATACGACAACATTTAAAAAAAAATAATCATAGCATTAAGCGAAATTTTCTAACTGCAACCAATAAATTATTAGACAGACAGGCAGACAGACAGACAGACAGGGAGGGAGGGAGGGAGGGAGAGATAGATGGAGGGAGAGACGGACGGATGTGTAGTCAGGCAGGCAGGCAGGCAGACAGACAGACATATAGATAGATAGATAGATATATAGATAGATAGATAATAGACAGATAGATAGATAGATTGAGAGGGAGGGAGGGACGGATAGACGGAGGGAGAGATGGACGGACGGATGTGTAGGCAGGCAGGCAGGCAGGCAGGCAGGCAGACAGACAGATAGATAGTTAGATAGATAGATAGATAGATAGATAGATAGATAGATAGATAGATAGATAGATAGATAGATAGATCCGCGCCAGGGACTGGGCAAAGCAGACCGGTTTAGCTAGTATCCTATATTTAAATATCTTACAAGGTCACGTAAAACAATAAACACTACTAATATTTACCTTTATAAATAACTACCAACAAATAAATCTGGGGTTGAGTCTGTACTACTATTAGATGCGTCCACTGGGTGGCTGATGGTGGAGTGGATCCTAGATATAGAATTTAGCTATGCATATCAAGTAAGCAGCTATGGACCAACAGGACAGGTTGGGGGTCAGATATAAAATTTGAACTTAGATTTTTCTGTCACACATTGAACAATCGAATATTCAGAAAAAACCCTCTAAGTTTAACATGGTCACGTTACCTTTTTTGTACCCCATTATAACAAGTGAAAGAAAATGAAAAATGTAAGGCGCAAATACGCTTGCGACTGAGAGGATCTCATGTGGGAGTGACCAGAAGAAAACACAGCGCAGGAAAGGGTATTCCGCGAATAAATGCAACAGGGGGAGATAACCGAATCGAACAGACTATTTGTATCTCGTCGCTGTCTCACCTAGACATGTCCACCTCTGAAGCCACTATACTATATCGAATAAGAGCCATTCCAGGTGCCACCTATTGTAAAAGCATTTGAAACTGGCTATATGAAGTGCGTTAACTCACAGTCAGCCATATTATCCTCCCATAGCAAACACTTAGACATATCAAATCAAATATTATCATCATGCAGCAAATTGCAAACATTTGGAAATATCAACCCCAAAAACTCCGCACCCCCTCCCCCACAGCAAACACTTGAAAATGTCAGCTCCAAATATCAACTCCAGATACTGATCTTCCATAGCAAAGCATGAATTATAGGAAATATCAATTCCTATTATAATACACACTAAACACCTGGACATATCAACTCCAGATATTAACAATTCATAGGAAACACTTGAAAATATCAACTCAAAATATTAGTCTCCCATACAAAGCACCAGGAAATAATTCCAAATATTATCCTTCCATAGCAAAGACTTGAAAAAATATCAACTCCAAATACTGGTTTCCAGTTCTTTGATAGTTAATGGAACAATTACTAAAGATTTATTTCATGAAAATCTAATATTTACACAAAAGTTAAAGTTTTACTGCCACCAACCACTTACCCTCACAAATAAAGTCCTTCAGCTTAAGGTCTTGTATTGGTGTATTCTTCACACCATGAGGAGCACTACATACTGGAGTCCCTGTGATAATGTTTCTTTTTTTCAACCACTCTGCCAACCATCCTAGGTGGCAATTACAAGTGAATGGGTTGGCCATCAGGTTACTTGATGGGATATATAAAAGTGAAAAATAATGATTTTAAAACAAACATAAATGCAGAAATATAGCACAACAAACAAATAATATTAATAACATGAAAAAGTGCAATTTTGACATTAATATCTAATTTATTTTATTTAATTCTAACATCAACTGCTTTATGGATAAGATACATAGCGAATGTCTAAAACAATTACTAACAAACTACAAACAATCATTAATTGGTACCTAAGCAGAAGAAGGACTAAAATAGTATTACAGAATCATCTTTGTGGAGCTCATGGAGAGAACTAAGCAACACTCAGGGAATCAAGAGGGGAGATGAAGACGCTGACAGCACAGATAAAGGTATCCCACAGCAAATTCTGCCACCGGAGTTTGAAGTGCTAGCATTTCATATATTCTAGGCCATGATATATGAGCTGGGGTGACTAGTTCCTTACTTATCACTTCCCTTCCAGACATGGTTGATACCCGCTTTTATGAGGCTGGGTCGACTCCCGAGACGTACTGACGTACTTTATTTTCAAAGGATTTAAAATTGAGACCCACAGGTCCATCTTATATTTGGCCCTTTCAACCATTTATCTTTGGCACATCAATTATCTATTGTGCATGTTTCATTCACGTAACAAAAAGCACTACAAAATGAATGCTGTGAACATAAACAATGCATATACAATGTTATGGGACAAGCAGGCAGACAGACACACAAACACACGCACATACATAAACACTTACGTACTTGCCCACATTCATTCATACATACACATACATACATCATATACACACGTTAACAGTCATACACTCACACATAATCCTGCCTCTGCTGTGGATTGAACTTGGGCCACTTTTCGTTTCTTGAAGAGTGAAGTCATGTTTGGAAACACTAGTAATGTATGGCAACTTGCTTGTATACAGTGTGATTGTATGTTATGTTACATGTTATTATATCATGTCGAACGACGTCACAGCACATGAGGCATTCCCATGCGTGCTCAGTCCTCCGATGCAGCAGACATCCCAAAGTTTTATACCTGTCTAGTTACAGTTACTGCTAAAACTACTGTGTTATTTGACACAGAATAAAACAATGAATTTGATATCAGAAGGGGCAAAAACTTACAGGGTAGAGAGATAATGCAGCCTGTCAAACGATCCTTTCATTATACATCTAATCTGGTTGTCATACAGAGATCTGTAAGCAAAGAAACAATGGAATCTTTTATGGGTAATTCAATTTTATTTGCAGTTTGTTTAAATGTTCGCTCGCTTGAACTCAAGCGTCGTCAATACACATGCTACTATTTCTGGTATACTGGACTGTTTTTTGCGTTTGGATTAACTTTCCCTAATGCCAATGTCCTTCGCCATCAGGCGAAGCCACTCCGACTTCAGAGGGTATTGCAATTTACGTCCCCAGGTCAAGGACGAGCAGTCAATATTTTAGTCCAGCTGATCGGTGTAGGGGTTGACCAGCAGACTTCGGCATCAGCGCACCGGATGTTTAAGTACGGGCGCTCTTATCCATTAGGCCATGCTGACCTGCTTATTCTTTTTATCTGTATCTTAAGACCTCGATTTTTTAAAGCGGGCTCCGTGGTGAAGGAATCAAACAGTCTGCCTCACGCTAAGAAGGTCATGGTTTCATAGACGGACTGCGACGTTTAGACCAAAAGGGGTCATCACAGGAGCTTTGTGTGATAATCTCGGCAAGAGGCTTATCGCTCTATGGCGAGAGAATGTACCATGTAGGTGCCGGTGCAAGCGGCTTGCCGCTCTATAGCGAGACAATGTACCATGTGGATTTCGTTGCAGTGAAGTCGATTTTCTCTATCGTGAACTGATTTATTATAATTTTTCTACCAGAGGTGCCGCCATCTGCGGCGAAAGTGTCGCGAACGCGATTCGCAATCCCGCACACCGCTTTCGAAATCAGCTTCAGGCGATTTGGGAACAAAACGCCCTGTATTGACTCTTAATGATGGTATGAGCTTCGGTCGCCCAGAAAGCAATAGCAAACTACTAAAAGTAAGCTAACCCAGTAAACCAGAAACTGCCAAATAGTTGTGGGGTTCATAGCGACGTCATGTAAAGAACATCAAACTAACTACCAGAAGTATGCCTATAATATTAACTGTAGCATGTTGATTTCGGACACATTTTTCTCTTGTGGTCAAATATGAATGTATCACTACTTATTCTTAACACTTTACTCAACGGAATAAAGTCTAGAATTGTTGTGGTTATGATAGCCAATGAGTGAAACAAATGCCACAATCATAAACAGTATAATATTAATATTTTATTCATCTGTATAATGAAGTTGCGATTTTATGTTTGAAATATTGACATTTTCAGAGACAATATTTAACTTCAGAATACAATGATTATTCACCCTCTCCTCCTCATTCTAAATTCTTTCTCTCTTTCGTCTTTGTTCCTAACTTGAAGATTAGCACACCTAACTCAGAAATTAGTATGCCCGACTTTAGCATCTTATGGTGTGACGTTCCACAGTTATACCTGCAAGCTTAGGTTGGGCCGTCATCTCGACTCCTCATTCTTGCTCTTATACCTACTCTTTTCCAGTTCGCGAAACTGATCTGCCTGGCCTAGACACCTCACCATATAATCTTTGCATCACTTTTTCGGCTGTCATAATGATTGTAGAGATGAATATTGTGGCAGTTTCCCATGATTTCCACATCTATATGACTTTGTACTACGTCCACAACATTTAGCATTTAAGTTCCCAGGATAATTGAGGATCCTAGTCTATATGGGACACTCGCTAACACCGAAGAACATCCCAGAAGTGTTAACGTATCCCAGTGGATATTCAGCCATCAGAGCTGCGTTTGCTATAAAATGGCGTTTCCCATCGTCTACTGTGCGGAGGTATAATTGGGATTTTCCTTTCTACGAGTTATAGGACCATGGTTGCATCCAATGGATCTTGTATCAATTAGCAACCCTATGTTGAGATCCAACCCAGTCCCTCCTGAGTCTAGAAAACACACCATAACATTTCAGCCACGCCACCCCACATAATAGTTCATTAATGCCAACTGACGCAATAGATCAAACGTATATTATTATTCTATTCTATCAGTTATTTTTTTCTGTTAACATAAAAGTGTTTTATTGTTCTAATTAGATAAGTAATTTATTATAACAATCATCGATAAGAACTAGCTATTCACCAGAAAACTATGAATACTTACAACAATCGTAGCCTATGGGTTTCAGCAAACGTGGCATTGTTAATACAGGTAATCTTGTTCCCGCGCAGCATCCTGCAAGATAATCAGTGCAATCTCAGTTTCATAGAAAAATGGCTAGGATACCGAGCACGGATAGAAGTAGTAATGAAGATATCTACAAAGATGTAATCTTAGAAAGAAAACTCGCATCAAAAATAGACAGTCCACATCTTTGACCATGTCATGAGAAGGGGAAAGCTGGAGTATGTCGCCAAAACGGACGGGTTGTGTTGAAGGAGAGGCAGTGGGGAGACCAAAAGAGAAGTTGATGAACAGTTTCATATTATGGTATTAAGAAACATTGGTATTATACATGGCTGGCAGTACACGAGACATAAGGCTATGGACAGACATGATCATCAACGCTACACAGTATGGACTATAGGAAGAAGAAATATGAAAAATATTTTGGTAATTTCTTTTGTATTATTTTCTTTCTTTCGCTATAATTTTTTGACTCTTTCTTTCTTTCTTTTCAAACATATGCAACAATACGTATTTATGTTAAACCTTAATGCAAAATACAACAATACCAAGTCATTTTAAAACTTAATATACACAAATTGGTGATATTATTGGGTCTGCAAGGTGTGGAACGCGCCTGGACCTGCAGCCAGCAGGGTTAGGATCGGCTAGCCTCTCCCAGGAGGGGTGAAGAGCGAAAATTAGTAGCCTGTCGATGACCCGCAGACTACACAAGTCAACCCCCATCTCCGCGTGGTGCAGACCGGGCAACCATGACCACGAGGTCATGGGCTAACGAGGCTATGGCTAGCCATAGGGGATGGACTCCCTGTGGTCAGATTAGTGTCCTAAACCTGGGACTGGCCTAGCAAGCCGGCAGGAGATCTTCATACTGCTCGTAGAAAAACTAAGAAGTATAAACGGACTGGCTACATAGACTATTCAACCATGTTTGGGTAGAACAACAGACACCACGAGACTGGGGAAATGCCATAATTATCCCAATTTGGAAAAACAAAGGCAGCAAAAAAGACTGCACACAATACAGAGGCATTTCACTGTTGAGTCATACTGGGAAAATATTTTGCAAAATTCTAGAAAAAAGATTACGAACTACTTTAGAACCCCAGCTAAGCGAAACACAGCTTGGATTTAGGAAAAACAAAGGATGCACAGATGCCATATTTGCTCTTAGACAACTTATAGAAAAATCAATCGAATTCAATGAAACATTCTACTTAGTCTTTGTCGACCAAGAAAAGGCATTCGATAGAGTAGATAGAAACAAGCTGTGGGAAATCCTTAAACAATATGGAGTGAGTACACATCTAACAAACCTATGTAGAAGTTTATACAACAACAGTGAATGCATAGTGAGAGCAACTGGAGGACACTCAGAACCCTTCACCATAAGATCTGGAGTACGACAAGGTTGTGTCCTGTCCCCTCTCTTGTTCATAACAAATATAGACAACATATGTAAAGAAACCAGCCAAGCAGAGACAGCAAGAATACGGCATGACGAGAACACAGAAGAAGAACCATCTGTAAATCTAACCATTAGAGAACTCCTGTTTGCGGATGACCAAGCACTAATAGCAAAATCAGAAGCTGAATTACAAGACCACATGAATAGTCTAAACGAAATGTGTAGGGAACATAACATGAAAATTAGCACAAGCAAAACAGAGGTGATGACTATAACTAAAGAAGAACAAACAACAACAATTCACCCAAACGAACATCCCTTGAAACAAGTAAAGAGTTTCATGTACCTAGGAAGTATAATATCATCAAATGGCAGATCAGAAGACGAGATCGAAAATAGGTGCAATAAGGCAAATCAACTCATTGGACAAATGGCACCAATACTAAAGAACAAACATGTATCAATAACTACTAAGAAAGCACTTTACAACACAATCTTCCTGCCAACTCTATGCTACCAATGCCAAACCTGGACAATGACAGAAAAAGAGAAAAGAAAAATCACAACAACTGAAATGAGGTTCCTGAGAAGAATACTCAACGTATCAAGAAGAGATAAGATCAGAAATGAAGAAATCAGGACTAAAGTGGGGGTTAAAGCAGCACTAGATTTTATCAGAAAGCAGCAAGTCAAATGGTTTGGCCATGCAAGTAGGTTACCAGTCAACAGCATGCCACAACAAGCAATGATGTACAGACTAGATGGAATCAGAGGAAGAAGCCGACCACGTAAACGTTGGACGGAGGGAATAGCAGAGTCCATGGGAATATCGATATATGAAGCCCATAATCGGGCACTCTCACGAAGTTTATACTTCACCTCGACACCGCAAGGTACAAGAGGAACATGATGAGAGAGAGAGAGAGAGAGAGAGGGGGGGGGGGGTGATATTAACTAAAAAAAGAAATGTTTGAAGGGCTAAAAGCCAAGTGAATGTTTACAGTAAAACCGTGTATCCTCCGTGTGTTACCGGGACCCTTAGAGACACAAAGAACAGTATCACTGTGACCTACCATACATGTCATAAGAGGCGACCAAGGAGGGTTGGTGTGGGATTGACTACCTCATCCTGTAGAAAACTGTAGCTGCAAAACCCAGCCAATCATGAACAAGTCTACAGAAAGGAGGACTCGCTGTGAGTTGGTTAAAGTTCTATGCTCCACTGGGAGAGATAAAAGCCAGCGGTGAGAGCAGTGACAACAACAAACCAGGAGCCGCGATAGTGCTTTCACTGGCACGCTTGCCTGCAGGCACGGTGGTCATATATCAGAATTCCCGAGAAGTGGATTTATTTTTATAATGACTTAGCCTTCCCTGTTGACCCACCCTAAAAAGGAAAAGAGCCAGGAAATGTTCAGGAAAGTAAATATGGCCAGCGTGATATTAACTACAGGGAGTGCCAATTGGTCCATACAAATATGTATGTGGCTAGCATTATATACCACATATTGTGATGGTGTCATCAAGAAAACAATAGACAAATAGACAATATTCCTCACGGCTGGGAAAATGTTCCTTTGCTTTTTATTTAAACAATGAATAATTTAATTACAATAGTATTGAAACAAAAAAAAAAAGCTAATCAATTTACATTAGCTCATTAAATAATTAAATGGTACGAGAGTCACATAAAATAAATGATTTCACGTTTGTAGTATTTTAATAAATCACTCAGCGTTTAAACTGCTGCAGATTATCAGAGTTAACTAACACGAGTAATCAAGCTAATTTAATGGAAAGTAACGCACAAAGGAAATAATAAAAACACACACACACACAAAGGAGGAGAGAAGAGAGAGAGAGAGAGAGAGAGAGAGAGAGAGAGAGAGAGAGAGAGAGAGAGAGAGAGAGAGAGGGAAGATCAAGATCAAGATCAAGAGAGAGAGAGAGAGAGAGAGAGAGAGAGAGAGAGAGAGAGAGAGAGAGAGAGAGAGAGAGAGAGAGAAGTACAAACAGAGATGGCGAGATTGAGAAAAATACAGCATTTAATTCCCTCTCTCCTTTTTGTTTTACTCGTGTGTTTAAAAAAATAAAATAGAGCAAACAGTGGAAATTAATAGTAAGGCAGAGATTAAACTGCAGGAAGTAACTATGGGACAACAGCAGCAAGTGAACACAAGTGAAGACATGCATCTACCCTATGCTAACATATGGATGTGAATCGTGAGCCATTTCACCAGCGCTAGAAAAAAAAATAACAACTAAGCCTTGAAATCAAACAACACAGAAACATTCTTCGAATGCTGTGGATCAAGATGCAATACATTTTGTTTTCTTTGCTCGCTTAGAACTAAAGAGTTGTCCGTACACGCGCTCCTACTTGCACTGGACTGATATTTGCGTGTATATTATATTTCCCTATTACCAGTGTCCCTCGCCACCAGGCGAACCCACACCGACATCTTAGGTACTTGTAATTTACGTTCCTAAGTCATGGGCGAGAAGTCAACATTCTAGTCCAACTACCGGTGTGATATTCTATAAGATAATAACAGCCACTAATATTTGTATTGACTTTGAAAAAAATACCTATATCCGAAACGTGCCATGTTTTGCTACTTTACATTTGTCTTATTTTTCTAACGTTTTCATACACATACAATCGCACACACATTTATTTATCTCTCGCAATGATACATTTAACAAATCTAATGTCTCGTGAAATAAACTATTTTTATACTCACAAAGTTTTTACATTTGTTAGTCCCTGGAATGCGTTTGCTGATAAGTGAGACAGTTCGTTGTTAGAAAGCTGTCTGCAGAATGAGAGAACAGAAGCTTGTTTGATGTATGTCAGTGAATGATTGGCAGTATTCTACTTTGCACATTGATTAACATTGTGGTACACGCTATCAGTATCAGTGCTAAAAATAGAAGAAGTAAAATAGATATGTCATCTAGGCACATTGTTGTTGTTGTCTTCCACTTATGCAGTGAGGCGTTACTGAAGTTCCAGTGCTTGTGACGAGCATCTCCAATCCAATTTCTTCCGCGATTCATGAGCATTAAAACATTCAAACAAAACAATCGTCATCTCTCACCCTCTCTTTCACTCACTCTTACTCACACCAATATATATATATATATATACACACACACACACACATACACACAAATGAAACATACATACATCTTCAACCAGCTCAAGCCAAGCCATGTCCTCCTGTCTATTGCTGTTTCTTGCAGCGCCTGCCGTGTCCTCCAGTATTATTCACCAGTTTCCATTCTCTTCTTGTGATTTCACGTATCCCTCTATTTCTGTTTTCTTCGTGGGTTACAATTGTTTACAATTGAAGGTCTTTCTAGTTATGTTATTTACTTGTTTTCTCAATGTGTGCCCTTTTTAGCGCCAGCGTCTTTTCTAAATTTCTTAATTCCCAGGGATTTGTTTAGTTCACCCTATGATCTCCGCACTGGTGATTCTATCATACTAGTTTAGTCATATTCTGCGAAAGTACCAATTAATGTATATTTGCAGTCTATCGGTAATTTTTTAAAACTTTTCTCCGCGTTTCTAACCCCTACAGCAATAATGATTTGAAGTTGAGTTTAAAATTCTAAATTTCTTTCAAGATTTTATTTTCTTTTGACTTCCATAGATTTGCTGGTGCTGTCAGGCTCTTCTTGCTTTGTATATTCTTATTTACATAAATAAACCATTTGTAACATAATGATATTAATACTAAAGACCATTATGTGACATAAGCAAACAACATAATGATATTAATACTAAAGACCATTATGTGACATAAGCAAACAACATAATGATATTAATACTAAAGACCATTATGTGACATAAGCAAACAACATAATGATATTAATACTAAAGCCAATATGTGACATAAGCAAACAATCATAAAACATATGAATGTGTCTCTTCTTTCCCAATATTCCAACTGACTGTAAAAGCTAATGCTGTATATGCCACACATAAATATACTCACAGATCTGTTAACTTGTCAGCTTTCTCAAATGCCCCGTCTTCAATCTCATTGACCTCATTGTCACTCAGATCTCTAGTGGAGAGATAAGCATAGCCAGTGTTAATTCTAATACAGTTAAAACAGGCACACTGACACATGTGATTGATTATCTGATATTTGCATAAAATAACGTTTAATAAAGATATGTAATAAACAATGTTACAATAAGTTAGTAAAACAATTAATCAATCAATTAAGTGCTGTCTCCACAATGAAGATTTACTGCAATGGATCGCCAAAACCTTCTCCCTCTTGCTTAGTGGTACTGTCAGATAGACTGTTGTTCGCCCATCTCTTGATGTTGCTTTCGACTTATATCATTGCTTACATCTTACTTTCCCACCTTCACCCTTGTCGTATAAGATGATTGTGTGTAAGATAAGTATGTCTTTTAATGTGGTCAAATTAGGATTTATATTTGTTCTACCATCTGATATCTTTTCACCCCCAATCACTCAAGGAGCTATACAATTATTTGTTTTCATTTTCTTTAAATGTGACTTATTCTTCCATGTATTAATATTTCTAGAGCCTTTATTTCATGTCCTAATTGCTTGTCGCATTCCTCACGCTTCTGCCCGAGACAGAAACACAGTAAAAGTAAGAGAAACATTGACACACTGGGCTAGACCCATATTTTTATCGACCAATAGACATTCGGTGTGTGATGTGGTCGGTATTACGCCGGCCCCTTTACTTCCCAAGAAATTTCCCGGTACCCATTTCAGGCCGGGTTCATCTGGAAGCTCATGTCAGTTTCAAGAATTAAAATCCGCCTCGATGCGGATCGAGCCCATGATCGCCTGGCTCCTGCAAGACAGCAATGTTAAATATAAACAACATGAGACCAACTCAATTTTCAGTTATTTTACAGACTAGTGATTTAAAGCCAGATCTTCTTGACATCGTCAGGTAACCCATTATATACAGAGTCAGTTATTTCACAAACTAGTAACTTAAATCCAGATCTGCTTGACATCGTTATAAACCCATTCTATACCGAGTCAGTTATTCATCTGTCATGATTTCAGTCAGTGGTATTTATAACCCACTCTGTCCTAGTGTTTAAGAAGATTGATTGATTGATTGATTTAGGAACCGACATCACAGCATTCGGGACATTCCCATAAGCGCTCCGTCCCCATCCTCAGCAGCCAGCGAAGAGTTCCAACACTAATAGTTCCAGTAGCAATCTGATTATATGTCCAATTATATGTGTTTAAGAAGAAAGGATATATGATATTCATTTCCCCATTTACGTAGTATAAAACAGGACGAGAATGCTTTCCAGGCTAGGACACATGACATTGTTTCTTCTGTATTGAAAACATGCTTATCTTGATAACATTTTGTTTGCAGCATTTCATTATTTCACACATTCTCATATCTTTCATTGCACATACTCGGCTTTTAGACAACCATCGCAAATTGATAATTATATTTCACATCTATTGTTTGGCTACAACACCTGTTGTTGCATCACCTTTCTTTTCCAAGGTGTGATCGTGTACCTGTGAGAGATTCCCAGATAGTCCTATGGTGATGACAAGAATTTCAGAAACATGCTTGTCCATACTTATCTTCCTTTGGCTGTCTCAGTGTTGTCATCATGCACTATGAAACATGGCGATGGCATTCATGTCTCTCCACAGGTCTCGGCTCTTGGTGTTCTTTTAATCTCTGCTGATGCTATTCCTCCATGTCACCGTCTCAGTCCTTCCAGCAGCATTCCTCTCGGCTTACCTCTGGCCTCCTTTCCCACTGATCTTTCCAGTCGTCACGGTGTTTTTCAGTGCCTCTCTTCTCATCACATGTCCACGGAATGCTGTTTGCCTCTTTGTTGTCCTGGGATACAGACCCGTCAGGTGCCGACTGGTCTAAACAAAATGGCGGTAGCGACAATACCCAATATGCCCCATAGAACGAACAGGGGTCTATTGCTTATATTTGGGCTATTAAGTTGATCCAGCCTAAAAATGTTAACCAGACAATTTCCTCGAAAGTAAAGGCGGCAGGCCTTATATTGGCCACATCACATATCGAGTGTCAAATGGTCTACAAATATGGGCTAGCACCATATACCTGTTACAACTCATGGCATGATAAGGGGTCCTTTACCTCCACTCTTACCCTTCTTTGTTCTTAAGCTGTAAATCTCTGCTAAAGTATTATTCTCTTTTGAGATATGTATACGTATAAATGCATGCTATACGCCTATAGATTGTGGCCTTTTAAAAACCTGACAGACAGTCGGCTCCTGTTAAGAGTTGTATTTCCTCTCGCGTATGATCATGTTCTCAGACGCGAGATCACCATAAATGCGCTCTCATCGGTAAATCATAGCCCTAAGTGATAGCGTACGGTCAGATGACAGTCCGGTGTTATCACAGTGAATACAAACTCCACAGCAAAGTATTACAATTGTCAGCTCGAATGCCGACCTAGACTCCTCCATAAAAACATGAACAGACAACAAGTGGTAAGCCATAAAACTGATACACAGAAGTTGTAAAAGGTAATGACTCGTGTTAAATATTGATAGTTTTGGAATGACTCATTAACTTGTTTATTTGGTACTTCTTATGGCTATCATGTATTGCGGTGCTTCTCATTTTCTCAGTGGAAGCCATATATTATAATAGCCAAATGGCTAATATAAATTTCCAGGCATGTGTGAAGAAAGCAATGCATTTTTCTTTATTATTCTCTGCCAGCAGAAGATCTGCTGCAGTTTTCAGTGCCTATATTTCTGCTATAAGGTTAGCTGAGAATACTCCAGTTTCCACTGACAGTTTTCTTTACTTCATTTTTGAGTTTCAGTAGAATATCTTTAGCTCCATTTTCAGCTGAGTGTGTGTGTGTGTTTTTTTTGATTATCCATCTGTATATGCATGAGTCCATATGCTGCTTGAGTAATTTCTTTCCTGCAGTTTCTATTTTTGTTGCTTCTTTCTATTTCGTTCTGTGTTCTTTTTCTCAATGCCAGGAATGTATTCTATAATCGCAGGCAGACATTGTTGTTTCTAAGTTGATAATCAGTGTGCATGAGTTTGGTTGTTGATATGTAAAGTTTAGGATATGTCCTTTAAGTAACAGGTGAAGGTTTAACTTAACAGCTAATGCCGTTCGGGAGTGAAGTATTTGGCCTTCACATATTCTAGGGGTAGGGGTATCCCCTATCAAAGGAGAAGTAAGGCACCTCCTTACCTCCGCTAGCCTACGGGACACCCTTGGGCAAGGTGGAGTGCCCGTTTAGCCCCCCGATCAGGGTTACGCTCCCGGGTAGGTGGAACCCGTTAGCTTTGGACAGCAATCCATCTAGGAGACGGAAAACTCCAAATATAAACCAAGTTCAAGGTGGACCAGCGTGCTGAGGAACTGGATGGCCATGGGTTAACTGGTCGTGAACGTTGGACGTCTGGCAGGCGTGCGGGGCGGCACCAGGCGTATGGACTCCTGCGGGACATCCCCTGCCTCTTCCCTAGCAAGCAGGCAATGCTAGGGTGACCGTTTATTTCCTGCAATATCCAAACTTTGCCTATGGATTTATTTAAACATGGGAATCGTCGCCGGAGCTACGGAGCACGTGCTCTGCGCTTGACACATCCCTCAGAGGCTAGCGAAGAGAGAGTGAGGAGGAGAAGACGAGGCAATGGTGTGAGACGACGGCATAGAAATAGGAGGGCAGGCGCCAGGAGAACAAGACGAAAAGTGGAGAGACTAGGTGTCAACTATGTAAGAGTGGGATACTGGAATTGTCGCAGTGCCAGACAGAGAGGTCCTGTATTGGAGAGACTAATATATGATTTTGACGTCCTCATGCTCCAGGAGCTAAATACAGACAAATACCATTGCCCTGGGTACGCCAGTTATATAAACCCTACTGGGCAGAAGAGACATGGACAAGGTCTGCTGGTGAAGGAAGGAGTGAAGCATGTGGTACTCGACTTGAGCCAGTGGAATCACAGTGCAAGAGAGGTCCAGGGTATACAAATGGAGATTGGTGGCTTAAGTTGGAACATCATAAATGTATATGCCACAGTGGACTGTTTTGTCAGAAAGGAACATTGGGACTGGCTTAAGGAACTGGAGGAATTACCAGGTGATAGGCTACTCATATGTGGAGACGTCAATTCAAGGAACAGAGATTGGGACAGTAGTGGAGAAAACCGACAGCGAATTGCCCTTGCAGATGCCATGGTGGACTCCGATGTGGTCTGCATAAATGATGGTAGGCCGATAAGAATGGCAATGAGGCCTGGCGATGCAGACACAGCTATTGACTTGGCACTTGTCTCCCAGTCATCAGTCCTTGATGTAAAGTGGAATGTTTTGAATGACCATGGGAGTGATCACATGCCATGCTCAGTCCTGATCTCTAAACCCAGGAAAGTTAAAGCTGGGAGAGCGCGCAAGACCTTCCGGTATGAGTGGACCCATTGCCTTCTTGGACGCCTCAGACAAGGGGCATGCAACAGGACTGTTAAAACTCCCTTTTTGCAGCCCCCATGGTGGACCCCAGAAGTAGACCATGCTTGGAAAGCAAAGAGAGCTGCAGTGAAGCAGCTAAAGAAAGTGCGACAGACACCCCGAAGCTCACGAGAGGAAGTGGACACAGCGGAGAATGTCAAGAAAGACAAGGTGAAGGTTTTCAAGCGCTGTGCTGCAGAGGCCAAAAAGGCAAAATGGGAATGTTTCATGAAGGAGATTGGAGGTGATAAAACACTACAAAAATTCTGGAAACTGCACAGGCAAATGCATAGAAAAGATCGGCCGATGACAGTGGGAACAATCTATAGAGATGATGGTGTGCGCGTGACAACAGACAAAGAGAAAGGGGAGGCGTTTCTCCAGAGATTTTTAGAGCAGACCAATCATAATGATGCGGACACCAGGGATGCAGTTAGAGAGGAGCTATCTGGCACCACGAAGAATATGCAGTATGAAGACATCATACGCGTGGAAGATGTTAAACACATTTTGAAAAAGGCAAAAGACACGGCACCAGGGCCCGATGGGGTCAGGTATGACCACATGAAGGGTTTGAGCGAAGCAGACCTGGAGGAGATGACCGACTGCTTTAACCAGAGCATTAGGACAGCATCAGTACCGCAGGATTGGGTGCACAGCTATCTCATCCCTCTCCCAAAACCATTCAAGGATCAGTCAAAGCTTAGCGGCTTTAGGATCATCACCCTTCAAAATACATTTGGGAAGGTCTTAGAGAAGATAGTCGCTGTTAAGCTGCAGGATTTTTTGGAAAGGGGGAAGCTTCTTCCAAGAGGCCTGGGGAGCTACAGGCCAGGAAAAGATACCTGGTCTAATGCAGCCACTTTTGCCTTTGATGTTTATGAGGGGTTCCAGAGTAGACAGGAAACGATGGCGGTAGCGCTTGATCTCGAGGATGCGTACAATAGAGTTCGATATGATATTTTGATGACCGCACTGATGGAGAAGGGGGTCAATCCCTGGTTGGTGAACTGGATAGCAGCCGTCCTGCACTCTCGTCGGGTTGCTCTCCGTCTGGGCGCATGGACCTCAGAGCCACATATGTTAACCCCGGGACTGCCACAGGGATCTGCAGTCTCACCGGTGCACTTTAATGTGTATACGAGCAAGATTGCAAACCTAGAAGCACCAGGGGTTGGAAGAATACTAACATTTGCAGATGATATTCTTGCATATAGGCAGGGGAGAGATAGGGAGCAAACAGCCCAGGAGTTACAGGCGACAGTAGATAAAGTGATTGACTGGTGCACAGAAATGAGTGCTGTCATCCACCCGGAAAAGGCGGCTGTTTTGTGGTGCTCTCTGGACAACAGGATTGTAAGAGCTGATGTCCCAAGCCTCGCGATAGATGGTAGAAATGTCAGCAGAGAGAACAAACTGAAGTATCTGGGGATCACATTTGACAGGAGCCTATCCTTCAAGGACCATGTGGAGACGGTCGTGACAAGAACTCAAAAGGGACTCAATGCACTTAAAACTATGGCTGCGATGGACATAGAGCAGAGAATGCTTTTCACACTATACCAGCACTTGATCCTCTCAGTAATTGATTATGGATTAGGTCTGCTCACTGTCTCAGAGAGTCAGCTGGTGAAGTTAGAGCGCATACAGAACGAAGCTATACGGGTCATTCTGGGATGCACTAGAGACACCCCAGTAGTGTGTATGCGTTACATCCTTGGTCTGCCGACTGTTGCTGGTAGGCTCAAGGTGATGCAGGCGAAGGCATACCTCAGAGTAGCTGCAGACACAGACCACCCACTGCATGAGGCTCTGGACGCAGTTAAGCATTTAAGAACATTAGGCGTGGAGAGGAGTGGGTCAGAGTGCCAGCGGAGCAGTCAGACTTGTCAGAGTTATAATCACATTAAGCCGGGAGTGCAGGGAGTGGCCAGCAGGGGCCACGGAAGTGGAAATCCAGCAACTAATTCAGGACAATGCTCACTCGGGTGATGTGATTATCTACACAGATGGTTCGGTGACAAGAGGTGAGAGAAGTGGCTGGGGGTTCATAGCCAAAGCTAATGGTCGATGTTTGGGGCAGGAGAGCCTGGCATATGATACCACAACATCCAGCTTAAGAATGGAAGTGGAGGAAGTCACTGCGGCTCTCCGCTGGATGGAGAATACGACACACACACACACATCGTGATTGTAACTGACTCAGAAAGCATGCTGACGAGGGTGAGGACGGGCAGACTTCGTGCGGAGTGGCTTGCTTCGCTTCGGAGGTCACGGGTGACAAGCATCGCCTGGATCTTTTCTCCGGGGCATGCCGGTGTGCTGGGAAATGAACAGGCGGACAGACTGGCTAGCTCTGCAGAACTTGGTGGAGTATTGATACATGACAAGGCAGACGTGGTTGCGGCCTTGTGGGAGCACGTGCACACCTCGGAGGAGCAAATGGATTACCATGGTCTGGCAAGAATGAGACAACGAGGAGTGACGAAGGGATCTGGCCGACGCTCAACGCTCAAAGGAAAGGCGAGACGGACTTATAATCAGATTGCTACTGGTACTATTAGTGTTGGAACTCTTTGCTGGCTGCTGAGGATGGGGACGGAGCACTTATGGGAATGCCCCGAATGCTGTGATGTCGATTCCTAAATCAATCAATCAATCATATTCTAGGCCACAACATATAAATTGTCCAGTTCCCTTTCTCGTTGTCTTTCCTTCTTAGAAAATTAGCAGAGTATTCTGTAAATTGTCTGGTACCAATTTTTGTGAGGCTGGATGGACCACAGAATCGAATTGACCGGAAAAATAATCCTGCCTCTGATTGGGATTAAACCTGTAACAATGTCAAGGCAGGCAATCGTACTGACCTCTATTCCACCGTGGTTCCATTTTGACTAAAATAAGTGTTGAAAATCTTGTGGTGAAGTTTGAAAATATTTATAATAATAACTGCAACTAAATATTATCACGGAGACCACAGAAATGTCATGTGCGCTGATGGCGAGGTAGGGCTCAACCCCTACACCGGCATAAGTTGGAGATAAACGTTGACTTCTCGTTCAGAAAGCAATGGCAAACTACTGACCTTAAACTTGCCTAGAAAATCAACCTGGGGTTGATTGCAACGCCCTGCAGAGGAAGGCATCATTTGAGTTATTTCAAGATCAATATTTGTGAATATGTTTTAATGGTCTCAAGACAACTGCTATATTTCTTCTGTTTACTGCATTATAAAAGATCACTTTCATAATATAACACGGAGTATTGTTTAATGTTACCGCTGGACATGTGACGCCGGCGTTCGTGGTCTCGCTAAGTGAGAGATAGACTGGTCATCTATTCCTCCGTGCATCCAGGCCTACACAATGTGATGACCCTATCACATCACAGCCCCATGGCCGGTTCTTACTTCGGGACTTGTTGTCTATGTGTACGTTCGGTGCTTTCTATTTTACTTTGTTGTCAGTGCTTCAAACAGATTACGGTAAGAATGCCAGAAAGATAAAATACAAGTACCTGGTTATCTGCCATAATGAGATAAGGATACGGCATTTATCATGTCGTGTGATTAGCTATCTGTGAAAGAGGTACAGTTTCTGTATTTGACTAACAATTTTGGACAGTGAGGAATTTCGATAACAAAGTCTACGTTTGCATTGATAGGAGTATAAATGTTACCGATAACACACGTACGAGCGAGACGCTGTTTCAGCATGTATTCTCATAACTAATGGCAATCTGTTTTATTTTAATGTTACTAACAAAATCTTGTCTGCCGTTTGACACCGCTTCCATTACATTTACAGCGGTGAATCATCATGAGAGATTCTTTAGGTATTTGGACATCATTTGTAACTATGTTACATGAGGCAGAAGAAATGGTACGACATCGAGACGCTCTTCGTTTCTTTAGTAAACTATTTGTACGTTATGATAGCCATTTCAAGCGGTGTGATACCTCGGACAAGCGGGGGGTTTAACAGATACAGTACCAAACACAAATGGATGGCGGAAAATGAGAAGTAGGGGTGTGTCATATCTATAACTATGTCGTGTGGTATATCAAATTTAAAGGGGTTGGATAAGGACTACTGCTGTATATAAGTACATGGCAGATACGGAAAGTCGCTTAGAACGATTAAGTATTCCATGACACTTAATCAGCAACATTTGTTGATATCTGCCTACACTGGCATATTCAACATCAAGTTACAGAGTCGCTTTGACACACCAATTCGTAAAATAAGTACCCGGTTTTCACGCGCATCATACACT
Source organism: Cepaea hortensis (assembly GCA_963921405.1). Classification (NCBI taxonomy): domain Eukaryota; kingdom Metazoa; phylum Mollusca; class Gastropoda; order Stylommatophora; family Helicidae; genus Cepaea; species Cepaea hortensis. The sequence continues at coordinate 66,549,697 of OY992877.1, read as the reverse complement.
ATTCTCTACCTTAGTGACTTTAACTTGCCTACCACATTATAAAAACCAGAACGTGTACACATTTTATATGAACTTACAGCAGCTGCAGATTGGCCAGTCTCTTGAATAGGCCATCAGATTTAATCCTTGTGATCTTGTTACTGCTGAGTTTACTAGAAGTGTACAAACAATGGAAAGATGCAGCCGTAATTTCAAACATGTAGCTACATATCACATTATTGTAATATAATATTACCGAAGTTTAAATTGTCATGACGTTGTTGTGTAGTATTTTTGCAATTGCTGAAAATAGACACATTGTTTGTTAACTTGCAAATTAAAATTAAATGGGATTAGAAGTTACATATTTTCTACGTTTTTGTATGGTTAAGATATATGGAAAAAAAAAGAGGAGTGAAATAGAAACATTGAGGATTTAGGTGTGTAGTTATATCGACGAACCGGAGACATCCTATGGTAAGAGAAAAGAAAAGAAATCTTACAACAATGTGGACCGAAGACAACATTACTGAAGGAGATTAAACATCATGATGTGGCTTTTAAAATGACGTAGGCGTTCATGGAACACGTATCTTTCTTTGGTGCTCTATTTTATTGATAATATTCCTTCATGCCACCGTCTGGAACCTCAAGCAGCATTTTTCTCGGTCCGTCCTTGTCACTTCTACCGCTGGTATGTTCAGTCGTCATGGAGTTCTCCAATGTCTCTCTTCTCATTATATGACCAAAGAACATTGTTTGTCTTTTTCTTATAGCTGTATATAACGATCCACTTTCATTATCCTCTTCCAGGCATTCGTTGTTAGTTATTCTGGCCATCCAAGATATTCCCAATATTAGACACAGCAATCACATTTCTGCTGCCTCCAAGCTCTTGCTAATTTGTTCGATCGCATTCCAAGGTTCCTTCTCATTGCAGCAGAACTGGTAAAGGTAGACGATTAAAACACTTCATTCATATACAAGACACAGCTACTCGTTGAAATCAGCTGACAGGAACAGTCGTGGGACTGAAAGGAATAGGCGTAGGACCAGTGCAGGACGACGACAATGTTACACATGGGTTCACAACATCGGGGATGGACATGGAGAAGTTTTAGTGAAAACACAAGACAGAAATGATTTAAAACTTCAAACAGCAAAAGTTCAATATGTTGATGACACTGAATGGTGCTGAAGATAACAATCAGTCAACAGTACATGAACATTGTAGCAAAGACTGAATGGACATTACGGATCAACAATACACCCCAGCTAAAAAAAGATATATTGCCGTTCAAGCTACTGCCCATTATAAAACATTACCACTTCTAGCACATGGTCACGAGGCGTATACAATTTGTAGATATGCAAAAACATAGGAAAAGTCACAAGTATGGATCTTCAAAAGACCGTTAACAATGCACTGAGCATACCAACTAAGAAATGAAGATATTCTGCAGAAGGCCAATACACAAGAACATCTCGACACGAACAACAGAAGGAAATAGCCGACATTATTTGGTCATGTTATGAGAAAAAAAATTTGAATCAGATTATCAAATTATAATATGGACAATCACCACTGCACGCCGGACAAGTCCATAGGTGCCGAGATCTCCTTCTCTGAATTTCGGAGTGTTTGGCGACAGATCACTTCAGTTCGGAATTGATTCCCCAGTCTACATATTTAAAGTCTCGCAATTCCATTCTTCTGCAGCTTCTGTTTCTTCTTCTCCCCCTGCTCCTCCTCCTCCAACCCCTTCTTCTTCTGCCCTGTATCATCCACTGGGACATATGCCTTCAACCAACTCACGCCAAGACGTCATATCTTTTGTTGTTTTCTGTAGCTTCCTCCATGTCCTCCCAATGTTATCCATCTCTTTTTGTAATTCTCGTCTCCTTGCGACTTTATGTTTGTCTTGTGGGTTTCAGACATGAGAGTGTTTCATTATATTGTCCTCAGGTATTGACCCCAATGTCTCCTACTCTAAACAAAGCTGCTGTCTCACTCATGTTACCGAAGTCAGCAGTTTCACCGAGGTATTTAACGACATTTATAATGTCCGCTCGCTCAATTCATGGACCACCGACAACAGTCGCTGAACCAGTAAAAACTTCTGCCTTTTCATTCCCCTGTTCCCCAGCGCGTTTCCATCGATGGCAGCGCCACCTTCACAGCCAACATCTCAACTGTAAGGCCACTGGAAGTTGTCGAGAAAGTACCACAGCATTTCTCGGCCGCTTCAACGCGCTGAGAAAGCCCTGTGGTGAGCAACTGATTCATCCGTAAATATAACTGCATCGCCATCACCAGCTTATTCAGCCAACAGTACATTCATTTCAGCTGCCACACTGGAATACAATTGCTCCCCGTACTTTCTAATAAACGGCGATGACTACCGATTCTTAGGAACAAGTATCTTCTCTTCACCACGTCTCATACGTTCCAGACATCCTCAGCTCTTTGCAAACGGAAACAAGATTTTCCTCGCTTGAGACTTGCTTCCCCGTGCTCTCACTAGTTGTTCGTGGAGGGAGTGCGCATTGTCCGTGCTTACTCTACGAAAAGCGCGCGACATACATCAATCCTGTTGACCAGTAAAGGTGGTTGGTTTAGAGAGAGTGTGGATAAAAAAAAGAAAAAGAAATGATAATAGACAATTCTGCACCTGGACATAAACACATGTCAACACATTAATGTATAAACTAGATTAAAGAAGTAGGGTTGTGGAGAGACATGTCATCCACGCCAATTAATAAGGTACTTCAAGAAAAATGAGTAGGGAATAAACGAACAAAAAAAGGAAACAGAAGAAGAAGGAAACGAGAAAGATGAATGAGTAGAAGAAGTAGTGGAAGCAGATGAAGAAGAAGAAAAAGTAGAAGAAGGGGAAGAAATGAAGGAGAAGGAGAAAATGGAGGCAGAGTAGGCGAAAACGAGGAGAAGGAGAACAGGAGGGGGAGACGAAGAAAAGAAGAAGAAGTTAAGGCAAGATGAAGAAGAACAAGAAGAAGATGAGTTAGGGCAAGGAGAAACCGAAGGCGGATGAAGATGCCAAGAAGAAGGAGACGAGGAGGCGACTAGGTGGAATTTGAGGCAGAAAAAAAGATAATGAAAAGAAGCAAGAGATTATGAAAGAGGAGTTAAAGGAAAAGGAGGAAGAAGAGGAGGAGATGAAGCAAAGAAGAAGAAGAAAGTAGTTAGAGGAGAGGATGACGAAGAAAAGAAGAGGAAGCAAAAGAAGAATACATAAAAATACGGATTTTTGAGGATTTTCACTTACAGTTCAGTGGTGTACATGGGCAGGTCAAGTGGGATCTCCACAAGCCCTTTCTTGGAGCAGTCGATGGAGGTGCCCACACAAACACACTCAGTGGGACACTCGTGGTCAATCATACACGTTCCTGCATTCTTGGTGCGGTGGTGTTCTGATCCTGAGACAGAAATATGGACATGAGCATCAGAACATGCCTCGTGGCAGGACATTGTCAGCGGGAAATGGTGACTCTGGTTGTTGGTTTACTTTCTCGCGGACTCGAGCTGTGGTAAACACGCTTTGGTTAGATCAATGCTGCTCACAGTTGGCGCTACCACCACACTATAGAAAAGGTGGAAATGATACGAGCGCTCGTTGTTAAACATCCAGTACGCTGATGTAGGGGGTTCAGTAGTAAACAATGGACCGTAACATTGCTTAAAAATACAACCTAGGTATCGCATTGTCCTGCAAATGACATGCATGTTTTTAATATAAGATATTCAAGTAGAAGAGGATAAACAACACACATGCATATAGCAAACACATTTCAGGAGACCGCCTACCCACCGGATAGCTGTGTATTGATATTCTGGACGTGTTGGGTATCATCACCGTTCATAGCATAACCATAACCACCACCACGATCGTTACGCCTGTGTGTTATAGGGATGCATAAAGGAAGCAATGAATGGAACATACCACACGTCGTAGAGACGACACACACCCACAGAGAGAGAGAGAGAGAGAGAGAGAGAGAGAGGAGAGAGAGAGGAGAGAGAGAGAGGAGAGAGAGAGAGAGAGAGAAGGATTGATTGACTAAATATGAGAGAGTATGTAAGAAAGGCATAAAACAAGAAGCGAGTTCAGTCAGAACTATCTTACTTACTACACGGGTTGTAAAACTTGCAGTCTGGAACGCTTCACAAACAAGAATGATAAAGATAATGTGTGTAACCCTGTCTGCGCGTTTTTGTTACCTGTATATAATTTCGTTGAGAGAGAGAGAGAGAAGAGAGAGAGAGAGAGAGAGAGAGAGAGAGAGAGAGAGAGAGAGAGAGAGAGGAGTTTCCTTTCCTAGATAATCATTATAGTCTCCGCTGACAGAGCTGAGAAATAGCCGACTTCATTAGGTGTAGGTATACTTGGCAGGGGAGAGAACTAGTAGCTGAGATAGGTGACCCCAGACAATACCTGACACCTGAAAATGCCTGCCCCGTGATTTACTAGGATCTGGCAAATACTTCAAGAGGAACGTGTCAAGGATAATTACGTAAGCCCAATAATTTTACGTTTAATATCCTAGACGGTGTTGTCTTTTCTTTATCCTAGAACTTGAGAGAGGCGCTTGCGGTGGAAAGTAATATCTAGAGTAATCAAGCGGTAGCGCATTTCTGAGGTTTTTTGTTTACTGCATCACCGAGTATATTTGGAAGAATGAATGTTACGTTTTAAACTGTACAAACAGGTCGATTGCTTTACAGTAACTGCCTGTAGCATACTGATTTTTGCGTTGATTTGCACAGAGGTGTAGATGAAAGACAAGCATTTTGTGTGCAACTGTTGCAATTAAGAACACCATCATGTAGTCACTGTGGCGAAGGTACTATTAATGCGATTCGCAATCCTACATACATCGTTTGAAACACAGCTGTGGGCAATTTGGAAACATTACCTTGCGCTGGTTTTCCTAAAATGATATGATTGCCGGTCGTTCAGGAAGCAATGGCAAACGTAAACTTGCCAAGAAATCACAAACAGCCAAACATGCTGGGGTTGACTGAGACGTCCTGTAAAGGACACGCAACTAACGAACATGTAGGAGATGTTTTGCGGAACATCGCTCCCATCACGGCGCGCCGACAAGTGTTCTCCATCTATGGCCATTTCTCCAGCCTCATGCACTCACATGTCAAACCATCTGCAATGTCCTGTGACAATCTTCGTGCTGGTCCTCCCCAGCCTCCCATGATCCACGCCTTCCATCAATGTTGTTCTTTCCAAGTCACCGTGCCGTTTATTACTGCCAAAATATTTCCGTTTCTGAGAATGTTACTGTTTATTTGCCAGTTTTCTCTAATGTTCACATCCTTAAGAATGCCTGGTTTTCTTGTCCTTGCTCCATCATATACTTTGTTAATACTATAGGAACATGATTTGGTATATGGAATTAGCACAGACCACGGTACAATCGGAGCCCTGATGATGGCTTCGAAGGTTGCTTTTTGCAAAATGGGAAACCTACTGACCAATAAAAAGATGTATGTCAATTGCAACGACAAAAAGAGTGTTAGAGTGCTACATAGAGCTTAAACTTTTGTATTGATGTGTGACGTGGACACGGAGCAGACAAGCTGAAAAACATCTAATGCAGGGGTTCTAAACCGGTGGGGAATTCCTCCCCCCACCCCAGGGGGGAATTTTAGGGTTTCCAGAGTGGGGGGGGGGGGGAAAATTAAGATTATTTCAAGATCGCGTTAATACAAGAATTTATAGGGAGGAAGTACGAAAAGACGGGGGGCATTTTAACATATGGTGAGGAGGTGCATGAGCCAAAAAAAGGTTGAGAACCAATGATCTAATGGATAGTAAAATGTCGTTTCTGAGGTAAATGCAAAGAATACCATGGGCAGACAGAAAAACCAAGACCAAGTCCTACAAGAAGCAAATGGAAACCGTCAAACTGATTAGCAAAATTAGACGTAGATAGTCCAAACCATTTGGACACGTTATAAGAAGAAATAAATTATAAAATTTGGTAACAACTGACAAGATTGAGGGTTAATGAATAAGGATAAAACTGACAAGTAAATATCTGGATGTCATGGTCACGTGGCATGGTCGAGACAAGAACACGGAGTTGTCGGCATGGCGCTACAATGTATATAATTATCATGTATATTTTGTGATGACTTAAACACGAATTATGACAAGTAGCAGTCAGAGGTCTGCAGATATCAGTATTGCTTAGATATAGCAAGGAATAGTAAATACTCAAGTTAAGAATCGATGTCACTGCATTACGGACATTTTCACAGTAAGGAAAAAACAAAAACCAAAAACAAGCAGAAGGCTTAGTTGTCAAAGATGGATCAACGGTTTAGCTAGGACAATAAAGGCAGCGATGCACGAAGCACAAAAAAAGGAGATAGTTCTTGAAGTCCATTCATTTATCACAATATGGATTGATGGCATAGCTGAAGTAACAAACAATGGATGAGACGGAAAACAGAGATTGTTCCTGAACTATGCTCATTGTATATTCACTGTCAGACAAAAAAATAGACAGGGAGTCTCCGAGTCTAGAAGTGGTCAAGTCGTTTGAAACAATGGATGAGACGGAAAACAGAGAGATTGTTCCTGAACTATGCTCATTGTATATTCACTGTCAGACAAAAAAATAGATAGGGAGTCTCCGAGTCTCCATGGAGAAGTGGTCAAGTCGTTTGACTCGGACTCCAAAGGTTGTGGGTTCGATTCCAGGCCGCGTCCTTCGGTTTACGAGTGAAATTTTTTGGAGCCTTCTGTGGGTCATCGCTAGAGTTACGGAGTTCGTGCTTTGTGCGAGGCTTTCCGCGCTGCGGAAAGAGACCGAGCCATATGGGATAAAACCCGGTGCAATGAAATCGACCCTGTCGACTTTTAAGCGACTTTTTAAGACAAATAGACAAGGAGAAGTAGACCGTATGAGGCAAAGCTAGCTAGAGATAGTTGCATGAAACCAGCACACGAAGCGATGGAGATAACCTGTGATGCTGTTACCAGAGACTTTCTTGTCTACAAAAAGAAGCTAGTTGCATATTATTTTACAGGACGTCGCAGTCAACTCCAACATTTTTGGGGCTGTTTGTCATACAATGGCAAGATTACGTTCAGAAGTTTGTCATTGCTTTCTGAACGACCGGCACACATACCATTGTATAAAAACTAGCGCAAGGTGGGCTGCTGCCAAATCACCCGCAGCTGTGTTTCGAACGCGGTATCTGGGACGTAACCCTTTTGCCACTGCGCCGGCGTTGCATACATAGCAAACAATATTATCAAATACAATGCAGTTAGTCATTCGTGGAAAAAAAAACAACTAATACATTTGAGTCGGCAGATTCGAATCTCGGTGTGGCCAAACTATGATTTCCGATATTCATAATGCCTAGTCTATTCTCTGATGCCTATTTCTTTCCTCTACTTCTATGAGTGCCCAACAATAGCTGTGCATTTATTTCTTTTAGTATTTCAATGGCATCAGGGATGTCCCAGCAATAAATATTCTTTATGAATTCAAACGTAATTGTTGGAAACAGAATAATTGCTTGTGAAAACAACCATGTATTCTTACATTTGAATCTGCGTAATCGTTGGAAATAGAACAATTGCTTGAGTAAGTCAGCCATGTACCTTTACATTTGAATTAGGAGTAATGGTTGGAAATATAACAATTGCTTACATTTAAATCCGCGTAATAGAAATAGAACAACTGCTGGTGTAAGCAGTCATGAACCTTTACATTTGAATCTTGTAATGGTTGAAAATAGAACAATTGTTTAAGTAAGTCAGACACGTACCTTTACATTTGAACTTGTCAGATTTGAGTTGACTGACTTTTTTCCTCTTAACCCTCCTTGGTGTAAGACACCGAACACCGCTGGTCTCCACGGGGTACTTCTCCAGGTACTGGGGCAACCACTTTAGATTGCAGTCACAAATTAAAGGGTTTCTGGCTAGGTGACTGTTGAAACACATTTAATGTTGTTCATTTGTTAAACGAAACACGTGTTGTAAATATATTTCCAGTAAATTTAAAACAATGTTTTCCCGTAGTAATCTTAATACGGAAGACATAAACAATAGATTGTACTATTTATTGCCAGGTATTTTGCTGCATCTCGTCAGGTACATACTGCAGAAATCAGACAACATAAACTAAAGCAATAAGATAAAGTAGTCAAGCTGTAATATACAACACACATAATCACATATAGTCACTCTCCCGCTGTTTATGCTTCACCTCGGCACCGTAAGGTACAAGAGGAACAAGATGAGATGAGGTGAGGTGTTGCTAATCATTATTTATTGTTCAGCTGTTCAGATTTTTCACATACACTTTTCCTGTTTTCACCTGCCGTTCCTGCCTATTACATTGCCCACATATAATTCTTGTCCCTCTATTCCAGTTGTTGTGTTGATCTGTTCCTTACATTTTATTGACCTCGTCCTTGTGGTTTTGATGAGTAACATTGTAACACCCTAGCTTTCAGTTTCCCAGCGAGTGTCTTGATATTAAGCAATAATAATAATAATAATAATAATAATAATAATAATAATAATAATAATAATAATAATAACAATAATAATAATAATAATAATAATGAAACAAATAATTATTTACTGTTGGGAACAATGACACTAATTTTCAAAGATAAAACTGTAATGCAATTTTGTAACTAGCAAGGTAATTTCAAGGTGCTTTGACAGAACAACCTACAAGGAAACAAATTTGTAATGAAAACCAATATATATAAAAACAACGTGTTTACAATTTTACGTTTATAATAAATTTAAAGAGCTATAAATCCTTGCTGCAGAAGCAAGGTTAATATATGCTTAACAGTTTGCTTGCCAACACCAGGGCTCAATGCCCAGCCGAGACAGGATTGTTCCCTGCACCAGTACGATTTTGGGGTTGACTCAGCCCCGTAAACTTGTGTACCAGACAATAGGAAAGAAAGGAGACGAGGAAGCGAACTGACCATCCCGCCTCATGTATGTCGAGGCCTAGAATATGTGAACACTTTACATCCCAACGGCGGTGTATGCTATGGGGACAAACTTTACCTTCATATGCTAAACAAGTAAAGACATTCTGAACGCACAGAACAATACCGACATGGACTGGATTTTGAGTATAATTAAGCGTTAGCAGTAAACTTACATAGTCTGGATTTTCAGTAGTGGGGAGAAGGTACCGTTTGCAAGTGCTTGTATTTCATTGTCGTACAACGATCTAGGGAAATAAACAGTTTAAAGAAATTCTAATGCGAAATTATAAAACGATGGCAACAAGAGAAAGAACATGTTATACAGCATGTAAATATGTTATTTAAAAAAACGTTAGTTGCATATCCTTTACAAAACGTCGCTGTCAATCCCAGCATTTGTTGGTCGTGTGTGATTTCTTTGAAAGTTTACGATCAATAGTTTGCCATTGCTTTCTAAACAGCCGTAACTCATACCATTTTATAAAAAACCAACGCAAGGCGATCAGGCTACCAAATCGCTCACAGCTGTGTTTCGAACGCAGTATGCGGGATTACGAATTGCATCTGTAACCTCGTCTCCCTGGAACCATGCAAATATGAATTAATTAAAATCATTGGTTTCTTTAAAATAATAGAATGTGGCTGTAATGATGGTGGTATGTCCACATGTGATGTACAACATCAAAATGTTCACACATATGTATCACTCTTACTGATTTTATGCAAAGGTTACTGAAAACAACCACTCAGTCTTTAACTTTTATGCCCATTATATGAGAGAGGTTGACCTTGACTTCATAATTGTACATGGTATGGAGTCAACCCAATCTTGTGATTGTAGGCCAGTACACGGCCCATTCTGCTGTTACTATTGTTATTTGTCCATCATTACCAGAGACGACCATGTTGTCATCTTTACTTACTTCTTATAATGGGCCTAGAGGTGGTTATTTTATCAACCGGATTCTGGAAATGTCTGTTACAGTGACAGAATAGAAATGTATGTTATAGTTGTAGCACCGAAAATGTATGTTATAGTGATATCATAAAAATGTCTGTCATAACGATAGCATAAAAATACCTGTTATAGTAATAGCACCGAAAATGTCTGTTGTAGTGATGGCATCGAACATGTATGCTATGATGACATCATTGAAACTGTCTATTATAGTGACAGTAGAAATGTCTGTTATAGTAACAGCATCGGATAGCACCGGAAATGTATGTTATAGCGATAACACAAGGACAGCTTTTCCTACACGCTTTAAGTATGGTCCAAACTCTCTACTCACTGCCACCTGAGCCAGTCTTTTCAGATATGGATACTCTGTTAAGCTGCATTCTCCACCCGATTTCATGACAGCTCTCACCACATCACCTTTATCATAAAATAGCTTTCCGCTCTGAGGCGTAGCAGCATCGAATCTATCAGCCTGTTCATTGCCCGCACAACTACATGCCATGGAAAAAAAATCCATTATATGTTTGCAATCTCCACCTTATCGACCGATGCTAGCAACTCCACCCGGAATGTAGCAGTTTCCACTTTCCAAAGCATACTGTTAAGTTCTTTACAATCACAACGTGTCTGGCAGTGCCTCTCTGCAACCTTCAGAAGACTGTCGTCACAGCTGCAATTTATATTCTCAAGTTGGATGTTGTAGTAACATATGTTTCCAGAAAGAATGATCTTGCCACTACTGGGGATTGAACCCGGAACACAGCTTTGACAAACGCACTACCTGCTATACCACCGTGCTCCTTAGCTCTTTTTCTCATTACCTTTTCTTCTCTCAACAGCAAGGAAAGTAGCCATACCTAGATCACCCCTGCAATTCTGTGACCTGGTTTAAACTACTGCCTAGGTTCACATAGCACCAAATGCCAACCTAAAGTGCAAAGATAATTTAGACATTCACAACGCCTAGTTACTGAATATTGGAGGGTAGCTCTCTACTCACAAAAGATTCAGGCTGGACAGATCCTTGAAAGCATCTTGCCGTACGCAGCTTAATTTATTTGCGTTCAGTAGACTGAAAAATATAGTTATAATCATTGTAAGACAATACACATCACTAACAACTTTAGCAGTTACATAGCACGGGAGTATGTATGTCAAATGGAGTTTTATTCATTCATTGGGTCTATCAGTTCAATCACTTGTGTTACAGACGTCTGATCAGGTCCCTCCACTGTTTCCTATTCTCGGGAAATCTCTTCAGCTCGAAGTCTGCCCCTCGAGGCCCTTGCATGCTTGTGTGATGTAGTGTTCCTTAGGATGCCTTATTCTCTTCTTCTGGATCTTGTTTCCCAGTATTGTCAGTAATACATCTCCATGTCGATGGTTTGTGGCTAAGCCAAGATAGCCTTTTTTTGTTCAATAGTTTTGTTAATGGAATTCTGCAAGACTAATTCTAAACCATTTAATCACAAGGATTTGAACACTGACCGTAATTGTTAACCTTTGCTTTCTGGAAAAAACTGCAGATGTAAAGCAATCCCGTGGCAAGTGCTGCTGTCGGATTGTGAAGTGTTAAGTAAACAGACTCTTTTACACGCCTGAGGCGCATTAGGCACATGGTTCCAGACCCATAGTCGACCTGGGAGCCAAGGACAATATTTTAAAACTCGCCCACATATTCTAGCCGAGGGTATAATGAGCTGAGGTGTAGCCTTTTTTTTTTGTTGTTGTTGCGTATCCCTTACGGGACGTTGCAGTCAACACCAGCATTTTCAGCTGCTGTTGATGTACTAGACAAGTGTTACGTTCAGTAGTTTGCCATTGCTTTCTGAACGATCGGCCCCTATACCTTTTTCGAAAAAACCAGCACTGCCGTGTTTCGAACCCAGGTATACGGGCTCGCAAACCGCGTTCGCAAGCCCTTTAGCCACAGAGACCGGTGGTGTAGCCTTACCATTCCAGAAAATTCCCTATGAAATTCAGAAAATTATCAAGGATGTGTTTTACGACACAGAGTTGATTTCAGAGCCGTTCTGGGTTGAACAAGAAATCCTAGACCATTGCCCTTGCGAGCAAGTGATCTATCACTATACAACATCTCCTTACAACAATATGGGGTAGGTAAGTAACTTAACCATAATAATAAAGTGAAAATCGTATGCTGGGCACATAATGTAGTAAAGAATTGCAAAAGAAGTCCTTCAACACATAAAAAAAAGAAGAAAATAAGTAGAATAAGTAAAAATTTAAGTAGAATAGGTAAAAATTAAACATGTCTGTTGAACGATTTTAATTACATACGTCGTGGTCCATCCATCCATCCATCATGTGCCATGCCGGTAAGCGTGGGCGGTCATGTTCTGCCATCTCACTCGATCAACAGAGTCGTGGATCAGTTCCGTGTTTTTGTCTCGACCATGCCACAAGGCCAAGCCATCCAGATACTTGTTTCTAGGTCTTCCCCTTGGTCTGTTCCCCTCGATCTTACCAGTTGTCACCAAGTTCTCCAAATCATTTCTTCTCATAACATGCCCAAAAAATTGTGACTGTCTACGTCTAATGTCTCTGATCAGTTTACGATCTTCATTTGTTTCTTGAAGGACTTGTTCATTGGTCTTTCTGGCTGTCCATGGTATTCTTTGCATTTTCCTCAGAAACCACATTTCTACAGCCATCAGATATTTTTCAGCCTGGCTGCTCATTGTCCAAGCTTCACATCCATATAAAAGTACAGGTTCTATGTAGCATCTCAACACTCTTTTTCTCGTTTCAATTGACATCTTTTTATTGGTCAGTATGTTTTTCATCTTGCTAAAGGCTACTTTTGCCATGGCGATTCTTGTTCTAATCTCTTCAAGGCATCTCCCATCAGATGTTATTACTGTTCCGAGGTAATTGTACCTATTCACTTGTTGAAGAGTATTCCCATTTACTTGTATATTACACTGTGGTATTTCGTTCTTCTTAGTGACGACCATAATCTGTGTCTTTTTACAATTTAATTCTAACCCTTGTTGTTCACTATGTGTAACAACCGCATCTACTAAATTTTGCAGGTCCTGTTCATTGTCTGCAATCAAGACTGTATCATCTGCATATCTAATGTTATTGATGCATCGTCCCCCAATGTTGATTCCTTCCATATTTTCAATATTTCTGAAAATATTTTCACTGTACAGGGAAAACAGATCTGGAGACATTACACATCCCTGTCTCACACCTCTCTTAATAGGCTGATATTGGCTTACTTCATTATCAACTCTTATGGCAGCTTGTTGTTTCCAATATATGTTTTTTACAAGTCTAAGGTCTTTCCCATCAATTTGTTGATCTTCAAGCATCCTTATCATGTTGACATGTCTCACTTTATCAAAAGCCTTTGTGTAGTCAATGAAGCAAAGGTGTAGATCTTTGTTTACTTCTATAGAACGTTCGATTACGTCGTGGTCACCATGTGCCATACTATGCCATAAGCGTGGGTGGTCAAGATTCCCCATCGCACACGATCATCACAGGCGTTGATCAGGTCCGTGTCCTTGTTCTACTTATGCCATGTGGCCAAGTATTTATCTCTCCGCGTTCCTCTTGCACATTTCCCATCAATCATGCCAGTTGTCACCTAAGTTGTCAAGTGTAGTTCTCATAAGGTGTCCACAAAATCTCGACTGCCTACGTACCCACTTAGGTTGGTGTCTCAGGAGCTGATGTGGCGCAGTGGCCTGTACGTTTGCCTGCCGATCTGCTGGTCATGTGTTCTAGATCTCCATCAAGGCGTGAATAGTTTACAATTGACCTTGGATTCAAGATCGACCCAGCCTTACATGGGTACCAGGAAATGTTGTGGGAAGTAAAGGCGGCCAGGGTAATATTGACCACAACACGCATCACGTGCTGATTGGTCTATACCAGTATGGGATTAGCACCATATACCCAATACGCTTCAGGTCTAGGAAAAGGGTTCCCTACGTCTACCCAGGTAGAAGTCGACGTGGCCGACAGGATAAGAGCGTTGATGGCGGGTAAGGGGGTTCAATCCCCTACACCGCCATTAAGCTGGATATAAACATTCACTTCTCGTAAAAATGTCTAGACAACCTGAGGTTGTTCGCAACGTCCTGCAGATGATATGCCATATTTCATTTACATAGATGCATCAATTTTGTGAATATTTACATTTCTGATTCTGATATACAGTAGACATTAAAAAAAACAAAACAAAACAGAGCGTGTAAATAACGAACTCACATATAAATACCAGATAGTTATTGCATTTGTTAAAAACAAACAAACATGCAATCTGAACAGTTATTTGTTATTGATGTCATGCACATATGCCTACCAAAATGTCAGTAGAAAAAAAACATTAAATTAAGTTATTCTTTTGTGTTGTCTAATACATTATAATTTTGCTGTTTTCTGATCATAGGATTATACGCTTGTTACCTTTACCTGTTTTTAAAAAACTGGACAAAATGTTTTGTCTAGACTCATGTGGGGTTTATCAGTGACAGCAAGTATAATAAAGTAACCCAATATAGCATGTTTTAGTGTTTTAAATATATAACATATTATACTACATATAATAAGTGAAGAAATAATATACATGTGTGGAATATTAATAGAGCTAGAGATAATTTTATTTCTTAGAAGTAAATCTGATTTCAATGAAGGCAGCAGCGCTAGAATGACTAAATACTAAGTCAAATCACGTATTTCAGCTGGTAGTTTCTACAGAACATTTAATAACAAATGCAAATAAACAAATATAACTAGTCTGAATAACGAAGGCACAAACATTAGATTACAGTATTTATTGCCTGGCATATCTTGCTGCATCTCCAAAGGTGCTTACTTCAGAAATCACAAGACATAATCTAAATCAGTAAGATAAATAATTATTCTCTAAATCTTCCAAAATATAACTAGCATGATAACATAAGAAGTGGCAGATTAGAGATGTGCCGGTCAACAGAACTGCTTCTGTAAGGTTATCTCTATGGGCAGTACAAGGACAGTACAAGGACAGTACAAGGACAGTACAGGCCCGCTTTCTACTCCTTGAGGTATATTGAGTATATGGTGCTAGCCTCATATCTGTAAAGACCAACCATCATTGGACGGCTGATGTGGCATATATCACCCCATACATGTGAGGTGCACAGTATATATGTAAATACAATTCGTTGTTCAGTTTCGCGTTCAATGGCAGCTAGTGTCAGCTTATAAACACTTATATGTGTTTTACAACTGTTGTTCTGTGCCATAGTGTGTGTGTGTGTGTGTGTGTGTGTGTATGTGTGTGTGTGTGTGCGTGCGTGCGCGAACGCGCGTGCGTTTTATTGCTGGGGAGACTGGCAGCAATGTTTTTTTTTTCTGGCAACTCTCCTACGTTTAAACAGAATGTGACGGATTGCCTTATAAAGATGGTTGCAGTTCAAGCAGTTTCGTTCATGAGCAGGATTTATTCTGTATAAAATGCATGTTTGGTCTGTTCCTAGCTACAAATTTGTGATCAGGCGTGTACATTATAGTTTACTGTAGCTATCTCTTTTGTTTGATTGAGTCATGTCTCTTTGTACATGCCCAGACCAGCAACTCTCTAGACGATTTCTTCAGTCATTTTACTGTAAACTTGTTGTGCTACTGATTGTAAGCTAACTGCATTTAATTTATGTACCATGTACGCTCATAGTATTTCTACTCTGCTTTGTTAGACTACACTGTGCTGATTTTCATACAATGGTATGATTGCATGTCGTTCAGAAGCAATGGCAAACTACTGAAAGTAAATTTGACAAGAAATCAAAAATAGCGAAAAATACTATGGTTGGTTGCAACGTCATGTAAAGGACATACAACTAACTAACTGCTTTGTCATTGCCTAGCAGGTGTGTGGGTACCCATGAATCCAACGCAGAGACACTTTGATGTTGCATGATATTAAGTTTTCCATCATATCTGCTAGCTTACATATGTTCATGCCGGACTGGAGAAAGTCTTCTAATGTTTGAGGTGTTCATTTAAATTAAGTGATGATCGCAATGTCTGATGTTGTGGGTAGTAGGTGTTTAAACCATTTTGTATACTTCCAAGAGGCTGGTTAATTGTAATAATTATAGCTTTGCTGTTTGCACATTCATTTACGCTTACAGTAGTTGTAAGGATGTGAGGCCGTTGAAAACACCAGGTGGCAGGTCCATGATCTTGTTGCCATACAAAACTCTGAAAATACAGAATAATAAACATAAAATGTACACACACTTGTATACTGTATGCAGTAAAATGCAATCTCAGATAATTAAACAAGACACACACTGACAAGTAAATAGAAAACACGCAGATGGCAGTTAACACACGAACCTTTCCGGAAACAATCTGAATTGCATTGGGTTGACTCTTTTCGTCATTAAAAAACAAACAAAAAACATTGATTTCTAACATCACATGCTCCGATGAGTCTAGGGTAGTGAGACTGGATACCTAGCCTCCTCGAATAAATGTAATAACAGTGGTCCCGTGTGCAAGTTAGTCATGTTAACAGTCCACAGGAGATCAACATCTCAAAGTGTGAGCTGAAAGGCCACTGACCGTGCACAATTGTTTGGAAAGAAAATCTATATGTAGGTAGATACAGTTCGTTACCTTGGACAAAAAATAGAGAAACGAAGACGAATGAGGAAGGAAGAAATGGAAAAGGAATAATAATAATAATAATAATAATAATAATAATAAGAAGAAGAAGAAGAAGAAGAAGGGGGAGGTGGAGGAGGAGAAGAAGAGGAAGAAGAAGAAGAAGAAGAAGAAGAAGAAGAAGAAGAAGAAGAAGAAGAAGAAGAAGAAGAAGAAGAAGTTCTGACAAATTAATACGTGCAGATTTGTATAGCTCCAACAGAAAAAGAAGGAGTAGGAAATGAAGAAGCAGAAGAAAATAATAATCATAATAATAATAATAATCTTCTTCTTCTTCAGCGTTCCGAGCCATTGAGGTTCTTTGCTGCAAATACAATCCGTCTCCATTCGTCTCTCTGGTGGACCTTCTCTTGCCAGTCGTTGATTCCAAGTAATAATAATAATAATAATAATAATAATAATAATAATAATAATAATAAGAAGAAGAAGAAGAAGAAGAAGAAGAAGAAGAAGAAGAAGAAGAAGAAGAAGAAGAAGAAGAAGAAGAAGAAGAAGAAGAAGAAAAGAAGAAGAGGAAGAAAAGAAGAAGAAGGATTGCTTGACAAAATAATAAGTGCAGATTTGTATAGATCCTATAGACTCTCTTTGAAATCTATGGATTATAGTGACATGTGTCGTTCTATGTTCTAAAACAATGACTGTTGATGACACAAATGACAACAAATGACAGCATCACCGACAATGTCAACGATGGTCACAACAACACTGGTGGTTTACTTACAGGGAGCTGAGAGAATAAAGACCCGAGAAGGCGTCTGGTGCTATGTAGGAAATCTGGTTGTTCCCCAAGTCTCTGTGGAGAACCAAATATTTTATTCAGTGTAATGTGCTGTTTGTGCAAGTGCTGAAATGTCAACCTTGATACACAGCATAATCATCATGTGATAAACGATTGACGTGTGAGTGTTGGATATGAATTATGTGTGAATATGAATATATGTGTGAATAAAATGTTTATGTGAATATGAATGTGTATACGAATGTACATGTGACTATATATGCGTGCATAGTGATGTATGTGTGAATTTGAGTGCACATGCGAAATATAAATGCATCTCTGAATATGAGTGTGTGTGTATGTATGTGTGTATACTGTTTAAAAAAACCGCAACATATGTGGTGTTACTTTTATAAAAGATATTCGCTGATTGGACATCAGTCAACCTATCGACTGTATCCATCTGGTCATTAACTTCTCGTTGTTACCTGAATTGCACTCACCTCATGATTCGTGAGGTAATGAAAGAGGTCAAAGTCAAAACAACATTTTTGACAATAACTCGTGACAGGTTCATGATAATCCCGTGAAACTTACTGAGCACACAGCTCTCCGACCATATTATTGAATGCCTATAAAAGATTGACGCTCCTCAATAAATTCAGTTGAAAATTTAATGCGCAAGTATGGCCCATCTCACTACAGAACAACGACTCCTCATCATTGGACGGTTACAGGCTGGACAGTCACAAGGTGTTGTAGCCAGAGAATTTAATGTGGTTAGAAGCACCCTTAGTCACATTAGGAGGCGATTTCAAGAAACTGGCTCAGTGGCAGACCGGCTGCGCAGTGGAAGACCCAGAATCACAACTGCTGCCGAAGACCGCTTCATAAGGCTGCAACACCTTAGAAATCGATTTGCATCTGCGCTCTCCACAGTCCAGTCAATGCCAGGAGCTCGTCGAATTTCAGATCAAACGGTCAGGAACCGGCTGCACGACGCTGGTCTTTGGGCTAGAAGACCCTACAGAGGTCCTTTTCTTACAGATCGGCATCGCCAGAACCGACTGCAGTGGGCGAATCAGCATCGTCAATAAAATGTTGGTACAAGTTTGCGATTGAAACTGCAATAATAATGTTGCGTTTATTTTAACAGTAGGTTCGAGGTAATGGGTTCGAATCCCGGTAGGTAACTATTGCTTTAAATTTGTTATGTTGTCTAGTGCGTCATCTAATCCTTACTTCCTTCTTTCGTCTACGTCTATGGGCGCCAAATAATACATGTGTGTTTATTTGTGAACAATTTAGTTTGTCTGGTGTGCCCACACTAATCAACTTGGTTGTAATATTCTAGGACTCAAATATCTCGTATATGATTTTTTCAACCAGTTTCTATACAACTTGTTCAAAATATTTCTCATCAACAAATACAAAGGAAATATTTACATCGGATATGACATAATATCTTTCAGTCCCAGGAAATCTCAAAGCTGCTAGATAAATCATATCTCACAACAAGACAGTCACAAGTGTATTACTTTCACAGGAGCCAAATATATATAGCATGTATACAACAAATACATGTATACAACAAGGACATGTCCAGATCTTTAGTATGCTTTGGGTAAATGTCATCATCAAATGCTTTATCGGCTGGCGTGGGCGATAGTGCTTCTCTATAAATTGCGATCTCCGAAGGCATGGATCAATTCATGTGTTCATTTCCTTCCGGCTATGACACAAGACTGATAACAATTTTCTCTCGCTATCTTCCTCTATATCTCTTTCCATAAATCATTCCGGTTGTCACAACATTTTCCAGTTTTTGTCTTCTCCTAATGTGGCCAAAAATAATGATTGCCTCTTTCTGATCTTTGTGAAAATATGTATTTACTACTTAGCCTCCCTTAAAATGTTAAGATTGTTCATTTTGGCAGTCCAATGATCTTTCAATTTTCAGCATTCTTCTATAAAACAACATCTACAAGGCTTCTGGGGATTTTTTTTTCGCCGGTTTACTAATTGTCTAGGATTTAAATGTACGAGTTCAAATTACTATCACAGCTCGCGGATCGCTTCTTCTTCTGTTATTTTGCCCTACTGTGTTTTTGTTTTTCGCTTGTTTTGTTGCTTGTGCTAATGATATGTTTGATTGCATCAATGTTTCCTTCGCTCTATCTAGCCATCTCTTTTCCTCGGTCGTCCGCTCGCCTGTTATCCCTTTGTTCTCACGTAGAACACTCTCTCTGGCCTAGCCGGTCTCCCTGGCCTAGGTGTTAACGTCTTTCTCCGTAATCCCGTATATTCTCGTGAGTAACGTAACCTGCGCGAGAATCGGTAGCGGTTTCTGAGCGACCGGCTCACATACCCCGCAAGTTGCGGGGTATGTGAGCCGGTCGCTCAGAAATCAATGGCGAACTACTGAGCATAATCTTGCCTAGTACATCAACAGCAGCTGAAAAATGCTGATGTTAACTGCAACGTCCTGTAAGGGATATGCAAAAAAAAAAAAAAAAGAAAGAATACTCTAGTCACAATTTGATCTTGTTCCATTCTAGGCCATTGTCCGAAGCATTTAATTCTTTGCAGTTATGTGAAGTCAATAATGTGTGTTATCTCTACATTTGTTCTTAGTTTATCATTTATCTATCTCTTTTTGTTTTTCCAGCTACTTTTCTTATGCAACTTATCTCGCACGATGTAACTTTACGCCTGTGTGTTTATATTAATATCAGTATCTGGCATTGAAACGCAGCGGTGAGAAGAATAAAGCATCTACCGGCTTCTTTCTTTTTGTATGCATGTATGTGTACTGATTGGTATATATATATATATATATATATATATATATATATATATATATATATATATATATATATATATATATATATATATATATATATAGTTAAGTTGATTGCGCATAATACGCTATTTGGTGGTGGTGGAAAAGGGGCGGGGGGGGGGGGAGGAAACACAGGTGTGTCTGATATAAAAACAGTTGCGTATGTATGACTCCTGCGAAAAAGAGAGAGATTACAAACACAGATAACAGCGTCCGTACCTTACAGCGAACTCATCAGACTCGGTTAACAGAAACCAGTGGGGAAAGTAACAACAACAATAATACCAAATTAACGTAAAGGTGGAGATGTGATAAACCACAACACAACGAATCTGACGTATCGATCTTAGTGATCTGCTTTAGGAACAACACAACAGATCTAAGCAAAATAAAATGTTATAATAAAGACCAACAATGTTTTCAAAAATAGTTGTGGAAGACAAGCCACAAAGACTTCGACATGTATTTCAGAAGAAACACTTCAACATAGAAAATGACACAGAAGCTGGACAAATAACCGTTGCAAAAAGAAATACAGGCGTTTCAACAGTCAACAAACAGAAACCGATAGCAACATGACTTTCTTGAATACACACGTAGTTTCATTAATTTAACGACGGACATCAGAACATCACAATGGAAATAAAAGTTGTTACACGCTGAAATAAAATAGACGCTCAGTTTATTTTATTTAAGTAGGAC
Organism: Cepaea hortensis; assembly: GCA_963921405.1. Lineage (NCBI taxonomy): Eukaryota > Metazoa > Mollusca > Gastropoda > Stylommatophora > Helicidae > Cepaea > Cepaea hortensis. The sequence goes on along the minus strand of OY992877.1, from coordinate 66,528,789 downwards.
GTTTTGATATCCGTCTGTGAATGAATGAAGATACATACGTGTTCAAATAAGGTTTCGTGTTTTCCGTTTGTTTGTTTGTTGACAAAGTCGTTTGTGTCTGTGTTTGTGTGTGTCTGTGTTTGTGTGTGTCTGATTCTTTTGGTCAAAACGTCCGTTTTTATATTTGTTTTTGTCTGGTTTGTCCAGATTACCAATCACATTTCACTGTCATTCGCGTTTTACACGAGCTCGAAAATAGTAATATTTTAGGTATTTCGGGAGAAACGATTGTTCTCAAAGCATGAATGGTAATAGTAATGGGCAACTGTTGCATGCAGTGGTTTTTCTTTCTCCCTCTATCCACCCACTGAGGCACAGACGCCCAACCAAATCATCCCAAACTGTCCTATCCTTACCTATCGCATGCGGCTCCGTCCATGCACTCCCTATACTATTAATTTCTGTCTCTAATTCCCTTCTCCGTGTGTGTTTGTGCTTTCCTCTGTCTTGTGGATTCCAGACAAAGACCTTTCGAGCTATACTATTCTCAGGTTTTCACAATGTCTACCCAAGCAATTTTCACTTCAAGTTAATCCTTCTTCGTCGACCTTCAGACGTCAACCTGAATACATTTAAAGAAAGCAGCAATCAGCCTGAGGTTGTTGAAATCTCCTCACATGGAGCTGGTGTCGATAAACAGCTTTTCTTTGTTCTTCGTACATTTGACACTCCTTCAGCTCACCCTGCATGTAATTGACTTTCTGCGACTCGCAACTTGATCAAAATACGTTTACTTTCCCGAAGAAAAGGACAAGACGTGTGGAGTCAACAAGAAAGGTCTAGTCAAGGGTGCTGTTGACAATCATCATCATCACGTGCTATGCCGAGCGACACAGATATGTGTTCTTGTTTTCGACTTCTGTTCGTCTTCCTTGCCCTTTTGTCAGCCTACCCAATATTTCCTCGTCCAGTCGACCCCTATACCTAACACCCTCGATATTCCCGTTTGTCACAGCCTTCTACAGACCTTTTCCTCGCATAAAGTGTTTTGCAGGAAAATTGAGATGGGCAATCATCAGTCTGTGAACTGACGATATAGAATTCATTCAGTAGCATGTCCTTTGCAGAACCTAGCTCCCATAACAATCTTCCGGAAAACTTCTCGAAGCAAGATGTCTCGCGTTAAACACACCCATCTGGAGATCTTCCGCCACATCCCGCACCCATCTTCTATTTGGCCTTCCTCTTCCTCTCTTCCCAGGCATATACCTCTCCATTATTTTTCTCTCTAAACTTTCATGACGTTTCAAGTGACCAAAATATTTAAATTTTCTTTGTTTTATCGTCTTTATTAGCCAACCTTCTTCAATATTCAGCTCTTGAAGTATGGATGCACCTGTTCTTTTCTTTATCCAAGATATTCTTAGAAACGGTCTGTAACATTTATATTCAAAGGCATTCATGCACTGTTCAGCTTCTTTAGTAAGTGTCCAGGTCTTACAGGCGTATGTTGCAATGGGGAAGGTACATGCTCTTAAAAATCGAATGTTTGTAGTTCTATCTGTCTCACTCCATAATATATTCAGTTGTTTTTAGTCTTTGAAGAGCAATAGATATTCGTCTTTGAATTTCTGTCAATGTGTCATCATTATTGGTAATCAATGGCCCAAAATATTCGAAATTTTCCACCACCTCCAATGTTCTCCCATTAATGTATATTTCTTTCTCCATGGTAGTTTTATCTGTATGCATTATCTTTGTCTTTGCTATGTTAAGATATAAGTTGAGGTTATTAGGTTTACTATATCATTCTGTGATGTGGTATAGAATTATACAAAATAATTACAGTTTTTGGTTGTAGCCATTGCTCAGTGCATGATGTATTGCCTTGTTTATAATGAGTTAATGCCAGTGACATGAAACAAGAAAGAAACAGACACAAGTCTTACATTCTCTTGAGGCTGCTCAAATCAGCAAAAGCTCTGGATGGAATCAGGGTTATGTGATTGTCTTCGAGACGGCTGAAACAGACAGTGAAACAGACAGTGAAACAGACAGTGAAAACATTGTTCTACTGACAAGACGTGAATTATTTTCGTTTGTTTTTGTTTGCTCGCTTTGAACTCAAGCATATTCCATAAACGTGCTACTACTTCTAGTGCTACATGCTACTACCTCTGGTGCACTGGAATGCTTTTTTTGCGTTGGGATTAGCTTTTCCTAGTACCAGTGTCCCTCGTCATCAGGAAAACCCACTCCGACTTCAGAGGTACTTGTAAATTTACGTCCCCAAGTCAAGGACGAGAAGTCAACATTTTATTCCAACTGGCTAATGCAGGGGTTGACCCGCTACCTCGGAATCAGTACATCGAATGTTTAAGAACCAGTGCTTTATCAACTCAGCCATGGTGACCTCCAGCGAACGTGTTTAACTGTAATTGTCTTACAAACTATCCAGCAATTGTAGAATTCAAGTTGGTTTTCTTATTTTAGGGTGTGAATATCATAATCACCCAACACATGCTATTTCTTAAAGTAGGCTGATCTTCTGTGTCTTGAAATGTAACAAGAACATAGAGTTTCAGGAACTGTGATGAGTTGTTAAAATTCTCAATCTTGCTAGACATTTACAGCATGATTGTTAGAAGCACTGTAAGGATTCTGAGATAAGTAGCACATTTTCTTCATTTTCATTTCACTGTTCTCATTGTTTCATCTTTCCATTCTTCTTATCCCATTCTCATGCCTGAATGTAGTGACTCTAGTGTCTTCCTCGTGTTCTTGTGTTATGTTTTGTGTATTTGTTTGCTGGTGAAGGCTAGTCGCCGCAACGACCTGTTTTCCAAAATTGCGTTCAGTAAAGCTGCATTACTTTGTGTTATTATTTATTGCTAGTTCTGAAAGTTACCAAATGGGCAGCAGATAATTATTTACCGTTCATATGAACTCACACAGGTGAAACGGGGGCAGTGATTTCAGTTAACAACAGACGGCGTAAATGATACTACAAAACCAAGATGGAAAACGGTTAACTTGAAAGCATAATCTTGTGACTGATACTGTTTTCTGCCTTGATGAACGAAAAAAAAATCGTTTCTAAGCAATTAGCGAGAATCCATAAAAACCAAGGTAGAATCCATGACGTGTTTCTAAGAGATACAGCAGCTGAAACAATAATTCAACTTGTGCTTTACCAGGGTCTAATGGTAAAATGTAAATGTTGCCGAGCATTTTCTAAGTTGTGTGTCTATTTTCGCAGCTACGTTAGTGTCTTAGGTTGCTGGTTTATATTGTCTCAGGCATGTTGCGGTCTTTTTGGCAAAGCATTGTTGACCCATCTAAGGGAAAATGTCTTCAAAATCTGTTATAGCGCACGCTTGCCTTGAAGCTGAATTTTCATTTCCAAATTGGCTTTTCGCTTGACCACATAAGAGTTGTGTGATATTGGCACTGTGACATTGTGTTTTCGTCGTAAGCTAAACATGATCTATTAATATTACAGGCGCCAAATTACAACTGACCCGGCGTCAGTCTCCACAACTGTCCCAAGTAGATGTCGTGTTATAATTCTCTATACAATTTGCTGTCTACACATATCACGGTCTAGAGTCTCAGTACCATTGCCGATCTCCGTATTTCTTAGCCTCCACTCTAGTATTTTTATAAGCGTGTATTCACACACTACGTCATTTTGATATTTTCTACAAAACTTAAATACGAACGCTTCATACCACAAAGGTAATATTACCGTCTCTGCCACGAGACCAACTGTACCCTCTGTCGCACGCAATGGATGTAATTTAAAAACATCGAGACCACCAAGATGTATTTATAAACAGAGAACAGTAAATAAAGTCGATATAGGACTGACAAAGCATCAGAGCAATTTCATGTACATGGGATTCGAACCCGTCATCTCTAACTGATACCAATGAGATACTTCCATAAGATACTACCATGCGTCCGAGACCAGAAGGCATTCGTGTATGTGGTGGGCATTTTCCTGACGGAAGGCCGGAAGTAGAAAACAGTAAAGTGAAGATCTTTTTACACGCAATAAAGCGTACTCGGTTAAGTTAGTTGCATGTCCCTTACATGACGTCTTAATCAACCCGAGCATTTAAAAGCTGTTTGTAATTTACTAATCAAGTTTACGTTCAGTGGTTTGACATTGCATTTGAGCGACCGACGCCCATAACACTGTTAAAAATAATCACACGGCGATCTGGTGCGTGCTGGTCTGTGAATCGCGTTCACTACCCTTTAATCACAGACGCAGGCCCATATGGTAGAAATATAGGAAAGAAACATGTTTATAGGCCTTGAGGCCTATCGGTTAAATAGTGCTAGCCCAATATTCCTGTATAGACCAGCCTGCACTCGAAGGGTGATGTCGTCAGTACTACGCCCTGGGCAATTAAAACAAAATAATCCGTTGTGAATGTAATTCGTCGTTCTTCTTTCAATGGGACTGCGTGACACGACTTTAAGTTCAGAATGTCCGACTTGCAATGTATTTGTGTAAGGTTGACTTCTTCTAGACAGATCCCATCCAAGGTAACGGACTCTTGTCTATCCGTGAATATGCTTACTTTACCTAACAATGCTGCATGGCAGCGGCCTTACAAACTTTTATTTGCGATTTCCAATAGTCGTGAAATATCTAGCGTGCACACGAAAAGACACCCCCCCCCCACCCGTATCGGAGAAGGCTAGGCATTCAGTCTCACTACCCTAGAGACAAGGGGCGTGTGATTGTGTGATTTCATTGGATAAGATACTAACGGCTCTTGGACAAATCCCCAGCACTATACAGGGATCGAACCCCGGTACATACTGATCCTGAAAAGGACACTGTCATCTCTCAGCCACCACTCTTCCCTCTCCCCAAAAAACTCACCCCCCCCCCCCTGTCGATGGGGATCCGAACATATCTTCCAATATAATGCACACGAAGAAGATAATTGTGTGTCGACCCAGTTAAAATGGGTACCTGAACATGATTTCCGAAGTAAAGGCGTCCGGTGTAATATTAACCGCTTCACCCATCCTGTGTCGATTGGTCTATAAAGTATGTGAGAAGCACCATATATCTAACTGGTCTCAGGGCGTGGTCGAGGGCCCTTTACTTTGTGGTATATACAGTCTGCTTAATAAGTCTTATTGACTTCGGACTGTTCAACATCTGGGATAAAGAGCAACCATAAGAAGAGAGGCCATCTATTTAATTAATTAAGATAACGAAACGACACTTCCGCCGAAGACCAACTCAAGGGACCGATAGCTTGACGGGGATTACCCGAGTCTGTGATGGAGATGTCCTGTGGTGACAGTTATTGTCCACTCAGCGGGAAATACATGGCACCGAGTAGTGGACGAAGGTCCCTGGTGTGGGCGTTGAAAGCTGGTCTGTAATGAAGTAACATGCTTTTCATATTTATCTCATTGAATCTCACCAGGGGGTTTATCGGGGCTAACGTCAGGGGGGTAGATATTGGAGGTTAGTGTCTCTAATAATGTGATTCATTCTTTCTGTTCTTTCTTTTCTTTCCCTTTCTTTTCTTTCCCTGTTCTGTCCTATCCTGTCCCGTTCGTTCGTTCGTTCGTTTCTTTCTTTCTTTCTTTCCTACTGTCTGTCTTGTCTCTAGCTCTCCCCTCCGGTTGTCTTTCTAAACTTGAATGTTTGTAAATATCACAATTCTCTCTCTCTCTCTCTCTCTCTCTCTCTCTCTCTCTCTCTCTCTCTCTCTCTCTCTCTCTCTCTCTCTCTCTCTCTTCCCGGGTTTTCTTCCTAAACTGAGAAGTCTCCGTGACAAAGTGGTTACGCGTATTGCTTCACGCTCCCAAGGTTGTAGGTTCGATGCACGCCCACGTCGTTCCGTTCACGAGTGCAGTTTTCTCGGAGACTGGCTTTTGGCAGGCCGCCCTGTGGAAAGAGACCGAGCCTTATGGGATAAAACCCGGTGTCATGAAGTCGGCACTCTTGTCTTTTAAATCCCCTTTTCTGTCCTAGACTTGAATATTCATAAATGACATAATATCTCTCTATCTCTATTTGCGGAACTGGAAATAGAGAATGACAGCGAGAGAAGATACTTGAAAGGTTTTATGTCATGGCACGGAAGGGAGTCAACACACGAATTGACCAATGACGTCGGAGATGGTAATTTGTGGAGAGGCATGATCGTCAATGCCAGCCAGCAAGTCACTGGATGATGATTCTTGTGTGGTTTAATTCTCTGCTCCACAATGTTTGCCCGGAAACGCCCACATATTTGGTCACCCATTTTCAATGTCCAATTGCTGGAAAATTTTTAACACGCATATCGTGCCCATACGGGCGAGCTAGCGTAGTCAATAGGGAGCTGCACTTATAGTGTCTTGAGCGCGCTTACACGAGGATTAGACTCCCGCGTTTGTCCTCTCACCAAGTGAGGGAAAGACTGGCCATCTGTTCTTCCGTGCAGTCAGGCCTGAACAGTGTCACGACCCATTGCAAGAAACTGCTTCGGGATAAATTATTATTATTATTATAACGTACCGACGTGTATAGTGTTTTCTATGATGTTCTATGATGTTAGTCGTTAGTTAGTCGTGGTTCCAACTTTACGGCAGAGGGTCACCCCATTATACTCCGTTTCTGTGTCAGTGAATATCATACACAATTCTCCTCATTGCCCCATTATTCTATGTTGTTCTGTGATGTTCTATGACAGTGGTTTTCAACCTTTTTGGCCCATGCATCCTTTCACCATATGTCAGAAAGTCATCCCCACCCCCCTTCCAGTGAACGAAAGAAGAATAATCTCCCTCCTCCCCCCTCCAAATAAAAAATAAATAAAAAAAAAATAAAATTGTCAGCCTCAAAAGGTGCATTCAAAATAACATGCATATAATACTGAAAATCCTTATTTTCTTCCATATTTGTACGTAACCTTTACATGCATATATTAAGTTTATAGTGTAGTAATTTCATTTTGCAGTTGCAGTCAACACCAGCATTTTTCAGTTGCTGTTGATGTACTAGGCAAGTTTTATGTTCAGTAGTTTGCCATTGCTTTCTGAACGAACGACTCACATACCTCTGTAAGTTACCAACGCGACCCGATCCGCTGCCGAATCTCGCGCAGCTGTTTTCCACCACGTGGATATACGGGATTACGAACAACATCGTTATAACCTTGGCCAGGGAGTCCGGAATACGTCAAAGAATTGTCACTTAATACATGACACCAGAATGTCAGAAAATTGTTCTTCTTGAAACAAAACGCTCAATAGAAAACCAGGATATTGTGCATGAAGCCATTTTGCGCCTGCCAATCTGTGGTCTTAATCCCTCCATCCTCACTACCCCCCTGGAATCCTTAAAATCCCCCCTCCCCTTGGGGGGGGGGGGGGGATGTCCCCACTGGTTGAGAACCATTGTTCTATGATGTACCTTGATTATTTTGATTATACAAAAGTTTCGTAACATGAACCCGCTTTGGGTACGTCAAGTATTAGGACCATGCATTTGTGTAAGTCTGAATGAATCGAGAAATAAGTGGTCAGTCGTTCTCTCCGGTAGCCAACAAAAAGTCGGGAGAGGGGATCGAACCTCTGTCCGACAGCGCTCATGTGAATGTCAGCGTAGCGTCCTAACCGTTAAATCAACGCGCCGGCTATGATCACTGTATTCAATGACTCCATTTATTTTCTCGCCACTGTAACCATGTATACCTAACCACATTCTGTTTGGTCTGTTTTCTGCTGCACCACACATCTCTACAATAGCATATGCTCTGGCTTTACCAGTTACCTTTAAAATGCCTCTAATTTAGACCTTTCCTCATCTTGGTTACCCGCATTTTTCTCGCGTTTTCGTGACAGACCTATGATAGCTAGTTTTCGCCGCAGAGCTTATGGGAGTAATTGGCGCATTTTGACGCTATTAGATAAATATATTACATTGTTGATTACACTGAAACATGAAGCTGGTTTCAGCAACCATGGTAGCTACCGCAGTTTCATGTCCATCGGTGACTTAAGTTAATCGTTCTTGAACAGAGATCCGGCGCTGTCGAGAAGGACAGTTCGTAATCCCGCATATAGTGTTACAAACACAGCTGCGGGAGATTTGGAAGCAGACCGCCTTGTGCCGATCATTTATACAATGGTATGGGTGCCGATTGTTCAGAAAGCAATGGCAAACTTCTGAACGCAAACTTGTCAAGAAATCCCAAACAGCCAACAAATGCTGGGGTTGACTGCGACGCCTTAAAGGATATGCAACCAACAGAGATCAACATTGTGGTCTGTGCCGTTATTTCAATGTGCTGCTAACATTGACTGGCAAATATTGAAACGCGGGGAGACAACCGACGGATATCACAACAACAGAAGCAGTAGAGCCTGTCTTACAAAGTCGCTTAAAAGTTGACAGGGTCGATTTCATTGCACCGAGTTTTTATCCCATATGGCTCAGTCTCTTTCTGCAGCGAACTGCTGAAAGTGTCACACAAAACACGAACTCCGTAGCTCCAGCAACAACCCTCAGGAGTCTCCGAAAAAATGCACTCGTGAACCGAAGAATGCGGTCCGGAATCGAACCCACAACCTTCGGAGCCTGAGACAGACGGCTTAATCACTTCACCACGGAGAATCAACGTCATTGTACCGGGTTTTATCCCATATGGCTCGGTCTCTTTCTGCAGATAGACATGTCGAAAGCGTCGTACAAAACACAAACTCCGTAGCTCCAGCGACGACCCCCAGGAGTCTCCGAGAAAGGTGCACCCGTGAACTGAAATACGTAGCCCGGGATCAAACCTGCAACCATCGGAGCACGAGGCAGACGGCTTGACCACTTGGCCACGGAGACTGTAGAGTCTGAATGTACGCAAACCTGATCTGGTCAGGTGGGTGTTTGGACACAATTACACCCGAAAGTATAACCGAAATAATGCCCAATAGTATGCTGTTACCCTGTCAGTTAAATGAAAGCCGCTATGACCTAGTGGCAAGGCACTCGCATACCAGCCTGGTGGTCACGAGTTCAAGCCGTACCGGGGCAGATGTGGGATTTTTGCAATTGACCTGGCCTCCCAGGTAGACTCAACCTATTATGGGCCCCAAGAAATGTCTTCGGAAGTAAATGCGGCGGGTGTGATAGTGACTACATCCCTTTCCGAGTGCTGATTGGTCCATCACGGTATGGGTCTAGCACTGAATACCCAATGCGACTTACAGTGCGCGAAAGAGTCCTTTAGTCATGTATGTTAAACACATTCGTTAGGAAAAATCTTTCCAAAGACGCGTAGTCCGTTAAATCTGTGTATTAACTCTTTCTGTGTCAGGCACCAATTATGTTCACAGATTTATTACTTTAACTCGTTCTAACACAGACAGTTAATTTGTGTGGCTATCTCATACAATTAACAGCACTATGTCGTAATCCGGCATACCGCGTACGGAACACAGCTGAGGGCGATTTGAAAGCAGACTGCCTTGCGCTGGTTTTTATTTAAAGGTATGAGTGCCGGTCGTTCAGAAAGCAATGGAAAATTAGTGAATGTAAACTTGCCAAGAAATCATAAACAGCCAAAAATGCTGGGGATGCCTGCGACGTCATGTAAAGGATATGAAACTAACTTTTGATCTTATACAATTAGCATTTAAATGCTTTGTAATCCACCAAACATAAACATTGCTCAAAAGTGACAACTGTCTGTTGTATACAGTCTACGCCGGACTGTGATACTGGGCTTTGTATATCACAAACATTTCAAGTCACCCTTGGAACTTCCTGACTATTGACCCTTTTGCATGCTTGATTTTGAGGAATATATCAGAGTACCAATACATATTTTGACAATGTGATGAATATGATCCTTGCATACAATCAATCAATCAATTAATCAATCAATCAATCAATCAATCAATCAAACATTCAATCGATCGATCAATTTCCATCATGAAGGAAGCATCTAAAAAAAAAAAAAACGATATTGTCCACAGCGGACTTCGAGATGTTTTCAGGGCGATGTTACTTCTGGTTGTTATACTTACATTTCTGTGGCCGATTCTGGAATATTGTCGGGTATCTGAGTCAGGCCTTTGTCCCGGCAGTCCACCACACCATCAAGGCAGCGACATTGGCGAGGACATAAGGTCTCCTCCATACATTCCACTGAGTGCCGACTCTCAAATGTCGCTGGAAAATACACAAACACAGGCTGAATAAAAGGCCACACAATTTAACTCAAACGTGATAAATGAAATAACCAATGAGTACATGCTAGATTTTATATTTTTTTTTCGATCACTAGCTTTGAACTCTAGCGTTATCCCACTAGTGCTAGCAGTAGTAGTATGAATAAAATTTGGTGGAACTGCGGTAAAGCTGTGAAAATGTAAACAATACTGTTTAGCAGTAGTTGTGAATGGGCTGGACTGATTTAGCGTGAAGTTCGCTTTCCCTGTTACCAGTGTCCAAAGGACAAGAAGTCAAGATTATAGATCAATTGACCAACGTGTGGAATGGACCCACGACGCCGCGGCCAACGGAGAGTTTCTAGGCACATTAAAATTCTCAGCCACTCGTCGACCGTCGTATGCTGGTTTTATGTCTGTTTCTTCGTCTGCCGGTTTTCCTTTATAGAAGCACAGGCCGTCAGCTATTTTGAGCTCAACGCTTCTATTCTTTGCTAAACAATATAAAATGACACAAAGTAGTGCAGCTTTACATAACAGAGTTAAGACACATACAGAACGTTGCGGCGATTAGCCTTCATCAGCAAACAAACACATTCACAAACACAACATATAGTCAAGGAGATCTCCTGTGACTAAATCAGAAGGTGACGACAGGACGAGAAGAACAAAAGCATGGAAAAATGGAAGCAATGAAGAGAACATGAGAATTAAAAAAACTGTTAATTGAAGAGAATGTTAGTTGAAGAAAATGTTTAATTGAAAAAAATGTTAATAGAGAAAACGTTCATACTCACCTCACCTTTCGGATCTGTAAGTGACTAAGAAAATCTCCGATGTATTCTGATGCCCGGTGCTGGGTGTTACGGTTCAGTGACCACATAGAAAGAAGGGGGCGGGGTACGGCAAATGGTCTGGCAAGGGTATCTGAGCAACAACAGTGGATGTGCTAGTGAAGTATGGGGCGCGCCAGATTGAAGGTGGTACTACCCAAAACCACATTGTGTTATTATAGGGGCGAGTCTTAAAGTCTGGGTGGACTGATATGCGTGAACCCGCATACATACATAGGCACACCTCAACAGACAAAATGCTAGTGTATGTGGGCATGTGCAAAGTATATGTAAGAAGAGAGAGAGAGAGAGAGAGAGAGAGAGAGAGAGAGAGAGAGAGAGAGAGAGAGAGAGAGAGGAAAAGTGCCTGTGATATACCACATGAGGTATGCGGAGTGCGTCGGTCTACACGTACGACGTTTCACTCATACTGTACCCTATGAAATAGTTAGTATGGTTGATTGTTATGCAACATATTTAAGAATCTACTCTGCTCATTGAACCGTAACACCCAGCACCGGGCATAAGAATACATCGGAGATTTTCTTAGTCACTTAAAGATCCGAAAGGTGAGGTGAGTATGAACGTTTTCTCTATTAGCATTTTTTTTCAATTAAACATTTTCTTCAACTAACATTCTCTTCAATTAACAGTTTTTTAATTCTCATTTTCTCTTCATTGCTTCCATTTTTCCATGCTTTTGTTCTTCTTGTCCTGTCGTCACCTTCTGATGTAGCACAGGAGATCTCCTTGACTGTATGTTGTGTTTGTGAATGTGTTTGTTTGCTGATGAAGGCTAATCGCCGCAACGTTCTGTATGTGTCTTAACTCTGTTATGTAAAGCTGCACTACTTTGTGTCATTTTATATTGTTTACATTTTCACAGCTTTACCGCAGTTCCACCAAATCTACTCTTTGCTAGGAAATCAATTGAGGGACTTTTAGGTGTCTAGTTGGTCATGCGTTGAAGCATACTTGTTCCTGCAGCGAGGCGCCGTCGTCATTTGTAGAGGACAGGTTCAAATCGGGATCAGTAACTATAGCTTTCCATTTTGAGGTTGTCTAGTGCGTTCTCTAGTCTCTACTTCCCTCTTCTCACTTCAAACAAAACTATGTGTGTTTATTTATGAACTATTCTTTGCTAATGCTTGTAGTTCCTTCTTTGATCGTCTTTAATTCTCTTCTCCTTGCAGTTTTAAGCCTGTCAATATTTCATTTGCCTTTGTGAGTTATGACATTATCTGAATTGCTACGTGTCTGTCTGATCCAGTGCCAGCATATTTAACTCACTTCTGAATTATGACATTATCTGAATTGCTACGTGTCTGTCTGATCCAGTGCCAGCATATTTAACTCACTTCTGAATTCACTAGATTTTTCTAGTGTTGTCATTGATGTTTCTGCCACTCCAAATCAGCGCGGGTTGCTTAGTGTAGAATGGATTAAAACACATTCTTTTAAACTAAGCCACATCAACTACAACGAAAAATACATTCGCTGGCATTTATATGTATTCATACAAGACAAAGGAATAACGGATGAAAAGTAGATTCGCTCGCTGTCACCTATGGGGGATCACAGAAGACAAAAGAATGAAGTAAAATTAGAAAACATTCGAAAAAAGGCATGACATAAGCACACAGGGAATCAACGCCTTCACCTCTAAAACAGACACATGGCCTCTCCGAAGGAACAAGTTTACGTCAACGCATGACTCTGTAAACAATCTGACAGTTGAAGACATGACTCTGTAAACAATCTGACAGTTGAAGACATGACTCTGTAAACACTCTGACAGTTGAAGACATGACTCTGTAAACACTCTGACAGTTGAAGACATGACTCTGTAAACACTCTGACAGTTGAAGACATGACTCTGTAAACACTCCGACAGTTGAAGACATGACTCTGTAAACACTCTGACAGTTGAAGACATGACTCTGTAAACAATCTGACAGTTGAAGACATGACTCTGTAAACACTCTGACAGTTGAAGACATGACTCTGTAAACACTCTGACAGTTGAAGACATGACTCTGTAAACACTCTGACAGTTTAAGACATGACTCTGTAAACACTCTGACAGTTGAAGACATGACTCTGTAAACACTCTGACAGTTGAAGACATCACTCTGTAAACACTCTGACAGTTGAAGACATGACTCTGTAAACACTCTGACAGTTGAAGACATGACTCTGTAAACACTCTGACAGTTGAAGACATGACTCTGTAAACACTCTGACAGTTGAAGACATCACTCTGTAAACACTCTGACAGTTGAAGACATGACGCTGTAAACACTCTGACAGTTGAAGACATGACTCTGTAAACACTCTGACAGTTGAAGACATGACTCTGTAAACACTCTGACAGTTGAAGACCTGACTTTGTAAACACTCTGACAGTTGAAGACATGACTCTGTAAACACTCTGACAGTTGAAGACATGACTCTGTAAACACTCTGACAGTTGAAGACATGAATCTGTAAACACTCTGACAGTTGAAAACATGACACTGTAAACACTCTGACAGTTGAAGACATGACTCTGTAAACACTCTGACAGTTGAAGACATGACTCTGTAAACACTCTAACAGTTGAAGACATGACTCTGTAAACACTCTGACAGTTGAAGACGTGACTCTGTAAACACTCTGAAAGTTGAACTTCAGATCTCGGTGGCCCATGACACAACATCAGCAAACAAATTAAAGACACGGTTGTGAGAACTTGCATCTCACCTGTAGCACCTCAGAGGTGTGACCCATGAACCATCTCACCTGTAGCACCTCAGAGGTGTGACCCATGAACCATCTCACCTGTAGCACCTCAGAGGTGTGACCCATGAACCATCTCACCTGTAGCACCTCAGAGGTGTGACCCATGAACCATCTCACTGTAGCACCTCAGAGGTGAGACCCATGAACCATCTCACCTGTAGCACCTCAGAGGTGTGGCCCATGAACCATCTCACCTGTAGCACCTCAGAGGTGTGACCCATGAACCATCTCACCTGTAGCACCTCAGAGGTGTGACCCATGAACCATCTCACTGTAGCACCTCAGAGGTGAGACCCATGAACCATCTCACCTGTAGCACCTCAGAGGTGTGGCCCATGAACCATCTCACCTGTAGCACCTCAGAGGTGTGACCTATGAACCATCTCACCTGTAGCACCTCAGAGGTGTGACCCATGAACCATCTCACTGTAGCACCTCAGAGGTGTGGCCCATGAACCATCTCACCTGTAGCACCTCAGAGGTGTGGCACATGAACCATCCCACCTGTAGCACCTCAGAGGTGTGGCCCATGAACCATCTCACCTGTAGCACCTCAGAGGTGTGGCACATGAACCATCTCACCTGTAGCACCTCAGAGGTGTGGCCCATGAACCATCTCACCTGTAGCACCTCAGAGGTGTGGCACATGAACCATCTCACCTGTAGCACCTCAGAGGTGAGACCCATGAACCATCTCACCTGTAGCACCTCAGAGGTGTGGCACATGAACCATCTCACCTGTAGCACCTCAGAGGTGAGACCCATGAACCATCTCACCTGTAGCACCTCAGAGGTGTGGCACATGAACCATCTCACCTGTAGCACCTCAGAGGTGTGGCCCATGAACCATCTCACTGTAGCACCTCAGAGGTGAGACCCATGAACCATCTCACCTGTAGCACCTCAGAGGTGTGACCCATGAACCATCTCACCTGTAGCACCTTAAAGGTTTGACCCATGAACCATCTCACCTGTAGCACCTCAGAGGTGTGACCCACGAGCCATCTCGCTATCACTAAAGAAGAAAATCGTGGCTTTTTAACTCAAATGGTAGAGAACAGTACTTAGAATATTGTGGGACAAGAGGAAGAAGATACTTATATACTATAAGATATAAAACTGAAAGAAACATAATAAACTGACTCATAAAAAGAAATATGTCCCGGAAACCGAAATACTTTGACAATATTAAACGTCATGTCAGTTTGGAAAGATTAGTTATGGAAGGCATGGCACCCGGGAAAATAGGTCGGAGTCGATCAGCAGCACGAAGATGGCCACAATACATTGAAGACATCTTGAGTGTGAAAAGGTATGAGGTAGGAGAAATGTTAGAAGATCGATACTCTTTAAGGGTTGCGGACGTGTTGAGAGAGACGTTCTGCACAGGATCTGATACATGATGATGATAAATGTAGTATGACTGTCTATTTGTTTGCAGCCCAATGCCATTTGAATAAACTGATAACTTAGTGACAAATTGCAAAACTTGATGGGGAAAAAGCAAGGGGAAGGCAGAGGGATTAATAACTTGATGAACTGGCTGCATGGCACAATCGGGACAAGGATACAAACCTGACCCCAGACTGGTGATCGTGTGAGATGGCGAAACATAACCGCCAACCCTTATCAACATGGCACATACTGATAATGAGTGTCATTTGATAGTATCTTCGCTTCCATCGTCTTCTATTAAAGCCATTTAATACTGAGACGATGTGATGTATACAGTGTTCCCCTGGCGACCTCAATGGTTCTCACGTTGTGTGTAATCTACTGGTGTAAAACCCAACACTGACACACTGGCCTGTCACGTACCGTCGCACTTGAAGTCATCCTCCTGAAGCTCCGAGATTTCTGCATTGCGCAAGTGTAGAGGCAGATGGCACTCGGTGAACAGAGCCAGAGTCGGGTTTCTCCGTAACCACCTAGCAAACCAGGCCAGGTGGCAGTCACAGACCAGCTTGTTGTCATTGATTCGCCTACACCAGAAGAAGATCAGGGATGTTAGTGTGATTCATCTGCATCAGCGTGTGTCTGTCAAATATTAGTTTACTGTTAACGCTCATCACCTTCATATAACAAATACACCGCCGCCGCCGCTGCTCCTGCTTGCTGCTGCTGCTGCTGCTGCATATTTGTCCTATATTTTTTACCAAACAAACACAATATGAGAAACCCCTTCTCCTCCCCACTCCCCCAGTCTTATATTTAATTTCTATTTCTACGACTACGACGACGACGACGAGGATGAAGACGGCGACGGCGACTACTACTGCTGCATATTTAAAGTAAAGAAAAACAAAATATAGGAAACGACACAACATCCCCTCCTCCTTTTTTGTTTTCTCCCCCCCCCCCCCCCCGCCCCATGAAATTATATTTAATTGCAAACATAATATAAGAAGATTTTAGTTGTGGTGAAACTGTATCAGTACCGTGCTGCAATTTGCAGCATTTAATATGTCATTATGACATTCATAAACAGGTGCCAGCTGATCGTTCTTGTTGTAGGCTACAACACATATCCTATAATTAACGCCACAGTTGACTTTTGTCTGGATGCCGTGATCTTGAGTTTGTATCTTTCCACCTTACACATAGATGGGAGCCTGCGTTGCCACAGAGATAAAAGAGGGGATGGAGAGGAGTGGGAGTTGAGGATGGTGAAGGTGAGGGGGGGGGGGGAGAAGGCGAATAGATTCTTGGGGACAAAAACCCACGGGGCTCCGTGACGAAGTAGAGAAGCCGTCCTCCTCGCACTATGAAGGTCGTTTAATCGTTTCCGGACTGCACTGCCTCGTTCAGACCACCAGTGCCATTTTTTCATAGACCCTTGGGAGTCATCGCTGGAGGTGTGGAGTTCGTGCTGTGTGCGATGTTCTCGAAAGGCGGCTTGCTTTTTTGCTGAGAGCGACCGAACCATATGAGGTAAAACGCGGTGCAATGATGTCCATCTTCTCGCCGTCCACCTTTCTTATTTTGTGGACAAAAGTACCCACTTAACTTGAACTTAGCTCATCCGGGCCACAATGACAACTGTGGACTATGGCGCTTTCTTATCAGAAGTACAGTGGGTAACAGAATCTATTAACTTCAAGGATTATCGATGTCTATCAATGAGATCCTTACCAAAGTTAACAAAAGGTTGATCTTAATTTAATCCCCAACTCACGAAATCTGTGAACAGACAGGACAAGTCAACACAACGTCAAACTTGGGTAAACAGACCACTGGCGTCAGTTGCGATAACAAGTTGCTTGTCATGTCAGACATAACAACGGGGTGGCGAAGAATACATTAACTTTGATACATCGATTGCTGGGAAACTGGTTTCAGTCTGGAAGATAGGAAACTCCTTGCTGCATCTTCATTCTGTAAACTATAGTCACAGTACGGTGTGGTTAATATAGTTTAGAGGCCGAGAATTTCTGGATAGACGGATAACTCGGAGTATTCTGGCTATTTAGCCAGGAAGTTATACAGATGCCAAACACTTAGTTAGAAATTTCAATCGTTGAATAAAGGCCGTGGGCAATGGAAACACCGCATATGGAATACAAAGGGAAACCACCTCAGTATTTCCAAAGATTTAAACAATGGCAACGATGGCTGTTTAAAAAAAATCATAACCTAACCAACAATATACATTATGATCATCGCTGGTGTATCTCTATAGTCGCATTACCAACGTCATCAAGTGCCATGTCGAAAGGCATGGGCGGTCATGTTTCGCCATCTCACACGGTCACCAGCGTCTCGAATCAGGCCTGTGTTCCTGTCCCGACCGTGTCATGCTGTCAAACTATCAAGGTATGTATCCCTCTATCTTCTTCTTGCTCTCTTCCCATCAAGCTTGCCAGTTGTCACTAAATTTTCAAGTCCACTTCTCCTCATAACATATCCAAAAAATCTTGACTGTCTACGTCTAATTTCTCCAATCATTTTTCGTTTTTCAATTGTCTCCTAAAGGACTGTCTCATTTAATTTTCTGTTCGTTCATGGTATTCTTTGCATTTTCCTCAAACCTCAAATTTCCAATGCCATTAGAAGGCCCACTCCCCCCTCCCCCCCCCATCACTCGCAGCAATGTATGGTTGCAAAATATGAACAATAAATGAACGTGATGAAAAACGCATACAGGCATTTACGGTGTAGTGTTACTGAAACATGACAAGAACCAGCTTGATTGAAAATTGATAAAGGAACAAGTTTTAGAAAATAGAAGAAGGAATACTTCTTACAGCAATAAGAAAACAAGGGCTCCCGTGCCTTGGTTACACCAGAATACAAGGAAATACCAAAGTGGGTACAAGAGTACAAAATACTTTAGAAAATAAGAAGAGGATAGGCTAAGAACAATATTGATAAAACAGGTATGAACAGTCTCATATATGTAAACATGCATAGAATTAAAGAGAGTGGCACAAGACAGACAACAGAGGAGTCGAATGATTAGGTAAGAAGCTTGACGACTAGACCAAGAGCTAAGTTTTCAAAGATGAAACAAAAGTAATTGAAAAGTTATTCTTCTCCTTCTTCTTCTTTCGTTCGCTTGAAACATGTCTACAACTGCAATGTCGTCTCTTGTATGAATCTAACAGTCTTTTTTAGTTCATTCAGCGGTCCATAAAGTTTATCTTCCACTGTTGTCTCTCTAGTTATTATGAGGTGGGGGAAAAACGGTACTTTGACAAGCACTCAGCATTTTTATAGAAAAAAGAATGCTGAATATTCCGCAGGCCTAGCTTAATTGCATCATTGTTATCATGTGCCATGCCCATAAGCATGGGCTGTTATGATTGGCCATCCCACACGATCAAGTCTTGGGTCAGGTTTGTGTTCTTGTCCCGTTTATGCCGTGTGGCCAAGTCATCCAGGTATTTGCCTTTCTGCATTCGCCGTGCTCTTCTCCCATCAGCTGTGCCAGTTGTCACTAACCTTTTAAATACTTAAATAGAAAACTGAAATACCACAATCACAAATAAGAAAGCCACATATTTCAAGGAGAACCACAAACATTCACTTGTACGGGTGTATGTTTTCCCTTTAGAGGAACTTTCTAGTTACACTGTGTGTTTGCTTTTACAACATATTTATAGTATGACAGATTCAGGTATGCGCATATTTGATCCTCGCTGGTCATAAGAAGTACGTGTACTGCGTTGAGATTCTCCTTGTATGATCTTTAAGGACAGACTGGGTTAATACATTGAACCACAAGGAGCTGTAGTAACAACTGAATGCTACAGAAAGAGTTAAAAAGACAGACTGGGCATGATTGGTTAAAATAACAAAAATGGAAGACTCAAATAGTTAAAGTTAGAACCAGATTCTTCTTCTTTCTTTCTTCTGCCGTTTATCTCCCATTTGGGCATAGGGCCTCAATCAGACTACACCAAGCCATACTATCTTTTGCTATGTCCCGCAGCTCACTTCATGTCCTCCCAGTATCTTTGTAATTCTCTTCTCCGTATGTTTTTAGGTCTCCCGGTATTTTGTTTGCCTTGTGGGTTCCAGGCAAGAGAGTGTCTAGTTATATTGTCCTTAGTTTTTCTCAGTGTGTGCCCAACCCAGCACCAGCGTATTTTCTTCTCCTCTTGGTTCACTGAGATTTGTTTAGCTCTCTTCGTTATGCTATACATATAATTAAAGTTATAGCCGGCACTGTGTGGTAATGCAAGAGAATCACAGAGAGAGAGACAGAGTTTACAAACGGGGTCAGATGAACACATACAACTTACAACACTCGTAAAATCCTCATGTTGTCAAACAAATTTGCAGGTAGTGACGTCATGTTATTATTGCTTAATGTTCTATAAGATGAAAGAAAAACATATATAATGAATTACACATGTGCTGTTATAATATAACACGTAGATAATTTAGCATATTACAGACATTAACTACTCCGAGACTACTGTATCTGAACTACACACACGCTAATATACAGCTGTACGTATGGAACAATATGTTTAGAACAGTCCACTTTAAATGTACCCTCACTAAAACAGGGAACATCTAAATGAATGGACTTAGTCTGAAACAAGTCAATGTATTGAAGTATTTGTGTACTTTGTTAACAACAGATGAGAGATGTATTAAAGAAGTTACATGTAGAGAAACCCAAGCTAGAGAAGCAACTCACAAGATGAAGAATAATCTGTACATTATATATTTATCAACCAATGTGCGAAAAATGAGGTCTAAATGCTACATCGAGCCAATCCTGATGTATGGAAGTAAATGATGGACAATTAACAGTCTAGTGAAAAATTATGTAGAAGGTGCAGAGATGCGGTATTCTAGAAGAATAAGGAGAACGCAAGGGACGGATAAAAAGCGCAATGAAAGAAGTGAACTCACAATGAGAACTAGTTATACACCTGACAAGAAGGCAGTCCGATTCTTTAGGAACGTCGTGAAACGGGCAAAAGCTAGATATTCAGGCCCGTCTTACATTTGGCCCTTCCAACCACTCTACTTTCGTACATCAATTATCTATTGCCTGCTTGCTTGCTTGTGTTTGTTGGCTTGAGCTCCAACGCGAAGTCCTGTATGTCGGATGAAGGGATCCTGTTGTCCAACATCAGTATGATGTCATACACGACCTGAGGTTTGCGTGAGTATCCGTTGTCCCATGTCTGGCTTATTGGTGTGCAGACTGGTGGTTCCTCGCCATACAGGCAGACACTCTCCGACTTCGGAGAAATCGGCGATCCTACTGACTTTAGCAGTGGCGTCACTGGGGTTGGTGTCACCCAGTGCGGTAAACTCTTGGTGTCACCCCTCTAGACTTTCACCATGGTCTTCTTCCGAGTGTTCCTGTACCATATATAATCGCATATAGTAATGTTTGTAAAATAAGTCAAAAAGTTAATAAGGACATAAGAAAGAAAACAAATTGAACAATATAACTTCAATACTTCAGGTAAAACATAAATAAAGAACTTCGACAAACTCGGACAAAGTTAAATTTTTGTTATTTTGCTATGTCTGCTTTGTCAAATTTGCAATTTTTTTATTTTGGTGTCACCCCTTGATGGTGTCACCCGGTGCGGCCCGCACCCCCCTAGTGACGCCCCTGGACTTTAGCCAGGACCCCGAAGGGACCTGTTGCCCACGACGCTCGACGAGGACGCGTCAATAAGTCTTGGCCAGTATATAACCCGGCCCTGGTGCCTTGAAAACACCTCTGCGTCCCAATGATCTATTGTGCATGTTACATTCACATAGAAAAAACATTGCCGAAACAATGAGCTGAATATAAACAATACATATGACCACTATTTTACAGAAGAACATGGGAACACAGTAGTTGGATAGAAAGAGTAAAGAAGATGTCTCGAAAGACGTTAATTGGTTACTGGGATTAAGAGAAGACAGTCCACACTCTGTGGGCATGTCACGAGAAGGGGAAAGCTGGAGTATGTCGTTACAACAGGAAAGTTGGTGAGGTCAGGAGGCAAGGACAGATGGGAGAGCAGATGCTGGGCAGTCTGACATCACGGCATGGCGGAATATTAGTATGAGAAATTATTGGCAGCACACGAGACAGGGGTCTGCGGACAGACATCATCACCGCACCCACGCGGCGTGGACTACACGCATATTTCAGGGAAAGCTAAGGCCATGGTAACAGGCAGTGTCAGAGAACCAAGTCGACGGCTGTAGCTTAGTCTTCTTATCTCTTTCTGCCAAGGGGGGTTATTTTGTGGTAATATAATAATATCCGCCACTGTGGCTTAGGGAATAGTGAAGCAGTTTCATAATATCCCAACACACAGAGTCGAGGGTTCGAGATCAGTCGCCGGCGATTTGGAAGCAGAGCGCGACGTGGAAGCAGGCCGCTTTGCTTTTCAATGGTATGAGGCGTCAGTCGTTCAGAAAGCAATGGCAAACGTTTTGTTTTTTTTGCATATCTTTTACATGACATCGCTGTCAACACCAGCATTTCACTGCTATTGTGATCTCTTTGCAAGTTTACGTTCAGTAGTTTGAAAATGCTTTCTGAACGACCGACTACCATACCAATTCGTTAAAACCCAGCGCGACGCGGTCTGCTGCCAAATCGCGCATAGCTGTGTTTCGAACTCAGGTAAGCGGAATTACGAACCGCGCTCGTGACGCCTTTGCCACGGAGAAATCGCAAGCTGCTTAACAAAAATTACTTTGTAAATCACCTACAGCCAACAAATGCTGGGGTTGATTGCTACTTCCTGTAAAGGACATGCAACTAACTAATAAGTGTAAGGATTAGGATTTAGGATATCAGAACTATCTGGGGACAGGATGGGGTTCATTAATAGGAATCTATGGCAGAGGAGCTAGGCTAATAAATAATATGGTAAAATGGGCTCCCACATCAACTATCTGGGTCTGACGAGTTAACAAATGTCAATAAGCCTAATCTTTATTGAATACCCAGGGCCTTGAGCCCAAGTTAAAGATTCCCTGTTTGTGATCTGGGTTGTGTGAATGGACGTGACGTGTAAAATGGGAAGGAGGGGAGGGACTTGCACCATTTCCTGGGCGTGCCTACGACAACAGGTGCAATTAACAAGCCCCCTCTGAGACGCATTCTCTTTACTGGGTTACTTATTCATATACATGTCACACTGATGCTGGCTTTGGTCAATGTACACACTCTTACAGCTGGTTAACGTGTTTGCTTATCAAGACAGCGGCGTAGGTTCCATCCAGTCTCATAAAAAGGGTGCCGCATGTTTGTTTTAGTTAGATGAGAATGAAAAACAAAATGCGTTAAAAAAGGGAACTGGAGACCTCACATAATTATACTAGCGGTCAGCATAGCAGAATGGATAAGAGAACTGGATTTTAGACTTCCGGTGTGCTGGTGCCGAGATAGCGGGTTCGACCTCTACACCGGTCAGTTGGATTAAAATGTCTTATCCTTGACTTGGGGACGTAGATTACAAGAACTTCAGAAGTCGGTTTGGGTACGCTTAATGGCGAGTGACACTGGTAATCTGGAAATCTAATCCATACACACAAATCAGCAAAGTGCACTTCAAGTAGTGACACATGTATGGACGACGCTTGAGTGTAAAGTGAGCGAACGCCAAAAAACATAACAAAACAAACAGACAAACAAAAACATCATTATATTGTAGCCTTGAACACGTGAAGGCATAACACGCCACATCTCAACTGCAATATGTGCTATGAGACTACATTTACCGGTTGTCTGCTGTAGATCACTGCGGAGAATTTAAAAAAAAAAAACTGTCCGGTTTCAGTCGAACTCATCTGTCATCTACTGCCTATAGTACCTTGCAGTGTAGGGAAGGGGGGGGGGGGTCTTGAACCTGGGGAACTAAGGCCACCTGGCTAGTGCAGTCACCACTGACTGTAGAAAATATACTTACAAGATCTCCATATTTTTAAGATGGCGAACGGCTCCGTCTGATAAGCACGTGATCTGATTGTGATCAAGTTGTCTGAAAGTATAAGACAAAGCACTGATAGTAGTAAGATGAATACATTTCTGATTTAACGTGGTTTGTAAACAATAATCCAAGATAAATAAATACACATCTATAAAGTGTGAACAGCTGTAGAACCTCTCCATGTATGACATGACGGTGATTCATTGCGGAAACATTGGTAAATAATTCTCAATTGTTGTCCATTACCTCAAGTCCGTGTTTCCCTTATACTATCTTCATAAGCAGTATTTTTCGATCCTATCTTGGCATGTGGAACGCTATCACAATTTTGATATTTCCATTTCTTTTATTATCTGAAGTACTTTAAAATCTCATGTAAAATTCCGCCTTAACTGATTCACCCTTATCATTTGTTGGTGCCTAACACTGGATCATATTTCACGATGGTTTTCTTTTTTTGTGTTCTAAATGTTGCCGTTATTATTCTACAACTCACCTATTCCTACTCTTTTAGTGCTTTTGCTGCCCCTTTAGATAACCTTAGGACCATTCCTTCACAGTGAGGGACATTTGTCTTTGTATGGCAGGGCAACAGCACTGTTTCACCAGTATTTAGAAGCATTTTGCCAGCTCCGTTCCAACTTTATTCGCATAATTACAAAATGCTATTCTTGTAATATGTCATGTCTCCTACCACCTTTTCCATTCATACATAGTTCTAACATGCAGTTGCCAATTCTGTTGATTGTCTTAGGTGAAGGAAGGTAGGCCAGTGATCCAAACCCCTTATGGCTTTCTCTGCATAGCGTTATACCTCTTCTAGGAGAAGAACCTCCTTTTATCTTGGTTGGCTGAGTTATTCTTGTTTCCTTTTCTTGACACTTGTTCGTGATTGGTTTTGCAGTTAACGTTGTCTACGACTTGGGGTAGCCAGTGTCAAGTCAACCCTCCTTAGTCGCCGCTCACGACATATTTGGTTAAAGTATTATTCTGTTTCTTTCAAGGGGCCATGTAATTAGATACTAGAGATTTAATTGGGAAAGTACAGACAACTAGAAAGACATTGACTGTGTCACAATTTGATCTTCGACAATACTGGTGGTACACTATTGTTTAATGCGTTAATGTCAGTGTTTTCTAGCTTGGTGCCACTCCTTTCTTGGTTCCATCTTTACTTTGATACCACTCTTCTCTTGATACCACTCTTCTCTAGACGCCAATCTTATATAAGTCACATTCTTCTCTTGACTCTAATTTTCTATGTGTTCCAATCTTCTCTTGACGCCAATCTTCTATGGCTACCACTCTTCTCTTGACGCCATTCTTCTATGGGTCCCACTCTTCTCTTGATGCAAATATTCTATGGGTCCCACCATTCTCTTGACGCCAATCATCTGTGGGTACCACTCATCTCGTGACGCCATCTTCTATGGCTACCACTCTTCTCTTGACGCCAGTCTTCGATGGGTACCACTCTTCTCTTGACGCCAGTCTTCGATGGGTACCACTCTTCTCTTGACGCCAATCTTCGATGGGTACCACTCTTCTCTTGGTACCACTATTCTCTTGGTACCACTCTTCTCTTGACGCCAGTCTTCGATGGGTACCACTCTTCTCTTGGTACCACTCTTATCTTGGTACCACTCTTCTCTTGGTACCACTCTTCTCTTGGTACCACTCATCTCTTGGTACCACTCTTCTCTTGGTACCACTATTCTCTTGGTACCAGTGTTCTCTTGGTACCACTCTTCTCTTGACGTCAATCTTCTATGGGTACCACTATTCTCTTGGTACCACTATTCTCTTGGTACCACTGTTCTCTTGGTACCACTGTTCTCTTGACGCCAATCTTCTATGGTGTCGTGTCCTCCTTTACAGTGTCGTCCCTGGAGTGAAGAGAGTCGACACCCACATTATAATATTTTTTTCCTCTCAATATTCTGGAGAATCCACCAGCTTCCGTCCAACACACTCCATCAGCCTATGGACACCTTTTCCTATCACTCTCTCACTGTCGTACTATGCCCCCTTCTCATACTTCCCCAACGCAACATACTCAACAACTCTTGCTTCTAAAGATTAATAAAGATTAATTTATTAAAAGAAAAGTGTAACGTATATGAGACGTGTATGTTAAGAAAATGTGTGACGTGTTCTATAAAGTGTGTAGAATCGGACTCTCAGACAACAACCCAGTCAGCTGATCCCAGCAAGGATAGACCACAGCACGTTATGTCAGAACATGTACATCTCACCCCGTGCCGAAACCATCTTGCCGGATACTGCTTTGCCTCTGTAGACCTCTGGTAATCCAATTTCATGATCATCCGAAATAGACACCGGTGGTATTAACAGTTAATCATGGACCGGTTGCACCCTACACAATGTCCGTTCCTATCGTTCATAAAAAAAATGCACAACTCCTTTGTAGTGTGTACACAGATTAATGTTAATTGTTACTGTACTGGATCCTCCCTCGTGTCTATCTAGCCTCAAGTATCAAGTCTTGTGTTCTATTACACGAGATTATATCACACTATGTAATTATTAGACTTAATGTTTTCAGTTCGTTACTACTGTCTGATGCTGTGTGGTGCATCAGTACGCATCACTCTCTTTGGTGAATCAACTTCCTTCTAGCTTTAGTTACGTTCTGTATGCAACTTTATTGATTGTTGAACTGGTGTTCTTCCGAATGGGATTTGTATCTTTCCCCAAAACTTGTTGAGTTTCCTTGGATCTGGTAGGGAACCTAGGATAGAAACAACACATCTGGTGATAGTACTAGTCACTGATCCTTTCGGCTGAGTGTAAGCCTATCGCCTTGCTTAATGATCTTTAGCTAACTAAACTATGTCCTAGAGCAGATTAGCTACCCACCTAGGGCCGAATCAGGCTATGACAAAGAAAAGACCAATAAACAGAGTGCAACCTCAGTATTCTATTCTTAACTAGCAGAGCTAATATCACTATTCTACTCTAACTAGTTTCCACTAACAGTGCTAATCATCACACTATAGTTTAACAAGGCTACAGTCTATATTAATTAGAACCAATAGACTATATTGACTACCTTATGTAAAAACCGCCTCATTCCCGGGATGGCGACTAATGTGAAATTAGTCTAACACTGTAGAGCTCTCCCACAAACACGTCCATCCTAATCCACGGGTTTTGGTCAACTCCCCATCTCCAATCTTGGTTTTCTGGCAAACCCCTAAAATTGGTCACGTGATATGGGTGACGTCCTGCAGGTGTTATTTGCGCATATCATCCATTGTCAGGAATCGATTTTTCCTGGCTTGAGTCATTGTCAAAGTTGTCATCAATTGTTTAGATTCCCAAAACAAGCCAGCGAGTTCCTGTATGATCCCAACAACAGTGGCAAATAACCAGCTGTCAATCTTCTCGATGTTCCGGAAACTACGAATTGACCTATGTACTGTTACTTCCGTGCTAAGTACTTCCGTTTTCCCTCTGATATGTTTTTGACTTGTCAACGAGATGTATGATTCAGCGCACTCACTTCCTCTATACATCTTCCACTTGTTAATTTTGTCCGACAGGTGACGGCCAACATCCGATTGCCACTATGAACCCACTGCTTCCATCTGTATTCAAATGTTGACAAACTTGTCAAGGCGATGTCGGGATTCGTTTCCCGCACTTCCGAGGGTGGCCAATCCGTCAACCATATGTACAAGTACAACTGTTATTTCTGCCCGACCTGTTTTTTTGGAAACACGTGCAGCCCCAACTATGAATGTTTTCTCTGTATTAGTTGAAACACTGGTTGCTTAGCAGATAGTCCGGTTAATCAAAAAATCCTCCCTAACAATCAGCTGGGTAAACGCACGGTTTCATTTTGTGACATAGGCCCCCTCTTAAGAGAGTATTCCATCTCACTCTTCTCCACCGTGAGTTTAATCCAGATGATTCATTCTTCTTCTTCAGGAGCTGGGTGTCTTGATAAGAAATCCGCTCCAACATTTTCCTTCCCAGGAATGTACTCCACTGTGAAGTTATAGGGTTGAAGTAACAACGACCACCGCATCAAACGGGCGTTGAGCTTCTGAGAAGTAGCCAAGAACATCAGGGGCTGATGATCCGACTGGACCCGAAACTTAACTCCATACAAATATGGCTGAAATTTTTTCACTGCCCATACGAGGGACAAGCACTCTCTCTCGACGGTTGAATAATTCCTCTCTGCCTGTAGAAGTTTCTTACTTGCGTATGCCACAGGTTTCAAAACCGAAGCATCATCTTTTCCTTCCTGTAACAAAGCGGCTCCAATTCCAATCGCACTCGCATCTGTTCTCAACACAAATTGTTTGGAAAGGTCAGGGAGCTGTAATACAGGTTTGCTGACCAAGGCCTCCTTTAACTGACTATAGGCATTCTCACATTCTGGTGTCCAAATGATTTGATCCGGGAATCCCTTTTTCAAGGTTTCCGTCAACGGAGCTCCCAGTTCAGTGAAATGTGGGATAAATTTGTGGTAGAACCCACACAACGAGAGAAAAGATCGCACATCCTTCTTCGTTTTTGGTCTAGGTGCATTTCTGATTTTCTCCAGGTTCTTCTCTTCTGGAACAATGTGTCCTGGAGTGATGGTGTGACCTAGAAATTCCAGAGTCTGGTAACCAATCATGCACTTGGTTGGACGAGCAGTAAGCCCTGCTTCCTTGAGCCTATTAAACACTCTCTCCAAGGATTGTAAGTGGTCATCCAGGCTGTCACTGGAAATCAGAATATCATCCATGAATGAGATGATGGACGGATCCTGTAACGGATCTAGTAAAGTCCTCATCATGCGTGTAAACACACTAGGTGCATTGCTGAGTCCAAAGGGCATGACCTTGAATTCGTAGTGTCCACTGGGTGTACTGAAAGCTAACAGTGGTCGAATCTCCGGTTTGACTGGTATCTGATAGTACCCCCGACTCAGATCCACCTTTGAAAAGTACCGAGCCTTATGGAGCCTAGCGAATAACTGAGTTGGATTCGGCAAAGGTTCCACCTGAAATTGTGTGTGACTGTTCAGAAGTCGGTAGTCTATACACAACCGGTGTTCTCCACTTGGTTTGCGTAACAAAACTACCCCCGCATTGTATGGGGATGTGGATGGTGCAATCACGTCATCCTCCAGCAGTTTTTGTATTTCCTCCTCCAGGGCCTTTTCTTTAGAGAATGGCACTGGGTAAACCTTTTGGCGAACAGGCTCCTGTGTGGTCAAAGTCATCTCGAACTCAACCAACCTCGTTCGTCCTGGTTTATCAGTCAGTATCTCCTTATGAGACTTGAGAACCTGGGTTATCCTTTCCCTCTCCTGGGAGGTCAGATCAGGGTTCACTTTCACATCCCTATAGGTTTCCTGGTGTTCCAAGGGATATTCCCTGCCCTCGCTGGTTCCCACTTCTGTCTCCACTGCAACGGCCATTGCCATGAGGTGCGCTGCCTTGTCTCCGGGTCTCTCTTCGTATTTCCGCAAGAGATTGATATGGAAAATCTTCGACTTTCCCCGGATCCGGATCTGATAGTTGGTTCTGGATATTACCCTTTCCACGGGAAATGGTCCTTGCCAACCTATCTCCAGTTTGTTGTTTCCCGTTGGGAGTAGCAACAAGACTTTGTCTCCCACCTCTAGAGATCTTTCTTTAGACTTACGGTTGTAGTAAGCCGCATGTCTTTTCCTGGCCTTTTTCAAGTTTTGATTTGCCAGAGTCCATCCCTTGTGGAGTTTTTCTTTCAGTTCCTCCACGTATTTATAGGATGAGATCACTTCTTCTGACGTCCCCTCTTCAGTCCAACTCCTCAACATGGCTTCCAACGGTCCTTTGATTGGACGACCAAACAGCAACGTAGCGGGTGGTAGTCCTGTTGAGCCATGAGGAACTTCCCGATAGGCAAAGAGTGCTGCTGGGATATATTCATCCCACCTATCAGGTTTTTCCTGCGCTAATTTCCTGAGCATTGTCATCAACGTGCCGTTGAAACGCTCTACTTGTCCATTGGCTTGAGGGTGGTAAGGGCTGGTATGTATGTGGTTAGAGTGAAACACCCTAAATACCTCCTCCATGAGTTTTCCACAAAACTGAGATCCATTGTCCGTCAGAATTTGATCCGGAAAGCCTAATCTGGTAAAGGCCTCCATCAGTGCGTCCGCCACTCTTTTCGAGTCAATCGTGGTCAACGGTATGGCTTCACCCCACATTGTACAGCAATCCACCATTGTGAGTATATACATGTTCCTCTTCCTAGTCCTGGGAAGTGGACCCACGATATCGATGGCTACCCTCTCGAAAGGAGAGTTCATGATGGGCATCTCACCCAACACCACCGGTGCTGTCCAGTGTTTCGGTGCCACCCTCTGGCACTCAGGGCATGGCTTCACATACCGACGCACATCATCTGTCATTCCCGGCCAATAGTAGTGGCAGGAAATCCGCTGCATGGTGGCGGCAATACCCATGTGTCCACTAAAGGAGATGGTATGCCCCATATGAAGAATCTGGGACCGGTGAGCTTTCGGGACGACCAACTGACCGTATAGGTTGTCTCCCCTTCCTGCTCTCCTGTAGAGTATCCTATTCTTCATGTAGTACTGCCCCCGTCCTGGTGGATCAGCACTTTTCTGCAGCTTTTTGTAGCAAGGACGTAAAGTATCATCCTCACTCTGGGCAGTTCGTAGCTCCCCCGGCATTGGGTTAGTCACAATTGCGTCTGCCTCTTCCGTTTTCGTCTGAGAGCGAGTCTGCATTGCTCCCATATGGATTGGCTCCCTGGGCATTCCCAGAAAGACATACCGGCAACCTAGGATGACTGGAAAAATGGGATCGGTCAATACAGCGGCCTTGATGGTGCCGGTGACGTACCTTGACCGAATCTCCACATTAGCAATAGGCAACTTCATGACTACAGCACTCTTCTGTGCAGGCTGTATATCCAATGTCTCACCTGTGAATTGGTCTGGATGTACCAGATCCGCAGAAATCACGGCCTCCCCGTCCAGTCCTGTGTCGTATAAACACTCCACTTGACGACCGTTAACCTCTACCAATTCCACTACAGGTGGTTTTTCCTGGTCTGGAGTCTCTTCCTCGGCCTCGACCTGTTCGGTGGGCTCCACCTTAGGTTTCCCTGAGCACACGACGAATTGAGTGTCTCCTGACTTTCCCCTGCAGTCAATAGCATTGTGTGTGTTTGACTTGCATTGGTGGCACCATTTCCCTGTCCTAGATTTTCTAGTGCCAGACTTGAGTGAGCTCTCCTGGTGGCGAGCTTCCTTGTTGACCTTGGCATTTTCCGTGACAACCTCCTTGGAAGTCACTTGACATGCTGCGAAGTGAGGGTTCTTAGCCTTCGATTTGCAGTCCCTCGTATTGTGAGAGGGTGACTTACAAATTGAACACCACTTCTCCGACCACGGTCGTTTAGGTGTAGAGCTTGAAGTGCTCTTGCTTCCCTCCTTCTTCTTCTCTGAACTATCCTCTGATTTTTGCACATAAGGTTCCCACTTTTTGGTTCCTGAGTTTTTGGCTTTCTTCTTGTCATGTCTCTCTTGACTTTTGGTGTTGGTGGAAAGGTTTTCCCCTGCCTCCCCATGTACCTCGACGAACCGTTCTGCTAATTTAGTCACGAGGTCAATACGTTCCGCTCCTTGTTCTCCCAGGAACGTCCTGAGAGGTTTAGACATTTGCTTCTTCAGCTGGTCGACCACCATGAGCTCTTCCAGACTCTCATAGTCATGTGCGAACCCAGCCAAATCCATCCACTTATGGAGATAAGATTTTAGACGTAAACTGTAGGCGGCAAACAACTCCCCCGGTTCTCGTTTCGCTGCTCGAAATTTTTTCCGGTAGGTATGTGACGTAACCTCGAATCGTTTCAGCAGAGCCGTCTTTAACTCGTCATAATTGTTCTCATGTCCTGGTGGCAGGCGAGAATAAACCTCGTAACCGGTCCCGCGTAAACCCTGGGATAGCTTAAGATTCCATTTGTTACGCTCCAGACCCATAGCAACTGACATAGCCTCGAAGCGTTGAAGGTACTGGTCAATCTTCTCTTTGTCCTCCTCGTAGACCGCTAAAGGAAACTTCATAGCCTGGTACCCATATCCACCTACTGGTGTTGATCCTGGGATGGAGGAACCTCCAACTGCTCCCTCAGTTTCTCCATTAGATTGACTCTTCAACTCGAGTTCCCTCATCCGGTACTCGTGCTCCCTTTTCTGTGCTTCCTGTTCAGCTTCAAATTTCCTAGCTGCCTGCTCAGCTTCCAATTTCTTAGCTGATTGCTCAGCTTCCAATTCCATCCTTCTCAATTCCAACTCGGCCTTTCGATCTTCCCTTTCTGCTTGACGATATTCTCTCTCCACTTCCTGTATGTAATCCGTTAGAGCAGACCCCGACAGTCCCATGTCTTCCCCCTTTGCCCTTAATTCTAACGTGGTAAGTTTAGGGGTGGCCATTATACAGAGAGGTAAGCTAGCAGGTCGAGTACAATATAACTGCAAATTACTATATGAACAAGTACTATAAATATAGATATTACCACGCACAGCACATTCACTCAGTGACAAGAGTAGAATCAGGACCACAGACCTATGCAGACGTGTGAAGTGTGAACAGGTAAGATATTAGTCCTAACCCCTATCCACATTCACTCTAGCTGGATTCTCCAAAATGATATCTCCCTCTTATAACTAAGGATCCCGTGTCCAAAGACCCCGTTGTCAGAAGATCCCACTGTCAAAGGTTCCTGCTTGCAGGAGATCTCGCTGTCCAAGGATTCCGTTTACGGGAGATCCCGCTGTCCAAGGATTCCGTTTTCGAGAGATCCCGCTGTCCCAAGATTCCGTTTCCGAGAGATCCCGCTGTCCAAAGATTCCGTTTACAAGAGATCCCGCTGTCCAAAGATTCCGTTTACGAGAGATCCCGCTGTCCAAAGATCCCGTTTACGAGCCCCCAATAATGTCGTGTCCTCCTTTACAGTGTCGTCCCTGGAGTGAAGAGAGTCGACACCCACATTATAATATTTTTTTCCTCTCAATATTCTGGAGAATCCACCAGCTTCCGTCCAACACACTCCATCAGCCTATGGGCACCTTTTCCTATCACTCTCTCACTGTCGTACTATGCCCCCTTCTCATACTTCCCCAACGCAACATACTCAACAACTCTTGCTTCTAAAGATTAATAAAGATTAATTTATTAAAAGAAAAGTGTAACGTATATGAGACGTGTATGTTAAGAAAATGTGTGACGTGTTCTATAAAGTGTGTAGAATCGGACTCTCAGACAACAACCCAGTCAGCTGATCCCAGCAAGGATAGACCACAGCACGTTATGTCAGAACATGTACATCTCACCCCGTGCCGAAACCATCTTGCCGGATACTGCTTTGCCTCTGTAGACCTCTGGTAATCCAATTTCATGATCATCCGAAATAGACACCGGTGGTATTAACAGTTAATCATGAACCGGTTGCACCCTACACAATGTCCGTTCCTATCGTTCATAAAAAAAATGCACAAGTCCTTTGTAGTGTGTACACAGATTAATGTTAATTGTTACTGTACTGGATCCTCCCTCGTGTCTATCTAGCCTCAAGTATCAAGTCTTGTGTTCTATTACACGAGATTATATCACACTATGTAATTATTAGACTTAATGTTTTCAGTTCGTTACTACTGTCTGATGCTGTGTGGTGCATCAGTACGCATCACTCTCTTTGGTGAATCAACTTCCTTCTAGCTTTAGTTACGTTCTGTATGCAACTTTATTGATTGTTGAACTGGTGTTCTTCCGAATGGGATTTGTATCTTTCCCCAAAACTTGTTGAGTTTCCTTGGATCTGGTAGGGAACCTAGGATAGAAACAACACATCTGGTGATAGTACTAGTCACTGATCCTTTCGGCTGAGTGTAAGCCTATCGCCTTGCTTAATGATCTTTAGCTAACTAAACTATGTCCTAGAGCAGATTAGCTACCCACCTAGGGCCGAATCAGGCTATGACAAAGAAAAGACCAATAAACAGAGTGCAACCTCAGTATTCTATTCTTAACTAGCAGAGCTAATATCACTATTCTACTCTAACTAGTTTCCACTAACAGTGCTAATCATCACACTATAGTTTAACAAGGCTACAGTCTATATTAATTAGAACTAATAGACTATATTGACTACCTTATGTAAAAACCGCCTCATTCCCGGGATGGCTACTACACTTTGCCATAACGGCACATGCTAGTTAATGTGAAATTAGTCTAACACTGTAGAGCTCTCCCACAAACACGTCCATCCTAATCCACGGGTTTTGGTCAACTCCCCATCTCCAATCTTGGTTTTCTGGCAAACCCCTAAAATTGGTCACGTGATATGGGTGACGTCCTGCAGGTGTTATTTGCGCATATCATCCATTGTCAGGAATCGATTTTTCCTGGCTTGAGTCATTGTCAAAGTTGTCATCAATTGTTTAGATTCCCAAAACAAGCCAGCGAGTTCCTGTATGATCCCAACAACAGTGGCAAATAACCAGCTGTCAATCTTCTCGATGTTCCGGAAACTACGAATTGACCTATGTACTGTTACTTCCGTGCTAAGTACTTCCGTTTTCCCTCTGATATGTTTTTGACTTGTCAACGAGATGTATGATTCAGCGCACTCACTTCCTCTATACATCTTCCACTTGTTAATTTTGTCCGACAGGTGACGGCCAACATCCGATTGCCACTATGACCCCACTGCTTCCATCTGTATTCAAATGTTGACAAACTTGTCAAGGCGATGTCGGGATTCGTTTCCCGCACTTCCGAGAGTGGCCAATCCGTCAACCATATGTACAAGTACAACTGTTATTTCTGCCCGACCTGTTTTTTTGGAAACACGTGCAGCCCCAACTATGAATGTTTTCTCTGTATTAGTTGAAACACTGGTTGCTTAGCAGATAGTCCGGTTAATCAAAAAATCCTCCCTAACAATCAGCTGGGTAAACGCACGGTTTCATTTTGTGACATATGGGTACCACTATTCTCTTGGTACCACTATTCTCTTGGTACCACTCTTCTCTTGACGCCAATATTCTATGGGTACCACTATTCTCTTGGTACCACTGTTCTCTTGGTACCACTGTTCTCTTGACGCCAATCTTCTATGGGTACCACTATTCTCTTGGTACCACTATTCTCTTGGTACCACTCTTCTCTTGACGCCAATCTTCTATGGGTACCACTGTTCTCTTGGTACCACTCTTCTCTTGGTACCACTATTCTCTTGGTACCACTATTCTCTTGGTAGCACTCTTCTCTTGACGCCAATCTTCTATGGGTACCACTGTTCTCTTGGTACCACTCTTCTCTTGACGCCAATCTTCTATGGGTACCACTGTTCTCTTGGTAGCAGTGTTCTCTTGGTACCACTCTTCTCTTGACGCCAACCTTCTATGGGTACCACTATTCTCTTGGTACCACTCTTCTCTTGGTACCACTATTCTCTTGGTACCACTATTCTCTTGGTAGCACTCTTCTCTTGACGCCAATCTTCTATGGGTACCACTGTTCTCTTGGTAGCAGTGTTCTCTTGGTACCACTCTTCTCTTGACGCCAATCTTCTATGGGTACCACTATTCTCTTGGTACCACTATTCTCTTGGTACCACTCTTCTCTTGACGCCAATCTTCTATGGGTACCACTGTTCTCTTGGTACCACTATTCTCTTGGTACCACTATTCTCTTGGTACCACTATTCTCTTGACGCCAATCTTCTATGGGTACCACTGTTCTCTTGGTAGCAGTGTTCTCTTGGTACCACTCTTCTCTTGACGCCAACCTTCTATGGGTACCACTATTCTCTTGGTACCACTCTTCTCTTGGTACCACTATTCTCTTGGTACCACTATTCTCTTGGTAGCACTCTTCTCTTGACGCCAATCTTCTATGGGTACCACTGTTCCCTTGGTAGCAGTGTTCTCTTGGTACCACTCTTCTCTTGACGCCAATCTTCTATGGGTACCACTATTCTCTTGGTACCACTATTCTCTTGGTACCACTCTTCTCTTGACGCCAATCTTCTATGGGTACCACTGTTCTCTTGGTACCACTATTCTCTTGGTACCACTATTCTCTTGGTACCACTATTCTCTTGGTAGCACTCTTCTCTTGACGCCAATCTTCTATGGGTACCACTGTTCTCTTGGTACCACTCTTCTCTTGGTACCACTATTCTCTTGGTACCACTATTCTCTTGGTAGCACTCTTCTCTTGACGCCAATCTTCTATGGGTACCACTATTCTCTTGGTACCACTCTTCTCTTGACGCCAATCTTCTATGGGTACCACTATTCTCTTGGTACCACTCTTCTCTTGACGCCAATCTTCTATGGGTACCACTGTTCTCTTGGTACCACTCTTCTCATGACGCCAATCTTCTATGGGTACCACTGTTCTCTTGGTAGCAGTTTTCTCTTGGTACCACTCTTCTCTTGACGCCAACCTTCTATGGGTACCACTATTCTCTTGGTACCACTCTTCTCTTGGTACCACTATTCTCTTGGTACCACTATTCTCTTGGTAGCACTCTTCTCTTGACGCCAATCTTCTATGGGTACCACTGTTCTCTTGGTAGCAGTGTTCTCTTGGTACCACTCTTCTCTTGACGCCAACCTTCTATGGGTACCACTTTTCTCTTGGTACCACTTTTCTCTTGGTACCACTATTCTCTTGGTACCACTATTCTCTTGGTAGCACTCTTCTTTTGGTACCACTGTTCTCTTGAGGCCGATCTTCTATGGGTACCACTGTTCTCTTGGTACCACTATTCTCTTAGTACAATTCTTCTCTTCGTACCACTATTCTTTGGATGCCACTCTAATTTCGCTAGCATTACACCGGTATCCTTTATTCGCGCAGAGAACTCTACGATAACCATTTTCTGAGGACGGGTGGAACCCATACCCCTAATCGTCGTAAACCAACGCAACCAAGCCACTGCCAGGCGTCCAATCCAGTCATACAGTGTTTATAGGCTAGTCTATTATTTAGTCTATTATTGACTACACAACCTCAACATCGTTTACTCCAACAACAAAATGTACCTTTGACCTGCAAAGAAACTAAGTTAATATACTGGATACAAGAAGTTCAACATAATGGTTACATCTGTGACATCAACTAGTAAGGAAGTCTATGAAAATTGACCGGAGAATGTACTGGTATCTTATCACCGCTCTGGCAGGTTTCTTGCTTCAGTTTTATCTGTTGCTACTGTCTACGGTGTTATTATCTCAGGTATTATCGGGGAATTTTCTCTGTAGCGTTGATTTATGTAAATGGGCAGTTTTTAATGTCAGAAGTCTCTAGAAAAGATAAAAAAGGATTGACTTTTAAAGCCCATGCTTGTCTCCGAGACTCTGACTTCTGCCGCTAACACCACTGTGGATGTGGGCAAGACGCTAACATAATGGCCTTGACATCGTGAAGGATTTACTGTTAGCTTTGGAACTGCTGGACGTAGCTACATAAAACTTGCTCCCTGGTGTGTGTATCTGTAGTACACGTGTAGTAAGGACTATCATTTTCTGCACGAGACCGACCACACATCTTCTCCACAACGACCACATTTCTCTATAAGACCGACCACACGCCATCTGCACAATAACGATCATACATCTCCACAAGATGCAACACACATCTTCTCTACAAGATCCACCACATATTCCAAAAGAAT
Source organism: Cepaea hortensis (assembly GCA_963921405.1). Lineage (NCBI taxonomy): Eukaryota > Metazoa > Mollusca > Gastropoda > Stylommatophora > Helicidae > Cepaea > Cepaea hortensis. The sequence goes on along the minus strand of OY992877.1, from coordinate 66,491,867 downwards.
ACTTGTCCTTTAATACTTCGGAGAGGTGGGAGGGATAGTATGACACATGACAGTAGACGACCTGACGCTATCAACATATAGATATTAAGAAAAAGGAAATGTAAACATACTACACTTCCTCTGATAGAGGGGTAGTAGATTGCACGCGTAGCCGTACGGATCAGGGTGAACAACTGGAAGGTCCTGTTTTAATATAGACCACGCAAAGGACTCCTCACTCTTTGGAAATACGGGAGTATATGAATATGTAACAGTCTAGGTTAAATGTCAAAATGAGAAATCTAACCTATTGATAGAATATTGTAGATTCCGTTGATTCTGTTGTGCGGTTCTGGTATACACACATTTCGATTCACGACGGTTACAGAGAAACATGCACAGAGCTGAACACCTCCTTATTTGATCTGAAGACTGAAGCACTTATTGAAGTTTCCATGCACAATAAAATCAAAAGTAACAAGTACTATTCTCCACGCCTTGAAGAGTGGAGAGTATATGGCGATAGTTAAGCTGACAGGAAGCAACGTAGTGGATGAAGTGGAATTGGGTGGGAGTGTCCCGAGTGCAGCGGTATCGATTCTTAAATGAAGCTTTAAGCTATATATGTTTATAGATCAATCGGCACTCGATGACTGATGTGGTCAATGTCACACCGTATGCTTTGGTTTCCCAAGATATTTTCTGGTACACATTTTAGACTGGGTCCATCTAGAAGTTTCGGTATATTTTAAATATCCATACCGATGGGAAACTAAACCCCGACCGCCGCGCTGTCAGGCAAGCGTGCTAGCCTCTGTGATGTAGTGGCTCCGGAAATGCTGATGGTCTTCAACAAACCCAACCCAACCAATCACACTTAGTGACACAATGGACAGAGAGACAGAAACAAGAGTTCAAAAGTAACTACTCTGATGTAATAGCTGACACCATTGTTATAGCATCCAAACATCTCCATGGAGACAAAACGAACTATTATGAACGGCATTTTCTTATAAATTCTTTGCTGATAATAAAGATTTGCAGCTGGTATAAAACATTTTAGTTCAATTGACCGGTGTAGGGGTTGAACCCGCCACCTTGATGTGCTGATGCCCAGGTAGAGGATTCAACCCCTGTAACGGCCAGTCGGACTAAAATGTTGATTTCTTGTCCTAGACTTGGGGACGTAAATTACAAATACCTAAGAAATCGGAGAAGGTACACTTAATGGCGAGAGACACTGGTAATATGGAAAGCTTATTCACATGCAAAAAATCAGCCCAGTGCGCGAGAATTACTAGCACGTGTGTAGGCTTGAGTTCAAAGCGAGCGAACATAAAATAAAAATAAAAACCTAAAAAAAAAAAACCAAAAAAATAACCAAGAAACAAAAACTCGTTGTTATCCAAGTGTATGCCACCTATTTGTTAACAATTTTATTACCAGAGCAGAGGATGCTTTACAGGCTCTTTCAGCAGTTAGTAATTTCTGTCATGAGTATGTTTTGGGGCTGCTGACAATATAAGGAGCGCATACAGAATGCGGCCATGCAGTTAATCCTGGGGTGCACAAAGGACACACCAATTATATGCATGAGGCATATCCTGGCGCTGCCAACAATGGCGGATAGGCATAGGGTCCTTCAAGCCAAATAGTACCTGAGAGTTGCTGTAGATAAGGATCACCGCCTGCATGAAGCCATGGATATGGTCAATGGTCATAGACTAAGAAGAGACAGGTCCTGGATGGCACAGACAGAAATATCTATACGTCAGGTGTGTTATCTAGAGACCATCAATCGTAAAAAAGAGTGGGTTGAAGTACCGGAAGACATGACGGATTGGTACAATGTAACAGCAACACTGGGTCGTGAATGCAGAGAATGGGCAGCGGGCCGTACAGATTTTAAGAAGCAATAACTGATCCCGAGTAACACACATAAAGGTGACATAGTGATCTATACTGATGGGTCAGTTGTGAGAAACAGGTGGAGTGGTTGGGGTTTCATTGCGACGGCTAATGGACGATTCTTAAAAATGGAGAGTCTGACATGTGCGGCTACGACCTCCAGCATGAGAATGGAGATGGAAGCAGTCACAGCGGCATTCCATTCGTTAGCGGAGACCACTGCAACACACATTGCATTGATTACGGATTCAAAGAGTATACTTAGTAAGGTGGAGAAAGGAATGTTTCGTGTGGAATGGCTCACCTCGCTTCAGGAGTCACAGATTGTGAGAATAGTATGGATTTTTTACCCTGGCAATGCGGGAGTGCGGGGGAATGAACAGGCTGATAGGCTGGTAGGGAATGCACCTCTTGGTGGTAGATTACCTATGGACAAGGGGAGGTGGTCGTGCGCCTCTGGGACCAGGTGGAGAAGGTGGGGGACCAGATTGAGAACCCGTATGTGGAAAGGATGAGATTGCGGGGGATCGACAGGGGTTCTGGTAGAATCTCAAAACTGAGAGGGAAGACCAGGAGAACTTTCAATCATATAGCAGTGGGAAAGATTAGTAGTGTGACTCTTCACTGGCTGTTGAACGAGGAGACGGAACGCGTATGAGAATGTCCTGAGTGCAGTGATGTCAGTTCTTAGCTAAACTCAACTCAACTCAACTTATTACCAATTCCATCTCTTTATTTTAAATAGCTAGCATAGACCTAAAGATCGCGATTAGGTGCAACATTGAAGAATCTATACACTCAAAGTGAGAGCATTTTTGTTTTTTGTTTATTGCACTCGCTCGCTGTTGAACTCATGCGTAGTCCGTGCGCAATACTTCTAGTAGTCTGGACTGAATTTTGCGTGTGAATTAGCTTTCCCTATTAACAGTGTCCCTTGCCAACAGGAGAACCCACTCCGACTTCAGAGGTAAGTGAGAACATGAATAAGTAAATGCTACAGGAATTTGAACAAGGATAGGTAAAGTAGACATACTTGTACTTTTATGGTTTCATGTTCTCGCACCTGTTCAAGTGACCTGGGTAAATGGTTTTCGGGTACATAATACTGCGATATATGCCTGTTTAGTTATCTATGTTACTTATATTTATGGTACTTCACCATGTCTTTACTCAAATATTTTCTTGACAGTATTCTAAAATTACCAGCTCTTCAGAAACTTGACGGAGTTAATTGTTTTACATGTTTCTTGGTACAAACTATTAGCTTGTAACTGGTTTAGAAGCACTGTTTTCAGTCCAGCTGATAATTAAGGCATGCATTTTTGTTTTAAAATCTGACCTTCTTTCCCCCCCCCCCCCCACACACACACACACACACACAGACCTTACTCACCAATCATTCACACTTCTCTATCAGTGTGCCCGTCTCTTTCTATTTTCTCTACTGTTCAAAAGAAAAAAAAAAGAAACACATAGCTATCGAAGGCACACACATGCCCTTAAGTTTGATATTCAATAACGTTTTAAATGTAATGAGTTAATTGTTCAAATTGTACACAAGAATACCTTAGGCTTCAGCCAATCAATTGACAGTTGTTTTGCATCTGGGTCACGAGAGATTTTAGGCGTACGGGCTTTCCCATTAGTATGGTGTGTGGCCTCCTCTTGCATCGATTAGCGATTGACATCTCCTGTGCATGGATGCGATCAGACGTCTGATGTGGGCCTGTGCTGCCGACTCTTCCTGGAGTGCCTGGAACAGATCACGACGATTGGCTGGAGCAACGTCTTGGCGACAAGCACGTCTATGCAGCTCATCACACAGGTGCCCAATCGGACTCATGTCTTGAGACAGGGATGGTCAGGGAAGGGTGAGAATATTGTTGGCAGTCAGGAACTGCGTGATCAACCGAGCACAATGGGGTCTGGCACTGTCCTGTTAAAACACAGACGTTTGGGTAGCCAAAAGTGGAAGAACATGGGGTCGAAGAATTTCATTGACGTATCGTGGCACATTTAAGCCCCCTTCAATGTGAACCGATTGACTCTTTCCGCTGTAACTGATCATTCCCCATATCATTGCACCTCCACCACAGTGCGGCGAAGCTTCATTACCGCAAGTGTGGGCAAAACGTTCATTTCATCCACGGTAGACCCTTCTCCGACTATCATGACGCTGCAACAAGAAGAAAGATTCGTCACTAAACCAGACACACCTCCATTGGTTTTCTGCTGCCCAGAGACGATGCTGGTTAGCCCAAAGAAGTCGATTTTGGCGATGACGGCGCGTAAGGACAGGCCCACGATGAGATCGTTGTGCCCGTTGGCTGGGCAGTTGAGGAAGATGTTGTAAACCTGTCTCTGAGGTGACGAAGCCGAATAAAGAGATCATCCGCTGCTGTTGTCACTCTGGGTCGTCCACTGCGATGCCGGTCTTCAAATGAGTCAGAGGCTTGGAACCGGTGCTAAAGTCGACTGATGGTACTCTGATGCACGCTTAGATGCATGGCAACCTGACTTTCGCTTGCATGCAGTCGGCCAATAGCAATGTTCCTTAAATTTATCGATAGAGACGCCGTAGATGTTTGCTTAAAAATGAACTGAATTGTTTTGTGTTCACAAATAGTTTTTGTGTTGGAATAGTGTTCACCCCAAATTTTGTTGCTTTCACGTGGGCGCATCATGAGCTGTGGTAAACATTTGGTCATAAACACTATTGACCACTGCATTGTAACGATTACAAAAACGAACGGAATTCAGGTTAACACGTGCATTTGAAAGAGTAAAGAACAGTTGAGGCTGGTGTTTATATACTCTAGCACCAAATTGTACTTACAAACTCATAAAAACGCACCCTCTGATATCTATGCGTTTCTTTTTTTGAACAGTAAATTAAAATGAAATTGATAAAAAGTAGCAGAAAAGCCGAAGATCTATTTCACTTTATGCGAAATATTCCAACAAATAAATGATGATCTTGTTGATGTAAACTGGGAATCAACAACAGTGTTGATGCAGTTGAAATTTTAATATGTAGAAAAATGGGGTAAATATAAAGGAAAGACATCATCATCTTATTGTAGGTTGACAGGAGCCAAGCTGTGCTCATGTCAGTTAATCGCACGGATTAATCATGGCGCACGTAACGCTTAATGCAAGAGATGAAAAGACTAAAAAAGCATTAGTTGGCACTGAGACACGTGAAGGGACCAACAAGGATCGAAAGCCCGAAGTTGGCGATGGCATGTCACGTATTTCTATCTCGTTTGTTTTCATTTGAATTGTTGTGTAACTGCCTTTAAATTTTTATATCTCGTCTTTCAGTCATAGTTACTCTATCTAGATACCTGACACGGGTACTTTGCAGAACGCCGTTCTTATCACGGCGCCACGAAAAGTGTCTCGATCTCTTGCCAGTGGCCTGTGTGTATGTCGTTAGTGAGTCGAAGATCCAACTTCACGGCAATGGGTCGCCCCATTACAGAGACCGATTATTGAGACTTCCTTTGTGATACCTCTTCATCACATGTTCAGGGTTAGGAGATGAGACGACGATGACGATGATGCTCCATGGACACATATAGAAAAGCTTCAAACTTTCTTATTCTGAATATTTTAAGCCACAGAATTACAGAGTCGAACAGAGGCTCCGCGGATGTGGATATACTGTATAATATGTCGTATTTCAAGAAAACAATGACAATCAAATACGGAGGCTCTAGAAAAAAAACTGGGAATGAAAAGATAGTTGATCTCATCTAATCTCATCGTGTTCCTCTTGTACCTTGCAGTGTCGAGGTGAAGTATAAACATCGTGAGAGTGCCCGATTATGGGCTTTATATATCGATATTCCCATGGACTCTGCTATTCTCTCCGTCCAACGTTTACGTGGTCGGCCTCTTCCTCTGTTTTCATCTGGTCTGTACATAATTGCTTGTTGTGGTATGCTGGTAACCTACTTGCATGGCCAAGCCATTTAACTTGCTGCTTTCTAATAAAACCTAGTGCTGCTTTAACCCCCACTTTAGTCCTGATTTCTTCATTTCTGATCTTATCTCTTCTTGATACGCTGAGTATTCTTCTCAGGAACCACATTTCTGTTGATAATTGATGAATAAAATAAATAAGAGGCAGGTGAAATAATTTGGGTTACGTTAAAAGACATAACGCACTTATAAAAACCATACTGGAGGGTAAAATGGAAGGCAAGCAAGCAAGCAAGAGGTAGACAACTATGCAAAAGTGAAGATAACATTAAAAAAAATGGGCGAACAGCAGTCTGACAGAATGTACAATCTAAGCTTGAGTTCAAAGCAAGCGAACGAATAAGTAAATAAATAAATTAATAAATAAATTAATTAAATAAATAAATAAATAAGTAAATAAAAAAACCAAACACAAACATCATTATACTGTAGCATGAATATGTGAAGAGACAACACGTAACATCCCAACTGTATTATGTGTTACGGGAGACAGTGCTGAACATTCATTGCAGACAATGTTCATTGTGGAGACGGCACCTGATTGACTGATTCTTAGAGAGACTATAAAGGAAGCAACAAGTAGCAACCCTGTAATTGACTATGCATAACGTAGGAGGCTACTAAGAAGGGTTAGCCTGAGACTGGCTACCTCATCCGGTCAAAAATTGTAGCTGAACAACCCAACCAATTATCTAAGTCTACAAAGGACTAGGCATCAGTTAGCCGAGGGCCTCTGTTACACTCGGAGAAGGACGACAGTAGAAGACCAGCGAAGGTCAATGCTGCAATGAGAGAAAATGAAAAGAATACAGTTACAATACTTACAGATTTTTCAGCAACGTGGAACTTTTTAGCGTCTGGCGGCCTATGTACTGAATGTTATTGTAGCTGAGATCCCTGTGAAGTAGAGAGTGAAAAGAATTAATTAAGAATTAGTGGATTCTGTGGTTATACCGAGAAAATAAAACCCACACACATTCAACCACGTTATACAAAGAGAAATCCATCCATACATACATGCATACATTCACCGTCTACCCATTCACACACACGGTGCATGCACACAGGCAACCATCCAAATGTCACACCCACCCTACCACCCACCCAAACCTTCACACGCACATACCATCCCGCATACCACCCACCTAACCACATACGCAGGCACGCACGCGTTCGCGCTCACACACCAACCGACAGACCTATCTGCATACATATACATACACCCACGCTCGTACACACACATCCCCACCCACCCTCAACCTTCTCACCCCACCTCCCACACATACACTACACTACGCCACGCCACAATCCCCCCACAACACACACACACATACCCGCACGCATACCCACCACCCACCCACCCACACACACACACGCATGCACGCACGCACGCACGCACGCGCGTAGGCAGGCAGACAGGCAGGCAGGCGATGCATGTATATAAAGGAGAATGTAGTGAAACAGAGCCGGTAAGAGAAATAAAGGCAGCGAGAGAAAAAAAGAAAAGGCGAGAGAGAGAGAGAGAGAGAGAGAGAGAGAGAGAGAGAGAGAGAGAGAGAGAGAGAGAGAATAGAAAGGCATAAAGAGAAAGAAAAAGAGAGAGAGAAGGGTGAGGGAGAGGGAGAGAGCGCGAGAGAGAAAGAGAAAGAGGGAGGGAGAAAGAGCGAGAGAGAGAAAGGGGGAGGGTGAGAGGGAGAGAGAGAGACGTAGAGAGGAAGAAAGAGGTAGAGACGGGGAAAGAGAGAGAGCGCGCGAGAGTGAAAGAGAGAGGGGGAGGGAGAAAGAGCGAGAGAGAGGGGGAGGGTGAGAGGCAGAGAGAGACGTAGAGAGGGAGAAAGAGGTAGAGAGAGGGAGACAGAGAAAGAGAGAGAAATAAGAGAAACAAAGAGAGAGAGAGATAGATAAGATAGAGAGAGAAAGAGAAAGAGAGAGAGAGAAGAGAAAGAGAGAGAGAGAGAGAGAGAGAGAGAGAGAGAGAGAGAGAGAGAGAGAGAGAGAGAGAGCTAGCTTTCGTTAATGTTCTCTGACATGATCATGTTATGACATCGACGTGTGGAGTCTGCTAAAAATTGCTACTCCCGACAAGCAGTCGCCTCCCCTCCAGAAATGAAACAATATTTCTATATTTAATTAAGTATTTATTTTCCTTGTCAAGCGTGTTTCTCCACTGAATACGACAGGTGCGCGATGGTGAGATCGGGATTTAAGACTTGTTCTATGTTTGACTAGACATCACAAAGTCCATGTTCCCAGTGTTCCTCACTTTGAACTCAAGCGTAGCCCATACATATGCTACTACTTCTTAGATTAGCTTTCTACATTACCCCTCGCCGCCAGGCGAACCCACTCCGACTTCTGAGGCACTTGTAATTAAGTCCCCAAGTCAAGGACGAGAGGTCAACACTTTAGTCCAAGTGACCAGTGTAGGGGTTAAACCCGCGACCTCTTCTGTGATGTATACACATACAGAGAGAGAAAGTCAATAAATAAGTCACAAATGGCTGGGGGGGGGGGGGGAAAGAATAACTAAGTATGATAATAACTTGAAACCAGTTTATTTTTATACATACATTGTCCCTTTATTTCTCAACATAATTTCCACCAACATTGATGCACTTATCCCATCGTTTTATCAGTTCTCCCAAACCGTCTGCATAGGACTGCGAGCTCTGTTTTCTAAACCGCGTTTTCACTTCACATTCAACTTCGGCGTCATTCGCGAAATATTTTTCGCCAAGGTTGGTTTTCAGTGGACCAAAAAGGTAGAAATCGCTAGTGGCTAAGTCGTGGCTGTAAGGTGGATGTTCCAGAACTTCCCACCTTAGTTGGTTAATTTTCTCCTGAGTTGCTCTTTGGTTGTACACTCCGTAAGTACAGTCGCCATTTTGTTTATGCGCTGCATATGCGCATGAGACACATAGCGCAACCTGACGAACGGGAATATAAAGTTCGATGTTGCTGTCACCTAATGACACGTGTAGAAAACACCAACTACATTTACCTGCCATCCCACAGAACTGTGTGAATTACTGACTGACTCCCCTCGTATATATTTGCGCCCGCTCGCTTTGAACTCAAACGTAGTCTATACACACTAATTCTAGTAGTGCTGAATTGAATTTTGCGTGTGGATTAGCTTTCCCTATTAATAGTGTCCCTCGCCATCAGGCGAACCCATTCTCCCTTTGAAAATTCTATCTGACACACCCTTTCCACATTCAAAAATTTTGTTTTCCTAATACTCCTACATGATTTCTCCCCTCAAAAATTCTATCTTGTACACTATTTTTCTTCTTGGAAATAGTGTCTGATGTACCCTGCCTCCTTTCAAAAGTTCTGTCTAATGCACCTTTTCTCCTCACGAAAGTTCTAACTTATGTACATTTTCTCTTCACGAAAGTTCTACCTGATGCACCTTTTCTGCTCATGAAAGTTCTATCTTATGTACCTTGTCTCCTCACGAAAATTCTAATGCACTTTTTCTCCTCACGAAAGTTCTATCTAATAACCTCTCCTCACGAAAGTTCTATCTAATAACCTCTCCCCACGAAAGTTCTATCTAATAACCTCTGGTCACAAAAGTTCTATCTAATAACCTCTGGTCACGAAAGTTCTATCTAATAGATCTCAATCCAAAGAAGGCTCCCTTTACACACCTGTAGGCATATTGAGTAAATGGAGCTAGCCCCATACTATTATAGATTAATCTGGTGGGTGATGCGGCTAATACCACTACTGCCTCCTTTAAATTTCAGGACATTTCCTGCTACACCCTCCCCCACCCTCCAGTTGCTCAGGTCAATTTAAAACATAATCCACCTCAATGGGGATTTGAACACACGACCACCAGGACGGCAGGCAGGCGAGCTAACCACCGCGCAAACACCGCCCCCAAAGTTCTATCTAACATACCTTAACAACGAAATAAAGACGTTGTATTCTGACAATGTATGAATCATGGCCTCATTTATCCACGACTTATCTGGTTTCAGAAGCCTTAAGATGTCTGCCTCAGAAACCTGAAAAGCGATATCTCAGAAATCTAGAAAGATCTATCTTCTGGTGCTTGACCTAACAAGTTTGACTTTCCCGGTTCTAAATAACAGCGGACGGGTAATCAATATGGCAACGCTTGCTCTGGGTTCAGTCTTGTCAATGGTAAATGTGACAATAGACTTGCGTCTGATATCACCGTTAGGTGACATTTACATATCACCACATACTCAAGAAGAGATAACCAATTGGAAGTAATATAATGGAGACGGCGGTAGAATACAGAATGATGAAGACCGGTGGGAGATAGTGATAAATTAATATATAGAACGATGAAGACCGATGGATGATAGTGGTAAATTATTAAGTGAAATGTGATCAGTGGAAATCATTTCTGGCCTCTGTGGCTTAGGGACAATGAACGCAGTTTCACAACTGCGTTGAGTTTCATAATGTTTTGAGCGTCGGTCGTTCTAAAAGCAATGGCACGTCATTGGCAATGAAATTGCCAAGAAAATCCCAAAATGTTAAATAATGCCGCAGTTGATTGGGATGTCCTGTAAAAGAATCTGCAACTAATTTATGAAATGATTATTAAATCACTGAAAAATAGAGAATTTAGTTTGCTTGTGGATACCCCTGGAAGCTTCAACTCATTAAGTCCGGGGAATTTGACGTTCAGGTCGTTTCGACCGTTGCAAGACCTTGCCAGGGATCAAACGATCTGAACGCCAATGCTTCCAACTTAAAGTTGAAACTGAGTCATTAAGAGGATCGCCAACCAATCAGAACCAGCCAAAGCGGCTGTGGCGCCCCCAGAGCCGCAAGACCAGACAAATGCAGCCACGCCATAAATCGGAAATAAACCCATGACTACTGTATCTGTAGAGCAGTGGTTCCCAAGCTTTTCAAGCAGAGGGCCATATCTACTATTTTCGGTTGTTTAGCGGGCCACAACTTTATAAAATTATAAAAGTCGTACAGTATCATTCTTACCATTATTAACTTTCGTCAACAAAATTCTAAAACTTTAAAGGCAGCCAGTGTCAGTACCACACTGTGGTCATTTGGGGGGGGGGGGGGGGGGTTAAATCAAAAGTTCATTTAACAAATTTTAAATCAGTTTAAAAAATCGCTCTTATTGTAATTAATTTACAATTGTAACCGTTCTTCATAACCAGTTACTTAAGTTAAGATGCCAGTTTATCAATGTCTGGACACAAATCTGTCGTGCCCAAAGTCATACGTGCAGCTTGGTTACTGTCGGCGAGTCTGGATTTTTTTTTTTTTAATAACGGCCATTGCGGAAAATGACTGCTCGCATCTGTAAGTCTAAACAAAACCACAAATGTATCTCTAGGCGAATGAACGCAAGTGTTCAAAGTGTTTTACTGACAATAGTCGCCAGAATGAAATCGTATGATCAGCTGAAGCTTGCGAACTGAACAGGCGCATTCGATAATATCTGAACATAACAACCACGAGCAGAGTAAATTATGGCACGTTGACGGGGCACTCCGAGTGCATTTTTATGAAATTATTGAAATATATTATATTAAATAACGAGGACTCGCGTGCCACTTACTAACAGCTGGCGGGCCACAAGTGGCCCGCGGGCCGTAGTTTGGGAACCTGTGCTGTAGAGGAACCAAGCAAGCACTACACCACATTGACTTGCAATAAAACTCGGTTCACTATTTGTTCTTATCTTGTCGTTTATGCATTGCTGAAGGGGTTACGAGTGTAATTCGTAATCCCACATAACGCGTTCGATACACATCTGCCAGCGATTTGGAAGCAGACCGCCTTGCGTTGGTTTCCGTACAATAGTATGAGTGCCGGTCGTTTAGAAAGCAATGGCAAACTACTGAACGTAGACTTGCCCAATAATCACAAACAGCCAAAAATGCTGGAGTTGACTGCAGCGTCCTGTTAAGGACATGCAACGAACTTTTAAAACATTATACTAGAATATACCAAGCCGCGGTGGCATAGTGGTTAGTGCTCTGGCCTGTCAAGACAGTGATCTGGGGTTTAATTCCATCTGTAGCAACTTTATTTTTTCCTGCACTGCATGGCTCTGGCGCACATCAGGGGGTATAAAATGAGCAGCGAGTAATTTTCAACATGTTGTGGTCACGAGGTCAAACATGGACGCTTACTGCAACTAATGAACGTAAATCAGGGGTGAAGGTAAAGCAGGGGTGAGATGCTTTAAAAGAGCTCCAGGAGTAACCGTGAAAGATAGAATTAGGAATGAGGAAATTAGAAGACTGAAACCAGTCATGCACTTCATTAAAGTAGAACAGATTAATGATTAAATGGTTTGCCCACATCACAAGAATGCCCTGGAACCATCTGCCACAACGATCCACATTGAAGAAATATAATGGATACAGAGCAAAACGAAGACTACGTAAGCGATGGAGTGATGTTATCAAGAACAACCTTAGAGAAATGAATACCAACTTACAAACAGCATTAGAAAGAGTGCATAAAAGGTCTTTAATCCCCCCTTACCTCCCTCCCAACTTAACTGAGGTAAATCGAGTAAGAAGATGAAGAAGAAGAAGAAGAAGAAGAAGAAGAAGAAGAAGAAGAAGAAGAAGAAGAAGAAGAAGAAGAAGAAGAAGAAGAAGAAGAAGAAGAAGAAGAAGAAAGAAGAAGAAGAAAAAGAAGAAGAAGAAGAAGAAGAAGAAGAAGAAGAAGAAGAAGAAGAAGAAGAAGAAGAAGAAGAAGAAGAAGAAGAAGAAGGAAGAGGAGGAGGAGGAGGAGGAGAAAAAGAAGAAGAAGAAGAAGAAGAAGAAGAAGAAGAAGAAGAAGAAGAAGAAGAAGAAGAAGAAGAAGAAGAAGAAGAAGAAGATCTGAGATTTGGTCTGGGAAGAAAAGGCCGCGAGACAGAGAACTTGCCACTCAGCCTAATTATGCCAAGGCCTAAAATATATGAAAGCTTAACCAAAGGTGCAGCCTGGTTCGAAAGTTATGGTGAGTGAGCGATAAACACGTGAGCGGCCAGGATGACTTTTATGGCACAAGTGAACTAGGCGCCACTGTACAAAAATAGGAACACAAGGACAGCTACTGGGTCTTAAACGGTGCGGTATTCGCATTGGACTTCCGTTACCTTCCGCTAATGCACACTACTCCGAGGACAGACCAGGTGGACATACATTCGGACCACAGCTGGTACAATTAGAACGGGGACCTTTGACTGGCTGTTGAAGATGAGGACGGATCACGTGTGGGGATGTCTGGAGTACTGTGATATCGGTTCTTGGCTCACCTCAACTCAACTGTTAATACACAAATTAATCTTCATGCACGTTATTTAGGTCATGATGCATGCATTGTCAGAATACGTCTTTATTTCCTTGTTAAGGTATGTTAGACAGAACTTTGGGGACGGTTTTTGCGCGTTGGTTAGCACGCCTGACAGATAGAACATGCCAATAAAGTTCAGTGAACCATTTCTACCTGGTTGTACCAGAATTTTAGACTATGGCTGAGCCAACTCAAAAGGCAGATGATCACGTTTTTATGTCTCGGCTATCACGTTATTATCAAGCAATTCAACACATATTTTAGTTTTTATTTTCCTTGCATGTCCTTTGTAGGACACTGCGATCAAGCCCAACTCCAGGTTGATTTCCTAGACACTTTTTAAGTTCAGTTGATAAGAGAAGTAACGACTGCAGCGGGATATAACAGTAATAAATAAAAACAGTTATGATGGTGTAACTTCTGCGAGAAAGTGAGAGATAATAAATACAGACAAATGTACACACCTTACAACGGACGCCATTACGGCAAACGTAAATCACAGGAGAAAACATCATTGATGATTTATAAAACACAATAACATAAACATAAATATTCTACGACACAACGAATCGGCGTTTCGATTATAATAATTTTCCTCAGAAAAATTCAGTAGTTTGCCAATACTGTCTGAAAGAGAAGTCAACGTCAAAGTCCAACTAAGCGGTGTAGGAAACGATCCCGCCGCCCTGCTGTCAGCGCATCGGACATTCTATCGCAAGCACATGAAACCCCGCCGTCACGTAGACCGGTATATTTCAGCTAAACGTAATAAAAGTGATAATTCATGTCTAGCTTGGATGTTTGAGTCTGTGTTGCGCAGACTTTTGCCATGGCTGCTTTTCCTCCCAAGTGTTCATAATAGGGTTGGTATGTCATGAGAATATCACCAAAAATGCTTCTTAGTTAGCGCTTTACTGTTGTCTGATGTTTTAGCGGAAAGAAATGCGTCAACTCTTGCAGGATTCTTCAAGTCCATCTCTTGATGTTGTAAAACCACACATAATGATGTTTTCCTGTTAATCACACGGTAGCGCACGCACGCACACACACATCATGCACGCAAGAACGTAAGAACGTACGTGTGTGTGCACACACACACACACACACGTATGTACATATGTACAATCGTACGCACACACACACACACACACACACACACACACACACACGCTCGTACGTACCTTCCAACCTACGCACATACATACATTAAAAATATATATTAATTACAAACTTATATACATAAGAAATCCATATATATATATATATATATATATATTGCAAATTTACACATCGTCTTTAATACGTATATATGTACGAATGGATACATAATATACCTGAGCGATGTGTGATAGGTATTCACTATTAATATTTCACCAATATACTAGAAAACACCATACCCTGGTACCACTTCGGCGTGTGGTAGGTAACTATTGCAAACAAACTACTACTACCACCAGACTTTCATGTTTATCTGTTTGGCGCCATGCGCAATCACTGTCAGGGCAGAAGCCTTGAGGGCTGATCATCTGATGTACGTGCCTCGGAACCGGTAGCCTCGGAGTTCCTACATTTTGGCTGTAGAACTACCGTTTCTGCTGGTAAGTTTCTCAACAGGCATGTGGTAGAGAGACAGTAGTTTGCTCTCCTACCGTAGGCCTGGGTTTGTTCACACGTTAGGGATCATACTGTCTTACGTTAGAGGTCTTACTGTCTGTGGTTGAGAGAAAGAAATTTCCCCTCCTACCGTAGGTTAGGGTTCGTTCGCACGTTAGGGATCTCACTGTCTTACTTGTGTAGACTGTTATGGGAGACTAGATATCCAGAGACATATGTAAGAGACATAGTAGAGCTATCAGAGTACAATTAGAGCTATCAGAGTACAATTAGAGCAATTAGAGTACAATTAGAGCTATCAGAGTACAATTAGAGCTGTCAGAGTACAATTAGAGCTGTCAGAGTACAATTAGAGCTGTCAGAGGACAATTAGAGCTATCAGAGTACAATTAAAGCTGTCAAAGTACAATTAGAGCTGTCAGAGTACAATTATAGCTATCAGAGTACAATTATAGCTATCAGAGTACAATTATAGCTGTCAGAGTACAATTAGAGCTGTCAGAGTACAATTAGAGCTGTCAGAGTACAATTAGAGCTGTCAGAGTACAATTAGAGCTATCAGAGTACAATTAGAGCTGTCAGAGTACAATTAGAGCTGTCAGAGTACAATTAGAGCTGTCAGAGTACAATTAGAGCTGTCAGAGTACAATTAGAGCTATCAGAGTACAATTAGAGCTGTCAGAGTACAATTATAGCTGTCAGAGTATAATTAAAGCTGTCAGAGTACAATTAGAGCTATCAGAGTACAATTAGAGCTGTCAGAGTACAATTAGAGCTATCAGAGTACAATTAGAACTGTCAGAGTACAATTAGAGCTGTCAGAGTACAATTATAGCTATCAGAGTACAATTAGAACTGTCAGAGTACAATTATAGCTATCAGAGTACAATTATAGCTATCAGAGTACAATTATAGCTGTCAGAGTACAATTAGAGCTATCAGAGTACAATTGGAGCTATCAGAGTACAATTGGAGCTATCAGAGTACAATTAGAGCTATCAGAGTACAATTAGAGCTATCAGAGTACAATTAGAGCTATCGGAGTACAATTAGAGTTACCAGAGTACAATTATAGCTACCAGAGTACAATTAGAGCTGTCAGAGTACAATTATACCTATCGGAGTACAATTAGAGCTATCAGAGTACAATTAGAGCTATCGGAGTACAATTAGAGCTGTCAGAGTACAATTAGAGCTGTCAGATTACAATTAGAGCTGTCAGAGTACAATTAGAGCTATCAGAGTACAATTATAGCTATCAGAGTACAATTATAGCTATAAGAGTACAACTATAGCTACCAGAGTACAATTAGAGCTGTCAGAGTACAATTAGAGCTGTCAGAGTACAATTATAGCTATCACAGTACAATTAGAGCTGTTAGAGTACAATTATAGCTATCACAGTACAATTAGAGCTGTCAGAGTACAATTAGAGCTATCAGAGTACAATTAGAGCTGTCAGAGTACAATTAGAGCTATCAGAGTACAATTAGAGCTATCAGAGTACAATTAGAGCTATCAGAGTACAATTAGAGTTACCAGAGTACAATTAGAGCTTTCAGAGTACAATTAGAGCTGTCAGAGTACAATTAGAGCTATCAGAGTACAATTAGAGTTACCAGAGTACAATTAGAGCTATCAGAGTACACTTAGAGCTGTCAGAGTACAATTATAGCTATCAGAGTACAATTATAGCTGTCAGAGTACAATTAGAGCTATCAGAGTACAATTAGAGCTATCAGAGTACAATTAGAGCTATCAGAGTACAATTAGAGCTATCAGAGTACAATTAGAGCTGTCAGAGTACAATTAGAGCTATCAGAGTACAATTATAGCTGTCAGAGTACAATTATAGCTATCAGAGTACACTTATAGCTATTGGAGTACAATTAGAGCTATCAGAGTACAATAAGAGCTATCAGAGTACAATTAGAGCTATCGGAGTACAATTAGAGCTATCAGAGTACAGTTAGAGCTATCGGAGTACAATGAGAACAATCGGAATTAGAGCTATTGGGGCACAATTAGAGCTGTCAGAGTACGCATGTATGTTTGTAAGCATGAGTCTAC
The DNA here is from genome assembly GCA_963921405.1 of Cepaea hortensis. Lineage (NCBI taxonomy): Eukaryota > Metazoa > Mollusca > Gastropoda > Stylommatophora > Helicidae > Cepaea > Cepaea hortensis. The sequence goes on along the minus strand of OY992877.1, from coordinate 66,474,995 downwards.
TATGTCTGTCAGTGCCTATAGCTGCCTCTTTGTATGTACGTCGGAACTCCTACACACGCGTATGTACGATGTTGCAATACACCAGTATAAACACATTTTGAATCAATAGTCTAAAGGTATGTTTGACCTAAGAGTAATTAAAAATAAAACAAATGAAGGACAACATTTGCACGCCTTGAATCATAGCGGGAATATGGGCAAAAACGAGATAGTGTGTCACCTAAAACACACGGACAGGTGAATTAGAGACATAATATGGGGAAGGAGCTGGGTGGGAAGCAAAAGATAGGACTACTTGGCTTGAGTTGTCGAATTCAACAAAACAGCTGTAGCAGCAGCAGTAGTAGTAGTAGTAGAAGAAGAAGAAGAAGAAGAAGAAGAAGAAGAAGAAGAAGAAGAAGAAGAAGAAGAAGAAGAAGAAGAAGAAGAAGAAGAAGAAGAAGAAGAAGAAGAAGAAGAAGAAGAAGAAGAAGAAGAAGAAGAAGAAGAAGAAGAAGAAGAAGAAGAAGAAGAAGAAGAAGAAGAAGAAGAAGAAGAAGAAGAAGAAGAAGAAGAAGAAGAAGAAGAAGAAGAAGAAGAAGAAGAAGAAGAAGAAGAAGAAGAAGAAGAAGAAGAAGAAGAAGAAGAAGAAGAAGAAGAAGAAGAAGAAGAAGAAGAAGAAGAAAATATACATATAAACAAAGGCAGGTGTTAGATGTGTATTCACAATTAGCAACAACCTAATGATTCTCGATAGCTGTGTACTGTGTGGTTAAACAAACGTCCTGTCCGTCCAGTGGTTCCAAATTTGAATGCCCACAGAGGCGGCATATCTGCAGTCACAAAGTGCGTGGTCCACACAGCCAGAAAAACGATCTCGAGGGTAAGGTGGGCATCAAGATACAGACACATCCTCGACGCGAGTACAAATTTGTGGCTAGTGATTGCAAGCACTTATGTGGTCTATACGTGAGGCTATATGTAGGAACCACATTGTGTGGTAGAATGTGAGGTCAGTTGTAGGAACCATACTGTGTGGTACAATGTGAGGTCAGTTGTAGGAACCACATTGTGTGATAGAATGTGAAGTCAGTTGTAGGAACCATACTTTGTGGTACAATGTGAGGTCAGTTGTAGGAACCACATTGTGTGATAGAATGTGAAGTCAGTTGTAGGAACCATACTTTGTGGTATAATGTGAGGTCAGTTGTAGGAACCACATTGTGTGATAGAATGTGAGGTCAGTTGTAGGAACCATACTTTGTGGTATAATGTGAGGTCAGTTGTAGGAACCATACTTTGTGGTACAATGTGAGGTCAGTTGTAGGAACCACATTGTGTGATAGAATGTGAGGTCAGTTGTAGGAACCACATTGTGTGATAGAATGTGAGGTCAGTTGTAGGAACCATACTTTGTGGTACAATGTGAGGTCAGTTGTAGGAACCACATTGTGTGATAGAATGTGAGGTCAGTTGTAGGAACCATACTTTGTGGTATAATGTGAGGTCAGTTGTAGGAACCATACTTTGTGGTACAATGTGAGGTCAGTTGTAGGAACCACATTGTGTGGTACAATGTCAGGCTATCAATAGCACACATACTTTGTGGTACAATGTGGGACTATCCTATCAATAGCACACATACTTTGTGGTACAATGTGGGACTACTGGTAGTAGCCACACTACGAGGTACGTATATGAGACCAGTGGTAGCCTAGTAGCATTTGCGATTTATAATCTACAGATGAAAGGTTCTTAGACTATCGTGGACCACGGAGAAAAAAAACACAACAAATATCGCGAGATCTGAACATCAAAGGAAACAAGCTCAAAAACAGCATCTGTCTACAAAACTGAAATACTATTTTGTTGTAAATGCCACAGAAGTTTGGAAAGAACTATGACGAAAGGTAATTCCTGACAGAAGAGGTAGGGATCAGTCGGCATGGAGATGGGCACAGCACATTGCCGACACCTCGGGCGTGAACATGCATCAGGCAAGAGAACTGGCACGGGATACAGAATCATTTCAATCGTGATGATAGCCACGTTCTGCGAAGGACCTGCTCCACCATTATAAATCTACAGAAATACGTTTCTGGTTAGTTGTCTATCTAATCATGTGCTGTACAGATGTGTCTCTGCTGACTTTCTTATCTACCTGTCATCACATACACAGCTTGCAACAAAAGCCTGCTACATGACAAAAATCGACGCCCACACATCTATCTGCCACTGTGAATTTAGAATTTATCTACAACGCCACAAGTTAATAAAGTCTTGTTTACAAATAACGTGACTCTGTAAAGACACATGTTTAACCTCGCGGCGAATCAAGCAGTCAATTAATCTACAGGTTTTGTTTATATTTTTATTTGCGGGAGGTAAAAAAAAAAAAATACACAAGCCGCGGCACTGTGCGTAAACTGTCAAATAATATTTCGTGGCCGTATGTGGTAGGTCGTGTGGAAGTTGTGTGACGTATCTGTGTAACTGGGAGGGGAGTTGTACAAAGAACGCCAAGTTTCACAAGCGGGGTTAGTTTCATCTCGCGAGCTCTCTACATAGAATAAGATACGTTTGCCGGTGCTGATACGACTTGTCTCTGTCTGAGGAATTATGTGTATGTAGTCTGTGTTGTTAAAAAATGGAGAGTTAATGAGCTATCTGAAAATGAAAGACAGCGGGGAGGGTATCTGACATTGTGAGTTAATGTGGAATCTCCAAGACTTGAATATATTCGTCGCTAATACAGTTCGCTGGCGGGAATGAAGACAACGAGGCATATATCCATATTTTGTTAAAAAGACAAGAAAAGACAAGTTTCAGCGCACTGGGTGTTATACCAAATAGCTGGGACTCTTTCTGCAGGGTGGCCTGAAGAAAGCGTTGCACAAAACACGAACTCTGTAGCTTCAGCGACGACCCCATTCGTGAACCAACCGACGTAGGCCGGAATCGAACCCACAAGCTTCGGAGCGCGAGGCAGACGGCGAAATCACATCGCTACGGAGACTCACATATAAACATTAGAAAACAGACAAATAATTCGACATGGGTACATGATTCCAACCAACATTTAAATTGACGAATTCAACATATTGTTTCACCAGCTTACCATTTAGTCTCACCAGTTCAACATTTAATCTTACGAATTAAATAATTTACCATTTAGTCTCACGAGTTCAAGATTTAGTCTCACAAGTTCAACATTTAGTCTCACGAATTCAACATTTAGTCTCACCAGTTTAACATTTAGCTTCACCAGTTCAACATGTAGTCTCACGAATTCAACACATAATTGTAGTACCCAGATAGTTTAGTCAGATGAGATCCAGACGTGCCACCTGGCACCAGGGAGCCGCGGCAGCGTAGTGGCTAGACGCTCACATGCCGGCTTGATGGTCATGGGTTCAAAATCACATCGGGACCGTGATTAAAACTGATCTTTGCTTCCAGGTGGATCCACCTTAAAATGGGCGGGGATCTAGGACTGCCGGGCCAATAGACGTGAAAACTAGCCACGGTGCTAGATTGGGTCCGTTTATTTGGAGTTTAAATCACCAGATGTACAATCTTCACTTCCGTCTCTTTTGTCGATTGTGGCGGCTGTGGCTTAGGGGTTAGTAAACGCCGTTTCAATTTCCCATCAAACCTAGTCGAGAGTTCGATGCCGCGTGCGATTTGGGAACACACGACTTTGCGTTGATTTCGATGGTGTGAGTGTCGGTCATTCAGAAAACAATGACATCGCCGTTCAAGAATCTTTGGAAAATTACTGAATGTAAAAATTGCCTAGTAAAACACGGTCAATAATTGCGGGGAGCTGATTGTAACGTCCTGTAAAAGGACACGAAACTAATGTTTCTGTCTATTAAGTTCCATATCGTTATACTTGTTTCCTTCTTTTTTCTTTCAAGCTCTGTAAACACATATTATTGTCTGTATCTGACAGTTTCAAGTTAGTTGCATATTCTTTACAGGACGTCGCATTCAACCTCAGTAGTTTTCAACTGCTTGTGATCGCTTGACCCGTTTACGTTCAGTAGTTTCCCATTGCTTTATAAAAGACTGGCACTCATACCATTGTATGAAAACCAACACAAGGAGGTCTGCTTCCAAATCTCCAGCAGCTGTGTTTCAAACGCGATATACGGGATTACGAATTGCATTCATTACCCCTTCGCCACACAGCTGACATCTGATAGTCTGATGACCTATAATAGCCCCCGCCATCTTTCACATAATGAAGTAACCAACATCAAAATAAGATCATATTCCAGTCTGCAGACGATAGTGACGATAAAACCTTTCAATAAAGAACATGTAAGCATTTTTTAAACGCCGCGTGAGCAGAGCAAACTGTCTTCAGAGATATATTATTGCACGCCAGCGGAACTATCCTGTTTCTTCTATCAACATTTGACAAAGCGGACTGGGTATCTCAGATTCGAATCGCCACAACGTTGCTCCGCTTATAGCGGGTGATATAACACTCAACGTCTGGTGTAGTTTCTATAACAATAGAGCTTGTGCTAGGCTGGGCTTTTCGCGAAGTTAGTCATCATCAGTTGGTTGTTTGCCGAGACGTTTGAAAGATATCGCCTAACACCGTGTTCAGGTAAACAACGCTGTTGAAGGCAAGATATATAGTTTGTTCCAAACACACTTTGTGGCTATTTATCTTCTTTAAATGAGTCCTGGTTTTGCAAATTATTCATTGTTTTTTTTGTGTGTTGTTATTCGCATTGAACTTGAGCTTAGTCCACGCTGGGCTGAATTTTGCGTGTGGGCCATGTTTTCTTATTACCAGTGTCCCCCGCCATCAGGCGAATCCACTCCCACTTTTGATGTACTTGTAATTTACATACCTAAGTCAAGTACGAAAGTCAACGTTTAAGTTCAAATGAGCGGTGTAGGGAGAGAACCATCTACCTCGCCAACAGTGCTCCACAAGTTTAAGAGCCACGCGACTACTCAATTATTTGTAGCGTTAAAAAATTTAACAAAAAATCGAATAGTTGGTTATGATACAATGGAACGAGTTAACGACTTTAATTTCCTGTTGTCTTGTATTTTCATAACTCATATACAAGATAGGTACTTATTTAATGATTTGGTTAGCCGAGCGATGCCATACTTGCTTTCGAGCCAGCAACACTACAGTCAAAACACGGTAGCTGGAAATCTTAAATAGGAGATTGTAAATCATCGCTGCTCTAGAAAAAATCAAAAATCTGGAAAAGTTAGAAACAATAATATAAATATAGATTGTGAATCTATTAATTGGATATAGAAGGCAAGGGGGTGCTACCAGATTGTTTCCCCAAGAAATAGATTACGGGCAGTAGCAAAGTTAGACAGATGACATTATGACATGCGGTGGGTTGTTTTTAAAATATAGAAAGCTCTACCATGGGGCTACAGAAGGAACATTCTTAGGATATCCTGGACCAAGAAGAAGAAAAATGCCGACATTCTATAAGATCTGAACATCGAAGAAAACAGGCTCTTTAACAGTTTGATGTCTCGGAAACTGAAATTCTTGTGTCATATTAAACATCTGAGTGACTTGGAAAGAGCAGTCATGGGAAATAGTTCTTTCGAGAAGAGGCAGTGGTCGACCGGCATGACCATGAATATGGGACATTGAAGACACCTCGGGCGTGAAAATGCACGAGGCCGTAGATGTGGCAAGGAATCGAGAATCTTTTCGACGGACCAGGGTGAGAACGACGTCCTGCAAAGGAACTGCTACGTACTAATACTATTATGTTATCTTGGCTTGGTCACGATGAGAAACCAGGAGGTCTATTACTAACAATAACTAAGAGAAGATCCAGAGTAAGGGAACAATGAGGAAGTCTAATGAAAAACTACCTCAATACAAGCATACACGGAAGTAGGGGCACCGACTTATCCTGAGCTGAAGAGAGTAGCCCAGAATTGGAGACAGTGCAGAGAAAAGACCAGACTGCTTCAAATCCAGCTTCAGACTGACAGGCCCGAGAACTACAATAGTGACCAAGATGATGATGATGAAGATGATATGTTCGAGTGTCACTGCATTTAATTTTGCCTCCTCAGACGCCGCCGAGAGAATTTCTCAGCCATGCCATCCCTATTATCTTGTTGGCCAGTACCCCAGTCTCCATTTGACAGACCCCTCAACAATTCATGAGTGGCTGAGAGCTCTTCACTGAACAATAACTGAACACTTGCTGGGTCAGACGTTTTAAGATCAACGATGAGTTCCAGTCAATTAACAGTTGGATCAGCGTTAACCAAGTAACATATTGTAAGAGAAGTGAGAGAGTTTATTCAATTAAAAGTTGCAACAAACAGGTGTTTCTGACCTGAATGCCACTATAAGGACAGGAGTCCGGTAAAAAAAGGTATCACGGAAAAAGCTAGCAACTGAAACTCGTGATATAAGCATTATTATTTTGTTTTGTTTTGTCTTCCATTTATGCTGCTGTACGTTCTGGAGAGGAATAACTGAAGTTACAGCTCCAGTGACTAGCGCCCTTTCCTCCAATGTCCTCCAAATATTCGTGAGCAGTGTTGTCTAGGATCAAGTAAATTGCCACCGATTTGCTAGACCTGTCATTGCTCCCTTACCTACTTTTATACCTGTTAATTTATTTATCAAGTAGAGATTTATGTCTGTTTATTTATTTATCATGCTATTTCAATTGTCTCAAAGGTTCCCCAGCAATTGTTTCGTTGTAATGGAGTAGTCATTGTTTGAACTTCATAAATATTGACAAACATATTAACATACATATTGGCATAATCCACATGTGACAGGCCAATAATTGGGCTATCATGGCTCTGCATCTCATACGATCCACAGTCTGGGATCAGTTCTAGCTTCTTGTCCAAATATTCTACGTGACCAATCCATCCACGTATTTATCTCTTTGTCATCATATGACTCTTATCCATTGAATTTACAGTTGTCAATAAGTTTAGTCATCATAACATGATCACCTTGTCTTGACTAACAACATATAGTTTCTGTAACCTTCTACAACTTGCATATACTTTTGTGCCTGTTCCGTTTCCTGTCCGCCCATGGTACGCTTTGTATTTTCACCAGACACCATATTTCTGCTGGCATCAAATGTTTCTCGGCTTCATGGCTTAATACCCACGTTTCACACAAATAAAACACCACAGGCACTGTATAACACTTTAATACTCTGTTTCTAACTGCAATTGACAGTTTTAAAGTGAATATGATTCTCTTTATAAAGGCAGAGCCGAAGGAACAAGGAAAGGCAACAACGAGAAATGGTAAAAATGGAGGTAAATAGGCACGAGGAAGAGAAGATAAAATATTCAGCCATATCTCCGTCAGTAGTCAACACGTCGAGCCCAGACATCTGGTTCGTGTGTTTACACATAATTCGCAGGTGAATTATAAGTTCTCGTCGACCGGTGCGAGACAGATCAGTGTCAAAACAAGAACTGCCAGATCTCAGTAGGTGAAAAGCGTCACGTTTTCTGAATATCTTCACATCACAACAGGACACAGCAGTAGGTTCCTTCATGCCTTAACAGACTCAAAGACCTACGTTGGAGGTGTTCATTGGTCACAGGGCGGTATATAGAAGCACTAAACAACTCAAACAGCATGGGCTCAACACCCTGTTTCGCACCTCCGCGTCTTTCATTCATAGCAAACGTGCAATACCATGACCGAGGGGGATATCAGAATGAACCTTTCTCAAATTGGATTCACAAGAGGGCGGATCAACTACCCTATGGGTTGTATTGTGAAAAAGCAGACATGGCGTCCGTTTTTAAGAAGATTGTGAATAAGTGAACAGTCTCTATAATACGCTATTGAACGGACATCATTGTGAGAAAGCAGACAATGCGTCCGTTTTTGAAAAAGGTCGTGAACAAGTGAACATTCCCTGTAATCCGTTATTGGAGGGAAATAATGAATGCACCGTATTGACTAGCTGCAAAGAAGGACATTCCAAATGCACAAATGAAACCATTAATACATCAATAATAATAATAATAATAATAATAATAATAATTAATAATATACTAAATAAAAATAATCTCCTAACATATATTGATGTCTGAGGTGTGAAGGTGTGAAATGTCGCATATATTAGCTCGTGGCATTCTGAGATACGTTAACCAGCTTCTGTTCTCTCCGTGACGCCTTCTTAGAGTGTGACCGCTGATCTACATTTCTCTTATCCACTTTGAGAGTCGATTAATGATTGTGAACTTACTTCATAGAGTGTTTTCATTCATCTACACTTCTTACGTCTACTTCTGTGAGTGTCGGTTACTACTTGAGAACGTACTTCATAGAGTGTTTTCGGTAATCTACACTTCTTTTGTCTATTCCTGTGAGTTTCGGTTACTACTTGAGAACGTACTTCAAAGTGTTTTCGCTAACCTAAACTTCTTACCTCTTACTTCTGTGAGTGACGGAGAGTACTTGAGAAGGTACTTTATAGAGTGTTTTCACAGATCTACACTTCTTTCCTCTACCTCAGTAAGTGTCGGTTACTACTTGAGAACGTACTTCATAGAGAGTTTTCGCTAATCTACACTTCTTACCTTTACTTCTATGAACAAAAACCAAAATCGACGATCAAAAAACAGTGCTCCAGGTCCTGATGGCATAAGATACGACGACATAAATAGGTGTACCGACAATGAGCTAGAGAAACTAGCAGACATGTACAACAACAGTATAGGGAGTGCTAGCATCAAGGAGGAATGGTTACACAGCTATCTGATTCCCTTGCCGAAGCCTGACAAAGACCACAAAAAAATTCAGGGATATCGAATTATAACCATGCAGAATACAATAGGCAAGCTGCTGGAGAAGGTAATTGCCAGGAAAATATCAAGCCAACTAGAGAGGCAAGGTGTTTTCCCACCTACCCTGGGTGGGTACCGTCCAAAAAGAGAAACCTGGACCAATGCAGCAGTCTTTACCCAGGATGTCTATGAAGGTTTCCATTCAGGCACTGAAACCGTTGCTGCAGCGATTGATCTTGAGGACGCATACAACAGAGTACCACTGGATTTTTTAATGTTTCAGCTTCTTGAACTAAACGTAAGTCCATTCCTCCTTAGTTGGATCGCTGCAGCCCTCTTCCAACGGAAAGTAGTTTTTAGATGTGGCAGTTGGACTTCGGAACCAACAACAATATATCCTGGCCTACCACAGGGATCACCATTATCTCCGGTACTGTTCAACGCCTACACAGTGAGAATCACCAGTGAGCAGATCACTGGACCTGGCAGGACATTGTCATATGCCGATGATGTTTTAGTGTATCGTCAGGGTAAGGATAGAGAGGAGGTTGCTGGGGAACTACAAACCGAACTCAATCGCATAAGTACTTGGTGTGATGAAGCTGGGGCAATGGTTAACCCAACAAAGGCAACAGTGACTTGGTTCTCGTTGAATAATCATATTGTCAACAATCCAACACCAACTGTAATGCTGTGTTCAGAGACGGTGGAAAGAACGCAGGCAATGAATTACCTGGGGATACGGTTTGATCGAAGCCTTGCTTATAATGTGCACATAGACCAGGTGATAACAAAGGCCAAGCGGGGTTGGCAGCGATGCGGGTGATGGCGGCAGCAAACTGTGAGCAGCGCCATCTATGTCTTCTGTACGAGGGGCTGGTCATGTCTGTTTTGGAGTATGCAATGGCAATCTTGACTCTCAGCCATAAGCAGATAGAAAGGATGGAAAGGATACAGAATGAAGCTATGCGCATTATTCTTGGATGTACAAGAGATACAGCATGCAGGGCGATGCGCTACTGTCTTGATTTTCCAACCATTGAAGAGAGAATACAAGTTTGCAGGGCACGCGCCTACCTCAGAATTAACGCAAACACACAACATCCACTGCATAGTGAAATTAGGAAGGTGAAGGGCAGCAGGTTAAAAAGAGGACGGTCGTGGATGGGTCAAGCCGAAGACATTCTTCAACAGGTGTGTTCACTTGAGGACTTAGAACCTGGCGAGGAGTGGGTGCAAGTGCCAACAGACTTCTGCACATCCTTTTCAGTTTGCATCCAATTAGATAGAAAATGCAGACAAGAAAATCCGGCTGCTGTTGAGGCTGAAGTACAAGCGTTGATTTTCGAGAATTCGCTAGACGGTGACGCGGTCATCTACACAGATGGGTCGGTCGTCCGACATGTGAGAAGCTCATGGGCCTTTACAGCTCGGGCCGGAGGGAGAATTGTGAAGGAGGACTCTGGTGCTTTCACTGAAACCACAAGTAGCCTGACCATGGAAGTCATGGCAGTAAGTAAAGCAATAACATGGCTCGAGACACAGACATTCTCCAGGGCTTGTTTCCTTAGCGACTCAATGAACATGATCAAGAGGATAGAGGAGGGGTCGATCCGAAGAGAATGGTTGCTGCCTCTGAAGCGGTCTCGGCTGGCAAAGATTAGTTTCATCTTCGTGCCAGGGCATGCGGGAGTACAAGGAAATGAGCGGGCTGACAAGCTCGCAGGTGAGGCTACTGTGGAGGGCGGACGCGCCATGGACCAGGCTGACATTCTGAATGCTCTACGTGATGTGAGACTTTTGCGAGAACCAAGTGATGACTGTGAATCTACAACAATGGCCAGACTGCTAGAGCATCAAATTAAAAGAGGTGTGGCCAAACAAGAACACTACGCAGGAAGCCAAAGAAGATTGATAAACCAACACAGAACTGGCGTCGTTAGCCGCTACATGCTGCGGGATTTGCTGAGGAGGGGATCCGAGCACTTATGGACTGAATGGTTCGATGTGCAGCGAGGATGATCTGTCGACTAACTAACTAACTAACTAACAAAAACCAGTCCCGCAGCAGAAATCTGCTATGTGTATGTCAAGTGCTAGGACCATCACACTTTTGTAGACCTGGGCGTATGAAGGAATACGTTGACAACTTTTCCCTTCCGTAGTGAACGACGAGAGCTGCATGAACCAGTTCTGTGCCCAACCATACTCATATCATTGCGAGTATAACATCCGTACCGCTACACTAAGGCTTCTGCTTTTAAGAATGTATTTCTCAAGAGTGTATCCGCTGTTCTGTACTGTACTTGTCCCTCTCAGGATCCTCGCCGGTGCTACGAAGTTCGTGCCCTGAGCTGAGATTCTCCGGACTCCGGCTTGAGTTAGAAGTAGAACGGAGCACTTATGGGTTACACCCGTGTGACATGATGTTGATCCGTCGACTAAACTAAACTAAACTTGTCCCTCTACGTCTATGAACGCTAATTAATATCCGTTAATTAACTTCTTATAGATATTTCATGTATCCATTCTAAGACAAAAGAAACACTGATTAATTGCGGACGTGATTGACTGATTGATTGACTTAGGACTGATAGATTGATCGACTGATTAACCGATAGACTGACTGATTGATTAAATGATTGACTGATATATTGATTTAATTTAGGGGCCGTCTTCATAACACTTAACAAGATGCATTAAAGCTTCGATATTCTCCTAGTTAGGTCCCTCTAGAAAATTCTCAGCTCAGTGCTCGAAATCGGTAGGAGGACACCCCCCGCCCCCGCCTTCCATGTGTGTGCAAATGAATCATACATGATATTTGTATTCTGCTCGTGGGTAGCAATGTTTCTGATTTGTGAAATGTATTCATAGAAGGAAGAGGTCAGCGTGGCCGAAAGGTTGAGAGCGTTTGCTTTAAACTTCATGTGCACTGATGGCGGAGTAGTGGGTTCATTCCTTACACCGGTCAGTTCGACCTTAATGTTGACTTCTCTTTGAAACATATTAGGCAAACTACTGAACTTAAAATTGCCTAGAAAATAAACCTGGGATTGATCGGAACGTCCTGCACAGGACATGCAGCAATTTTAATTCAGAGGAGGAGATGGCTTGATCTGATCTTGACGTGTTCCGACATCAGAGGAGGGGGTGGCTTGATTGTTCTTGATGTTTTCCGACATCAGAGGAGGGGATGGCTTGATCTGCTCTTGATGTTTTCCGACATCAGAGGAGGGGATGGCTTGATCTGCTCTTAACGTTTTCCCACATCAGAGGAGAGGATGGCTTGACCTGCTCTTAAAGTTTTCCCATATCAGAGGAGGAGATGGCTTGATTTGCTCTTGACGTTTTCCTACATCATGGGAGGGGATGGCTTGATTTGCTCTTGACGTTTTCCTACATCAGATGGATGCCTAATGTCCGCAACGTGTACATGGGACCTACTAATTTGTCCCTAGATATACGATTCATCAGCAGGGAGGAGTATAGCCTCAGATTCCTAGTTTAGTAAACATAAACTACACTGGACTTGAACCTCATGCTTCACTAGCAGGATGCTGCAAACGTACCTCCACCCGCTTAGAAAGCCAGTCCTCTGGAAGTCGGGGTCTTCTGGTTGTTCATATCGTCAAACGTCTTGACATTGTTTACAAAACACATACGATTCATGAACAGGGAGAGAAGTATGATCTCAGACTATTTTAACACATATCTTGACATTGTCTACAAAACACATACGATTCATGAACAGGGAGAGAAGTATGATCTCAGACTATTTTAACACACATCTTGACATTGTCTACAAAACACATACGATTCATGAACAGGGAGAGAAGTATGATCTCAGACTATTTTAACACACATCTTGACATTGTCTACAAAACACATACGATTCATGAACAGGGAGAGAAGTATGATCTCAGACTATTTTAACACACATCTTGACATTGTCTACAAAACACATACGATTCATGAACAGGGAGAGAAGTATGATCTCAGACTATTTTAACACACATCTTGACATTGTCTACAAAACACATACGACATACGATTCATGAGCAGGGAGATGTATGGCCTCATACTATTTTAACACAATCACCCATGATCGGATCAGTACCCCATGTCTCCCAGTAAGATCCGGCAGACGTACCTCCGCCCGCTACGAAAGCAAGTCCCTTGGAATTCTGGGTTCTTTGCTAGTTCTTTTTGGCGTTACCTACAAAACACATAACAAACCCATTTTCCTTCTCTACTTCTCTCCTAATAACCTAACATTGCACACCGTATCGTGCGTGTTTTCGCCGTTTGCAACAGCTCGTCATCAATTTCTGGTTACGTTTTACTTCCCCCCTCCCTTATAGTCGTTACTAGGGTTTTTCTACATCGTCTTCTCTCAAACCGTCTAAACGGCAGTCAATAGCTTCCTTCATCATGTAGATCCACGTATATTACCAGGAGCTGCAAGGCAGGTAATAGGAAATACAGAACTCATTGCTGCTGGGTCGTGGCATTCCGATGTTTTTCTATACACGTTCGACCCACAGTTGCCGACATAGTGTTTTGGATCGTGGAAACCAAATGAAGCAGTTAAATGTTCCGGATTCTATGCCTGCCGTAGTGGCTTGGAGGGGAAAAAAAATATTAGCGTGCATGGTAAACCTGAATATCTTACTGTAGAAATGGGAGGTGAGGGATGGGGAGAGGGGCATGTTAGGAGACTAATTCTGTGTCAGGATTGTCTTCTGGTGCCTGGTGTAGATCATACTTCAGCGATCATGACTTTCCAATCCTCTCTAACAATTTGATAATTGGATATATATATATATATATATATATATATATATATATATATATATATATATATGAGGTTTCGTGACGTAGTGGTACAACATCTGCCTCGCGCTACACGAGTTCGTTTTCGGACTTAGTAATTCAGTTTATGAGTGCACTTTTAATGGACACTCCTGAGGATCGCCGCTGGAGCTAATAAGTTCCTACTCTATGCCACGCTTTCGGAAGGCCGCTCTGTGGAAAGAAGACTCAGCCTTGTGGGACAGAACTCGGTGCAATAAAGTCGAGTTTCTTGCTCTCAACGTTTTGATATTATTATTTGTTGCCCATGTGTTTCAGCTTTTAACATATACTGTCTCTCTCTCTTTCACAATATGTTTCCATATAAGACTAATTCGCCGGTCTCCCTGGCCTAGGTGTTAACGTCTTTCTCTGTAATCCCGTATATTCTCGTGAGTAACGTAACCTGTGCGAGAATCGGTAGAGTTCTCACCGCTTTGGTAACTTACGGGGTATGTGTGCCGGCCGCTCAGAAAGCAATGGCAAACTACTGAGCGTAATCTTGCCTATTACATCAACAGCAGCTGAAAAATGTTGATGTTGACTGCAACGTCCTGTAAGGGATATGCAAAAAAAGGCAATTCATATATTGGGTGGGTGTGACAAATTAGATGATTGACAGAGGACCTAGTTTGTAGTGTTCTCTGGAGATATATCTTGAATAATAAATAACAAGATACAGGATATGATTTAGCACGTTTTGTCTAGAGGTCACTCAAATGAGCTAATCATTCCCGCAATAGCCTTTTTGGAGAACCACTTTTCTTTGGCTCAAACCCCCACTGTGAGACCACTATGTATCTACACAGAAATTTATATAAGAAATAAACTAGTTCACCCAAGGCCAGAGAAGATCTGAACTATTAGCGCCTGTACAACTGAGGATCCATCTCACTCAACATAATGTTGCCAGTGTGCTGTTCGTCCGTCACATAGATCTTTTCTTTCTTTATTTTGTCAGTATGACCTATATCAGGTTGTCCCATTTCTTTGGGATTGTAGGATTCAATTATTTGTAGACAAACTCAACAATAACTGTACATTACATCTGTTGGACAAGACATCTACATGACAGTTTCTTGACAAAAGTGGAACATACATCCACAAGGAATTGTGTACACCAGCCATTGTACAAGACTTACATCATAAGAGATACTTGACAACATCTATACAAGACTTTTCACAATATGTATAATCAACCACAGCACTTAAGACAGTCACCAGAGACAACACTTGACAGCAACTGTACAAGAAATTCACTGGGGACATGTACTTAAAACACTGGTTCAATAATACTATTTATTGAGTTGATGGTGAGTCCAGTGATGATCCATGGTTCCTCTTTCTGTCATGTCAACACTTCAATCATTACATAGAAATGCAAAAAATTATGTCACACATGCATGTAGAGAAACATGATACCACACTCGGATCCCTCCTCCAACCAATAACCAAACTCTCCTCCTCCTCTCCTCTCTAATATCTATCTACACCACTCCGTTACAGTATCTGTCATCCATCTCTGTCTCTTGAGAAGGTTATGGAATCCTATCATGGAAAAACCCAAGGGAGGAACTACTGTTCTGGGTCTGTTGAATCCTTTTATCATCAGCATTGATGTTGGACAAGCTCCAGTTAGCAGATTTCCCACAAGTTCCATGGCAGATTCATTCCTCTGGAAGACAAGATTTGGTATGATGACATGGTACTGCATCTCACGGTTGATCAGACTGTCTGTGAAAACTGTCACTGGGGACTTCACATATCCAGTCCACCTCACTTATCTTCAAGTCTTCATTCTTAAACACTGTGTGAGCACCAGGCTGGTTATTCTCCAAGTTAAGTCTTAGATGAACAATCTTTGCAAGCTACTTCACCAGGTTTGTAGGAATGTAATTATTAACACGAGACCTGTTGTTAATTTCTCAGTTGACCCTTGATTGACTCAAGATCACTGTCCAGTTCACCACATTGGTAGTGCTTCAGATTGTGTTTTGCTCCCATTTGTGCATTCAGCTGTTAGAGAGCTGAGAGAGAAACTCTTCTTGAGATTCCTACATTTTGATAGGGAGTCACTTCTGGATCTAGGACTTCTGGTTAGAGGTCCCAGATGATATATGGAAGGCCTCTCCACCATACTGTTCTCTGATACAAAATGGCACAACATCTCTTTACATATGTTAAAAGATAATGTTATTATACATCAACAGACACAGACTGGGGATGGGGAGGAAAAGAATGGGTGTGGTCCAAACACACCTCTCCTAGTTTGATGATGCTGTGTATTTCACTCTGATGTACTGTGGGTGATATGTGTTCAATTCACCCTTATCTGTGGTAATCACAAGACCATATGCTGAGACAGGGTAGCTTAACACAATTACAAGCATTCATGTGGTCTAAGTTCCACCATGTTTTAACCACAGTAGACCTGGGCACAAGGAGGACCAGACACAGTACAGCAATCATTGTGACATAGCAACATGGGACAGGCATTGTGAAGGGAAATGGAAAATAGGCATTTACAACTGCAATCTGCATTATGTAGTAACTAATGGCATTTACCCAATTAGCAGACCAGACATCCATTCCTATGGTTGTCATGTTGGTGCATGAATGTCCTATTCCATATACACTTACACAGCAATGCCAGACCTCACCCCTTTTCTCAGACAGACCTGGCTCACAGGTACATCATCTTCATCATCATCATGTGCTGTTTCCCCACTGAGTAATGTTCATAGTAGGTAATAGAAGCTCAATTGCATAGCAATTGTTCACATATGCACCAAGCACATATGGGAAAACATGTTTAGTCCTTGTAAATTTGCATGAGCCATACATTATATTCAGCCAAATAAGACACAGGTTCACACACCTATGGTTCTCTTAAGAACTAGTTTATATGAACCAACCAACAGTAGAGGTAACAGTGTAATGCTGCAGAGAGAAATGGTATTCTCTTGAGCTTAATTTAGCCACCAGACCATCACATGAACTTAGCAATTCTGGCGTGCCATCACCGTCCTGTTTACATATGGATATTTGAAGCATCTTTCTTCTACTAATGTGAGAGGCTACTTATCAAAGCACCAGCTCATTCACTCCAACAGTCTCAGCTTTTTACAAAGGAACTTATACATTTTTCATCACTCATTCCAATCCAGACTGCCATATGTTAACTCGCGAGAGCAAAGGTACAGTTGATTTAAGAATGAGTCATCCTAGGCATGAAGAATGCACAAGGGGTTTGGGTTTGCGAATTTGCATTGAGTGTACTATACATTCAGCAAGCATACGCAACCAGTCACAACAAGGGATTGATATGCACTTGGAGTATACAGCGTGAAAGACCTGACAGGTTTGCAGAAGCAGTGTTCAGAATACTGGCGCACAGAAGTTAGGTTTTCCACTTTCACATTTTATTCACAAAATACTCTTATATTCTTCTCTTTCGTTCACTAGGCACAACTACAACATTAAAGTATGTTTTAAAGTGGTACCTGTTGTCCAGAGAACAATATATTATTGAATCTTTTAGGGCATTTTTGTCAACACATCACAAAATAGCTACCGCTCCAGTTGGAATCTTGGCTCGAACTGCCAAATTTTCAAAGGTGGCCTAGCAAACAGCGTGGGCTCATTACTTATTAACCAATCAAAAGACAAGCGCATATACCGCTGCCCTCCCCCAACTCGTTCTAGAACATACTATTTCCAAGAATCGTCCTTCTATCTGGAAACGCCACTTAAATCGAAAGTATTTTTATGAATGTGTCGGGCTGGAAATGGGGAGTTCTGATCCATCATGCTACAGTGGGGATAACGGCACGACGCAAAACAAATGAAACTGGTATTAAAGCCATAACAAAGACGCGGTCATGCGTCGAAGTACACTTATTCCTGCAGCCAGGCGCCCTTGTCATTTGGAGATGACAGGTTCGAATCCCGGTCGGTAACTATAGGGTGGGCCAAAAAAAGTGAGAACATCTTGTAGTATACGAGTTATTTAAAAATATAATTCAATTAATTATATTGTTTCAAGTAATTTTGTTTCCCAAGTATTTAGCTAATCAGAAATCATGTTCAGTGTGTCCTCCATGCTTCTCAATGAGTTTTTCTAACCGTCGACGCCACTCGTTTATGCTACTGTCAATCAAGTGCTGCCCCAGATTTTTCCATTCTTCAATTATTGCCATCTTGAGCTGCTCAATTGTGGTAAATTTTCGCTGAAGGTAGATTTTTTCTTGCAAAGCGCCCCATATGGCATAATCTACTGGGTTTAAATCACATGTCTGGCTCGATGAAGTTAACATTCTCATGACGAAGAAAGTTGATCGTATTTCTGGCTGTGTGAGATACCGGAGTTCCGTCTTGCTGTAATGTCCAGTTATGGCGACCACATGTCGCTTGAATTACCGGCAGCAAACCTTGTCTCAAAACATGTTCACAATAGTATTCACTGTTTACTTTGGCGCCAGTGAGGATCATCATCTTGACTGCAGATCAGCCCACTCACCCACTCAATATTATGTTGTGTTCTGGCAAATTTCGGTCTACCACTTCCGGGTTTACGTTGTTGTATCGTCGTTGTCAATTTTATTGACAACCCGACTGACACTAGCTATGCTCCAGGCTTTGTTTGGAAACTAATTGGTCATTCTCCTAGCACCCCACTGTTTTTCAGTTCGCAAATGTTTAATCAGAATACGGTCTTCCGTGGTAATTTTTGTCATTCTTGGTAAAAAATTTAAACCTGCTGATGAAAACAATTGGCATATTAAAAACCAAAGATGACGCCCGGAAATTGTTGAAATAAAGACATCGTATAGCTAAATAGGTAAATAAGTAAATGAGTAAACAATTTAAGCTATTACGGACACAGTTACACAAAGTTTGATGTAATTACATTACTTTCTACGCGATGTTCTCACTTTTGTTTGGGCCCACCCTGTATAGATTTCAATTTTTATGCTGACTAGCACGTTCACTAGTCTTTACTTCCTTCTTCTCACTTCTATGAGAGCCAAACAATACATGTGTAGATATTTATGAACCCTTTTTTCCGGATATCGAGAAAACAATTAGAAAACATATCAAATGGATGTCAAAGCCGCTCGTCAGCCAATATCCATCCATCCATCATGTACCATGCCGGTAAGCGTAGCCGGTCATGTTCTGCCATCTCACTCGATCACCAGAGTCGTGGATCAGCTCCTTGTTTCTATCTCGACGATGCCACAAGGCCAAGCCATCCAGGTACTTGCTTCTAGGTCTTCCCCTTGGTCTTTTCCCCTCGATCTTACCAGTTGTCACCAAGTTCTCCAAATCATTTCTTCTCATAACATGTCCAAAAAATTGTGACTGTCTGCGTCTAATGTCTCTAATCAGTTTACGATCTTCATTTGTTTCTTGAAGGACTTGTTCATTGGTCTTTCTGGCTGTCCATGGTATTCTTTGCATTTTCCTCAGAAACCACAGCCAATATAAACATTTTAAATTAATTATTTCACACAACAGTTAGCAGAGTCTTGTAGGCGGAAGAAATAACAGTAGCCGTGAGAGATAAATGAAAAGGGACATAGATAAGTACACAATTATAGAAGACACAAATTATTATTCGCATTAGGTCCCGGGAATACATTTAACAGGATAAGTATAGAGAAATTAAGAGATACCATTGACAAGCAACTAGGGAATTAGCATCAGGCTTCTAACTAAGCATATCTTGCAGTAATCAGACAGCCACATTGCGCGTAACAAAAGAGCAAACATCGACATGAATTCGCCACTTTATACAGGATTTTTGGACTTTGAACGGGCCTTTGAGAGCATTGATATGGAATCCCTTTAGAAATGTACGAGGCATTATAGGATCTAATAAAAGACAATTAACTTAAAAGCAACGTACAGAGATGTATAAAGCAGTGTTCTTCATGAGGGATTTGATCTTTTTTTTTGGGGGGTGGGGGGGGGGGGGGTGTAAAAGTTCTCTTTCACTGCCCACGGATGTCTACAAAGGAAAAAAACTAACAGATACGCCTGAAATAAGAAAAGGTGTGCGACAGGGGTGCCTTTTCTCATCCGTATTATTCTTACTGTCTATAGACTGGATTAAGAAGACGGAGATAAATACCACTAGAAATAGAATTAATGAGTCTGGCCGGGCACTTTGGTGAGTGATCTACGCGTCACTCATATCCTGTACCAGACACTACGTGAAGACAAATCTAAACATGCGTAATGGGAGATCACAACAATTCTGTCTAAACATTCATAATAAAGATAATGAGAATGAAGCTGGTAAATGATTACACTGTCTCCCTTTGGTGAAGCAATCCGACTTCAAGCATGCATGCAGAATGATCCCTCTCTCGGCCTGTCTAGTTTACTCCAGAGAAAAGGTAACCCAATACGTCTGGGACAAGACAAGCTGCAGAAGCTGCCGGATCAGCAAAGCACTAACAGCAGTCCGCCTGCTGGAGCTTCCATCCCAGACCAGTTACCCATCAAGGTTTAGGGCCTGGTCTGCCCCTACCATGATATTTAGTCTTTAGGTTGCATTTCCTCGCACTAGGGTAAGGATTTTACCCTCCCAACTGCACGCCTCAGCCCGAATCCGTTGGCACAATGTGGGGTGTGGGGTTAGGTAAGCGTCGCCCAAGATTCAGCATTAACAGAAAGCAGGTAGTACTGTCTACTGTCATAAGGTAGCTCAGTCATATCTGACAAAGACCTGATAACAATTCCATTGTTCAGTATATAATATATTCCATTACTTAGTATATAATAGATCTCTTTGTGTAGTAAATACTATTCCCAATTGTGTACTGTTTAGTATGTTTCATATATAATATTCTAATAGTTACTCCAATATTTAGTATATAATATATTCTATTATCTTTGAAAACGAAACAGTCAACAGTGGCCACAACACTAACATCAATTGTATACTTGTCACAAACAAAGGATACTCATATTGTAGATGTAGTGGTACGTTGTGAAATAACTGCACTACTACTTCAGATGACCAGCTCCTGCGGTCACCTAATTTTCCATTCCATATAATTCCTTGTAAACAGTGTTTGGGGCGAGGAAAACTCATGTGGTTGACAAAATCAACATCTCTTATGGACTGAAGATTGAACCCTGACTCCCGTCCTGATAACCTGATCCACTATCCACTTTGCCATTAATAGTACAACTAGCACGAATACAGATGATTATTTATAGGCGCGTGTATGAGAAGCTAATGCTAATTGGTTACAGAAATCTTCACACGTAACTGGAAGGGGGAAGATTCTGTTGCCATCTACATAAACACTCAAAAGGGGTGTATTTATCTGTCATCTCCACATCAAACATAAAACGGGGAGGGGCTTTCATGACAAAATGCTAATGCCAGTCAACATCCATCGTATTATGGCAACGAATTAATTGGTTAATAACGGGTGAATTATTTGGTCCTAGACATAGGCAGCTAACACTATACGCGCATTGTGCTTAATGTAGGCGGGCTTACTTTATTATTGGTTGTTTCTGTCTATGCCAGAGTATTTGTAAAGACTAGTCCATTGTTGCTTCTTGCGCAGTATTTATTTTTTGTATTTGTTTTTTGCATATCCCTTTTACAGGACATTGCAGTCAACACCAGCATTTTTCAGCTGCTGTTGATATCTTGGCAAGTTTTACGTTCAGTAGTTTCTTTTGCAGTATACTCTGTGAAAATGATAGAAGAGGATTATAGAATCTTGAAACCTAAGAGATCTATTAACTGAACTTTAATCAGGATATGCAGAAACGCCGTAGAACAGCACCAGGAATCGTTCCGTTATGATTAGAATGAAGAATCACTGATACTGGAGTTGTGACAAAATTATAAGGGCTCACTCTTTCCCAGTAGAAGCCAAAAAGAGTAACCGATGTAGCTATTGCACTGACTACGACCTCTTGTTATCTGCCCGTGGTGCATCCTAGAAAAGACAGTAGGCTGGCCAACAAAGGGAGCATCCACCTCCATGTGACGAACACTAGGACAACAGATATCATGCTATGAGATTGTGAAGGAGTAACGGAGATGCAGCGAAATACGCCAGGCAATAAATGGTGCAGTCTATTGTTTGTGTCTTCGTTATTTAAATAAAGATCATCAATACCTAGAGAGAATGTTGCGGCAGGGAGTAACTAGAGTATCTGGCCGACACTCATTGCTCCGAGGAAAGACCGGATGGACACATTCAGACTTCGACTGGTTCATTTAGTATTTGGCAGTCTCCGCTGGCTGTTGAAGATGAGGACGGAGAGCGTATGGGAATGTCCCGAGTGTTGCTTTGCCGGTTCTTGTCTCAAGTCAACTCAATTCAACTCATGGCAAATCTGAATTACTAAATGTGTTTTATAAGAAGTGAACTTTCTATTACTGCTGTTGTGCCTTGGATGTCAGTTAGCCGAAGAACACAACTGACATCTTCTTCTATATCTATAAATCAAAGTGTATGTATGTAAATATGTATGTATGTAAATATGTATGTCCTTTATTTTTTCGCTAACGGCCCATCCGATTGAGATGAAATTTTCTACACGCCTTACTTTCATTCCAGAGCTGTCAACTGTCATAGTTTTTTTTCCTTCTTCCTCCTCCTCCCTCCTCCCCCTCCCAAAATACGTACGTAAATATATGATGATGATGATGAAAGAATCCCCGAACCAAAACGCTAGGGAAAGGGAAGAAAATGACGTGACTACACATTAGCTAAGGGACTTAACTCTAGAAAAAGTTATTTCAAGGGGCATAACTTTTAATAACATTGTTGTATAACTTATAGTCATATTGTTGTATCGTTTTCAATGATTTATAAACTCTTTGTCTATAGTTATGTAGCGGCATATGAGTTATAATAAATAATGATACAATCTTTTAGACATTTTCAAAGTTTACATAAAAATAATGCATAATGCATAACATTGTAACTCATCTTTCTATACTTAAGAAGTTATCTAAAAGATGTTGAACAATATGTGATGAAGCAGGTTAGACGAGGACGAATTTGGAATTTTTGTTTTTGAAATTTGGAATTGGAATTGGCATCGCATCTTTAGTGTTTTCCGCCATCATATCGACACGATTCGCTTGACAGCACTTCTCAGCGCTATCAAGCCAAGACGCCTTACACATTTCAAGCAGTCTGATACGGGGGGAAAATGGCACGTCGTAATAGCACAAAGAAACAAGCAGCTTCCAAGATGCATAGTGAGAAAACCGACCAAACTATCAAGAAGGCGAACCTGCCTTTGGAGAGTCTGCATGCAAGCTGTAATAAAGTATCTGAACCTACAGTCAATGAAACTACCAATAAGAAGAGCGACGACTACCCACAGACGAACACACAAACTTGTGAGAGGAAGGAGGACCAAGACACCAGAATCAGAAACACTGATTCAAACACAGTCAGATGGGTGGTCAAGCGGCTAAAAATGGAGCTTACTGATCAACAAATACAGAAGCAGCTGCAGGAAGAAAATCTTCACGTCAACATTTTGAAGGCAGAGCGGATTCTTACCTAATCAGAATTAAATGAGATGTTCCACACCAGGGACTGGGGGAACCCGGGCCGGGTCGGGCAGGCAGACAGACAGACAGACAGACAGACAGACAGACAGACAGACAGACAGACAGACAGACAGACAGACAGACAGACAGACAGACAGACAGACAGACAGACAGACAGACAGACAGACAGACAGACAGACAGACAGACAGACAGACAGACAGACAGACAGACAGACAGACAGACAGACAGACAGACAGACAGACAGACAGACAGACAGACAGACAGACAGACAGACAGACAGACAGACAGACAGATAGATAGATAGATAGATAGACAGACAGACAGACAGACAGACAGACAGAGATAGATAGATAGACAAACAGACAGACAGACAGACAGACAGGGAGGGAGGGAAGGAGGGATGGAGAGACGGAGGGAGAGACGGAGGGACGGGTAGGCAGACAGATAGACAGGGAGGGAGGGAGGGATAGACGAGGGAGAGACAGAGGGATGGGTCTATTTGACAGACAGACAGACAGACAGTCAGACAAGCAGACAGACAGACAGACAGACAGATAGTCGGTAACGGGAACGAGAACTTATATGACTCATCTTTTGGTGCTTAATTGAAGAAGTTATCTACCGTAAATTTATTTGTACATGTAATAATTTTTATCTGGCCTTTTATAAGGGCCAAGAAAATATGAATTAAATGAGATTCTCCCCACCTTTTCGCTGCACAATGAGATGCTCCACACCAGGGACTGGGCGAAACCGGGCAGGGTCAGGCAGACAGATAGACAAACAGATAGACAGACAGATAGACAGTCGGGAACGGGAACTTATATGACTACTTATATGAATTAAATGAGATGCTCCACACCAGGAGCTGGGCAATGCCGGGCCGGGTCAGACAGACAGACAGACAGACAGACAGACAGACAGACAGACAGACAGACAGACAGACAGACAGACAGACAGACAGTCGGTAACGGGAACGGGAACTTATATGACTACTTATATGAATTAAATGAGATGCTCCCCACCAAGGACTGGGCGAAGCCGGGCCGGGTCAGCTAGTATTATATATTTGTTAGTTACACATCTACAGTTTAAAACAGCAGAGCAATGTAGGCCACCATGCACATGATGAAATAATGTCGAACTTCTTGTCCATTTCAGGTGCAGACGACCGTTGCATGCGGTATTTAGGAAAGCGCCAGCCAGGGGAGATAAGACCGATGTCTCCTGCAGTGTCTCGTCTGTAACCACATGGATGAAACGTCGAGTCTGTTACGGCATTACATTGTCTAGACACCCCATGCTGGTCGAGATCCACTGCCTTCGACTGTTATAACCGGGCTCGTGAAAGTGTGTCTTCTTAATGTAAGTCTAAATAAAGACTCAGCCAGCCGACCTATTGGGCATTCAGTGTTGGATGCCTTTATTGCTGGCGCCTCTTGGTCCTTATTATTACCAGCGAAATCCTACATTCGACTTTACAATGATCTATCACCATATTTTAACAGCCATATGCATGTGTATTTGTGTGAGTGTGTTTGTGAGTGTTCGCGCGCGCGCGCTCGCGCGTGTGTGTGTGTGCGTGTGTGTGTTATGTCAGCGAGTACATATATTCATTTTCTTGTACGAGGGGAAGTCAATAAGTAAGTCACAAATGGCTGTAGAAATATAACTAAATTTGATAACAACTTGAAACCAGTTTATACGTACATTGTCCCTTTATTTCTCAACATAATTTCCACCAACATTGATGCACTTATCCCATCGTTTTATCAGTCCTCCCAAATCGGCTACATAGAACTGCGTGCTCTGTTTTCTAAACCACGTTTTCACTTCACTTTCAACTTCGGCATCATTCGCGAAATGTCTCTCGCCTAAGTGGGTTTTCATTGGACCAAAAAAGTGGAAATCGCTTGGGGGCTAAGTCGGGGCTGTAAGGTGGATGTTCCAGAACTTTCCACCTTAGTTGGTTAATTTTCTCCTGAATTAATCGAGCCGTATGTGGTCTGGCATTGTCATGAAGATGCAAAACTCCTCTAGTCAGCAGTACAGGACGTTTTCTTCGAATTGCATCATGAAGCATCGATAGAACTTCATAGTACGATTCAGAATTCACATTGTCACCTTTCTTCTAGAAATTGGTTAAAAGCACTCCTTGACAATCCCAGAACACTGTCAGCTAACCTTCACTGCTGATGGCGTAACTTTGAATTTTTGGACACAAGGCGAAGAAGAATGTTTCCATTGCATTGAAGCAGGCTTTGATTCAGGCTGGTAGTCAGCATAAACAGGAAGCATTTCCTTATGAATGTCCTTGCAGGCAGTCCTTTTGCCCACAAAAAACGCACAACAGCACGTTGCTCTTTAGTTGTACAATCCGTAAGTACAGTCGCCATTTTGTTTATGCGCTGCGCATGCGCATGAGACACCTAGCGCCACCTGACGAACGGGAATATGAAGTTCGATGTTGCTGTCACCTAATGACACCTGTATAAAACACCAACTACATTTACCTGCCATCCCACATAATTGTGTGACTTACTTATTGACTTGCTCTAGTATATATTTGTGATACGGCTGTTAGTTAGTTAGTTATTCGTATGTTCTTAAATAAGAGAGATCACGACTGCTACAGATGTGACAATTAGTTGTGACAATCAGATGTGACAATCAGATGTGACAATGTGGAATTAAACAGTTAGGTAAGTGTTGATCCGACGGAGGAAAAATACACACACAGATAAATGTAATGACCTTACAACGTTACTCGGTCAGATAAAAATAAATCACAGCGTGGGGACAATAATAATAATAATAATAATAATAATAATAATAATAATAATAATAATAATAATAATAATCATAATAACATGAAGGAAATGTGTAATAAATAAATAAGATTACAACAGGCAAATCCGACCATTCGGTTGTAATAACTCTGTTTAAGAATAGCACTAACTAATTTAAAGAAAATATTGTAAATAAAACACTCGAAATATACGAGATGGCGCAGACGCGTATTAAAATCAGAAAATAATAGAGGATGGAGGCGCAACTTTCTTGAACACAAAAGCTGCATGGTGATTCAAGTCTTTTAAAGCCAATTCTGGAAATTCGAAACAAAATATAGGCCACAGTCTTACAGAGAAAGATAAAGTTAGCTATAGATATATTTAAGAGCATAAACATGATATGGAAAGAAAGTACACCGATTTAAACAGTGGTATCTGTAATAGTATTGCTTCCAGCAAGATGAACATATCCCAAAGTGTTTATTAAGTGGCTCTCCATTCCAAGTATTCCCAAGCTATCCGAATAACACGATCTTATTACAGTTTATCACACATTATCGATACCCCTATGATCGGGAAAATGAAGTGTTTGGAAAAAAGGTTTTCGCTTAGATGTATAACTTTCTAATAACTGTCTACACAGAAAGCTCACTTTTCCCTTCTGTGCCTTTCATACAGCATGTCTAAAGTCCTGCTATATCTCTTTTCTCTGCTGTACATTTTTTATCAGAAGGATAGCTCTAGTTTCTCAAAGTATGAGTCTTGCTTATCTTCGTGTTCACATTTTAAAATATTCTACCAATCATGTAATTTGAACCTAGGGGTAATCTTTACTTATAAGATCATTCGTTACAACTTTCAGACCACAAGTACACAAACACACACACATGCACACACACATACACACGCACGCACACACATGCACACACGCGAGCTCACACGGAGGAGTCTGCTGTCTGTTGACAACTAATACGAGTGATTAAAAGCAGCATGCTATTCTGATGGGAAGTACAGGTTGTATTTTTAATGACCGAGGGGTGTTTGAAAATACTGCCGTTCCAAGTTTTGTATTTACCTTTTATGTTGCATGAAC
>OY992877.1:66240406-66445406 GCA_963921405.1 Cepaea hortensis | reverse complement strand
TCTCATTTATTGCTTTGATCTATGTCCTCTAATCTATTGTTTCGATCCATGTCCTTTCATCTGTTGTTTCGGTTTCGGTCCTCTTATCGGTTTATTTTTTGTGATCCATGTCCTCCGAACAGACTAATAAAGCTTAGATTATGTGTTTGAGATAGAGAAAACAAAACTCCCGATTGTAACAGTCATTACAGGAAAAGTAGCCCCATAGAAGGGCTTGTTAAATGTTAGGCCTTCACATGTTCTAGATAGAGTAGCCACTTCCCTTCCTTGCCCCTTGCCTTCCCAAGCAATGCCCACAAAATAAGGAACATTGTTTCGCGTCCATTGTTACTACATATAGCTCGATGTAACAGATGACAGGTCTATGCGTCCATCTTCAGCGACATTATTGCCGCACTGTTCGGACAAAAGTTACCCTGCCTCTGCTCGGGTTTGAACCTGGACAACTGTCTTGACAGGCAAGCGAACTAATCACTATACCACCACGTTTATTACTTAGCTCCATTTGCACTTGTTGCTTGGATTTACAAGTCTACTCGTCAGCCGATTAGCACTTTGTGAGGGCATTTGTGTTCTTCAACAAACTATTCTGGTGAACACGCAAGTTTTATAGACTGGTTAAGACAAACAGTCCTACAGCAGATACTGTGGCTGGTGTGTGAAGTCGTAGACCTTTACATATTCTAGGTTATGACATGTAAGGCCGGGGGAAGGGCTTAATAATCACCCAGGAAATGGTTTATTTTCCCCATTCGAACGAAGTCGTCCATATGAATAACGTCAGTGACAAGTAACGCAGTAGTTAGCCTCAGATTAATGACATATTTTGGTATGGAAAGAAGTTGACTGACGCCATATATGTTTATTTTGTTACCGTACACTGGGCAGGACTAGAATCACTTCTTCGGCGCGATGGGATTCTTGGCACAAAAGACGAGATTCCACGAATCTATCTTGTACCTAGGGCACGGAGTTATTGCTATCCACTGTGTCCTGCAGGCACTCGAAAAATGAGAAACTAAAGACCGTTTGCACAAGCAGTTGTCATACATTGTTGAGACTACGTGTTTTATTTTAGCTTCGGTAGATCGACTCATGACAGGTCTCCATGGCCTAGGTGTTAAACGACTTTCTCCGTAATCCCGTTTATTCACGTAGGGTAACGGAGAATTGGTAACGGTTCTCGCCCGTTGGTGACTTACGGTTTATGTGAGCCGGCCGCTCAGAAAGCAATGGCAAACTACTGAGCGTAATCTTGCCAAGAAATTAACAACAGCGGTAAAATTCCGGTGTTGACAGCGATGTCATGTAAAGGATATGAGAAAGAAAAAACAAAGATAGACTCATGACCGCCCAGGCTTATCGGCATAGCACATGATGGGTGGAGATAAAACCGATAAAAATCATCGGCCCAAAAATCATCGGCCATGCTGAGGATTAAATCCCAAATCTTCTAGTGCAAGAGATCAATTTATAGTACATGGCGATAGGGCCTCTCTCAAAATCGACCAAATGATGTAAAGACCCCAAGGTATCGATTGCTATCATCTCAACATCCACTAATTAATGTAAAAGAGCAGTTTATAAACTCTAGTCGTCACCCTTCTCTCAAAATACACCCATGATGTACGAGACAATTTATAAACCCTGGGCATCGCCCTCAACTCAGAATCCATCAATTGGTGAAAACAAAACATCAGTTTATAACCCCAGGTCAACACTATTATCTCTCCCCTCACCCCCCCACCCCCGAATTAATGTAAGAGACCGTTTATAACTCCTGGGCGTCACTCTCCTCTCAAAGCCATTAATTGATGTAAGAGATAAGTTTATAACCTCTGGCCATCATTCTCCTCTCAGAACCAAGCAAGCGATGTAACAGACTAGTTTATAATCTTCGGATATCGCTCGCTTCACTCTCAAAATCCGCGAACTGACATAAGAGACTAGTTTATATCCCCTCTGCATCGCTCTCTATAAATATCCACGAAGTCCTGTAAGCCACACACTTATAACGCTTAGGCATCACTATCCTATCAAAATTCAAAAATTGATACAAAAGACCAATTTATAACCTCTGGATATCATTATCCTATCAAATTTACCAAATTGATATAACAGACCAGTTTATAACTCATGGAAAAGACGCTCCTCTCAAAATCCACTAGTTTCAAAATATTGTCAAACGGCATCTACGTAGATCCAGAAACTGCACTCTTTCATACCCACATTAACGGGGAGAGTATCTTAAAGTTCAAAATCATTATCTCGACTGTTTACTTTAGCAGGCGATGTGGTGACGTCTTCGCCATGCCCGAGTTTATTTTGAGTGGCGTACGGAAAAGTCCCACCGTGCCACGGGTCAGAGACCTCTCCCTGTCCCAACCAGCATTCCAGCTTCGCCACCCAAATGGTAACACGCTCCCAGATCTTCTCTGTCTCATTAAATAACTTTCGCCACCCGTGAGTTCTCATAAATAACCAGCAGGGAATGTAGCACTCGCTTAAGCTCAGCCTTTGAAGTTGAGTGGCACATGGCCATCTAGAGGAGACCCGGAGAATAGCAGTCAAAACAGATTTCCCCCTTCAAATTGGCCGCTGAGAAAACACAGGCAGTTTGATAAAACAAAAGAGTATTTGTGTTTGTGGAACTGTGCAACTGTAAACAATAATGCGGATTAATTATAGTACCTCCATACTCCTAACACGCATTTGCCTAAATCTTATACCTCACTATACTCCTAACACGCATTTGCCTAAATCTTATACCTCACTATACTCCTAACACGCATTTGTCTAAATGTTATACCTCACCATACTCCTAACACGCATTTGCCTAAATCTTATACCTCACTATACTCCTAACACGCATTTGTCTAAATGTTATACCTCACCATACTCCTAACACGCATTTGTCTAAATCTTATACCTCACCATACTCCTAACACGCATTTGCCTAAATCTTATACCTGACCATACTCCTAACACGCATTTGCCTAAATCTTATACCTCACTATACTCCTAACACGCATTTGTCTAAATGTTATACCTCACCATACTCCTAACACGCATTTGCCTAAATCTTATACCTCACTATACTCCTAACACGCATTTGCCTAAATCCTATACCTCGCCATACTCCTAACACACATTTGCCTAAATCTTATAACTCACAACCGGCTATGTGGCGAAGGAGTTATGGGCGCAATTCGCAATCCCGCATTCGAAACACAGCTGCAGGCGATTTGGCAGCAGACCGCCTTGCGTTGGTTTTCATAAAATGGCATAAGTGCCGGTCATTCAGAAAGCAATGGCAAACTACTGAACATAAACTTGCTAAGAAACCACAAACAGCCACAAAATGCCGCGGTTGACTGCGACGTCCTGTAAAGGATATGCTACTAACTTTACGAGTTAATACACTATATGTAGTCATTTAGTTAGGCGTCATATTATCCTCATTGTACATCGAACCATTAAGTGCATAAGGGTTAATACACTATGTGTAACTGTAATTAAACTAAATTAATTGATACAGGCTAATGAACTATACGAATAGTCTGATTTTAATATAAGAAACTAATGTATGTAAATATTCTCAGAGATAACGTGTGTATGTGTAATCTTCTTCTTATAGTGCTCTTATAGTGATGTAGTCTCACGTAGAACATATCAACCACTTGGAAGACGTCGAAGGACATGTATGATAATATATATGGGTACTATATATATATATATGGGGTAATATATATGGGTAGCATAATGGGTACATGTTTGGATCGGTGGTCTAACGAGCACTTCTGCTCAATAAAATAACCTGGGCATCCTCAACAGTTAAACGTTGAACGTTGATGACGTTACCTGGGAGCATAACACGTGGGGAGATGTGGGTTGTTATACTTACACAGTGAAACATAACACGCAGACATATGAACCACCACTATATACAAATACATAGACAGACAGACAGGACAGACAGACAGACAGACAGACAGACAGACAGACAGACAGACAGACAGACAGATAGACCGATAGACAGACAGACAGACAGAACAAACAGACAGACCAGACAGACAGACAGCCCGCCAGCCAGCCAGCCAGCCAGCCAGACAGATCAGACAGGACAGACAGATCAGACAGGACAGACAGATCAGACAGGACAGACAGACCAGACAGACAGACCAGACTGACAGACAGACAAACACACAAACAAAACAGACAGATAGACAGGACAGACAGACAGACAAAACAGACAGATAGACAGGACAGACAGACAGACAGACAGACAGACAGACAAACCGCCATTAAGACAGCCAGCCAGACAGACAGACCCACAGACAGAGAGACAGACAGACAGACAGACCCACAGACAGACAGACAGACAGACAGACACACAAACAAAACAGACAGATAGACAGAACCGACAGACAGACAAAACAGACAGATAGACAGGATAGACAGACAGAGAGACAGACAGACAGACAGACCGCCATTAAGACAGCCAGCCAGCCAGACCCACAGACAGACAGACAGACAGACAGACCGCCATTAAGACAGCCAGCCAGCCAGACAGACAGACCCACAGACAGACAGACAGACCCGCAGACAGAAAGACAGACAGACAGACAGACAGACCGCCATTAAGACAGCCAGCCAGCCAGCCAGACAGACCCACAGACAGGCAGACAGTGGGGAGGTACCAAGCAGTCAATGCGACTTGACATGGGTAGATGACAGTATTTGTGTCAATAAGAAGTACTGCACACGGGAGTTATGAAGAACAGGAGTGCACAAATCAGTTGTCAAGGCACATGGTGGTGGTGGTGATGGTGGTATTGTGCTGATAGTGCTGCTGATAATGATGGTGGCTGTGATGATGGTGATAATCATGTCGATGATGGTGGTGGTTGTGATCATGATGATGATGTCGGCGATAAAGAGAAAACAATGTCTGGAAACAGTTTCTTGTTATGAGTCTGTGATGTGATAACGCCATCACATTCTGTAGGCCTGACTACACGGGGAAATAGGTGGGCAATCTTTCTTTCACTTTAGCCGGCGACGAGCTCACTCGGGACATTCCTATACGGCTCCGTCCTCATCTGCAACAGCCAGCGAAGAGATCCAATACTAATGGTACCAGCAGGAGTCTGATTATGTGACCGCCTGGTCTTTCCTCGGAGTTTTGAAAGTCGGCTAGAACCTCTGGTCACACCCCGCAGCATAATTATCACCAAACCTTGAAGATCTACTCTTTCTTCTGCACTATTCATGCGATTTCAAAGGTCCCCGACCACATATACATTATATGCACCAACACATGGTGTGCAGACCCAGCCAGTCTGTCCGCTTGCTCGATTCTCACCATACCATGTCCTGGCTGAGGGCGGAGAGGGGGAAGGAACCGACGGATGCTCTCTTTTTTGATTGTTGTATGGGAGCCTGTCACTCTGCCTGAAGCATGCCTGTCTTCACCTGTCTCATCATACTTTGAGAGTCCGTTATAATTACGATATGCGTGTGCTGTTTGTCTTCCAGGCAGCAGCAGCAGATGATGATGATGATGATGATGATGATACATGGTATACATCCAACGACTGAACCGCCGTGGGTCTGGAAAGACTAATCCTTGAGAAAACATCCTGACGCAGATACATCAAAGTTAGGGCGTAAAAACAACGGAACAACCGCACTGCTGTCTGACATGTGCTGCACGCGCCAGGAGCGTCGTCTTAAAATAAACAGATCTGCATTTTCGCACCTATCTTTTTGCATGAAGTGAGACATTACGTTTTACTGCACACGGTTTTGTGTGAAGTTTGTATTAAGTACGGCGTCTCGAGGAGCCAATGAAGCGCCGTGGTTATTCGCTGGTCTGCCGAGTTGGTGATTATGGGTTCGAATCCTAACAAGCTGGACTTTTGAAATTGACCATGGCTCCTAGGTCGATTCAGTCTTGGTACCCGGAAGTAAAGGCTGCGGTCTTGATACTGACCACATCATTAACCGAGTGCTGGCTGGTCATTAAGAAATATAGATCGGGAACTATATGTCCGATGCACCTTAAAGCATGTAACAGGGACCTGTGCTCTATTACGTTTACTGCAGTTGGAGAAATAACTGAATGTATATGTGTGCTGGCGCTGTCGTTCAAGGAAAGTGAACGAGTTTCGCTATTCTCCGAAGTAGTGAGTCGAGGATTCGAAATCAACCTCCGGAGACTTGCAAGCGACCGCCTTGTGTTGGTTTTAATTGCAAACTACTGAACATAAACATAACTGGGAAAATCACAAACAGCTAAACATTGTTGTATAGGTGGAGAATATGTGTGGGTGGATAAAGAGGACGGTGGATTATAAACTATACAAACTGCGTTGGAACACGGGGTAGCACAGTGTCAACACCGATCCCTCCGCCAGTAGAAACACGATGTAGGTACTATATTTCCCACACATCTCATCTGTTTCGTTTCTGACACGAGAAATTTTAAATTAACCTATCAGATTTCTCTTGAATGTCGGAAACTGGTACACAGTGTTCATTAACCTCTACAAGGATGGCTCGTCGCCTTCTGCTGACTCCATTATCACAACTAGAGTAACCAGCAGACAGCAGTCGAGGATTAAACCAGCAGCAACATAAAGACTGACGACGGCTGTGGGTGGTCTGAGCTGTCAGGACATTTTACTCCTTCTTGTTTTTTTTGTTTTTTTCAAGTGTGCGATGATCTTTTCAGTTGTTTTTACAGGCTCCCCTTGGGAGAAATTAATTTGTTGCGATCGATAACAAGGCTTGGCTTTTTTGTTTTTTAAACGAGCCCGTGTCGTTTTTGGGTAGAAAGAACGTAAGATGACAGCTTTGTGTTTTCCATGTCGTGTCTTGTGACTTTCATGTCATTGTTTTCTCTGCTGTTTTTTTTGGAGTTCGTTGGAGTTCTTCCAGTTTTGCCGTCGTCATGGTTGCATGCCTGCCTGCCCCCGCCCGCCCGCCCGCCCGTCTGTCTGCCAGCCAGCCTGCCTGCCTGCCTGCCTGTCTGTCTGTCTTTATGTCTGTCTGTAAGACGGGCCTGCGTGCCCAATTTGTAACCCTTTTAAAATAAAGTTGAACTGAATTGAATTTAAAATCTGCCTGCCTGCCTGCCTGCCTGCCTGCCTGCCTGCCTGCCTGCCTGCCTGCCTGTCTGTCTGTCTGTCTGTCTGCCTGCCTGCCTGCCTGCCTGCCTGTCTGCCTGCCTGCCTGCCTGCCTGCCTGTCTGTCTGTCCCATAATCAGTCTTCTTTTCAACTAATCTGATCAAATGTTGCAGTATGATCCAGTTTATCTCATGTCACTATGTGGCATTGGTGGCTGCAGGTTTGAATGAGAACACGCAACATGATGATGATTGCATTCCATTACTTTTACAAGTCTCCTGTGGAGATCTGCAGTTGTAACATGGTGATATATTCAATAATGAGTCGATATGAAGGAATGAGCATCAAATTATTATTACTATTATATTAATCCAACAAATAAACTTAAAATATTGCGATTTTTGTTTTTGAGCGCGTACACGAAGAGTACGGCGTCTGTGTCCTAGGGGTAGTGAACGCTCATTCACAACATTGAAAACCTAGATTCGAAGTCATCGTCCGTCGACTTGGAAACAGACCGGCTTGCGTTGATTTTCGCAATGGTATGAACCTCGGCAATTAAAATATCAATTGCATAGTTCTGAACTTAAAATTGCCTCAAAAAGTGAAGCTAAAAATGCTGGAGTTGATTGTGGCTGTATGTAAAGGACACGCAATTACTGAACACGGAGAATGTACTCTGTCCTCATGCCGATCTAGAAAGCAGCGTTTTTCTTCTTTTCGGAAACCCCTGGGGATCGTCACCGAAGATACGGAGTTGGTACTGTGTGGGTGTTAGTTTAAGTTGGTGCTCTGTGGGTCACGGTTGGAGATGGTACTCTGTGGGTGTCGGCTGGAGTTGATACTATATGGGTGTCGGTTGGAGTTGGTACTATATGGGTGTCGGTTGGAGTTGGTACTATATGGGTGTCGGTTGGAGTTGATACTATATGGGTGGCGGTTGGAGTTGGTACTGTGTGGGTCACGGTTGGAGTTGGTGCTCTGTGGGTCGCTGTTCTGTGGCGTGAGACCGAGCTATATGGGAGAAAATACGGTGCAATGAAATCGACCCTCTTGCCATTGACCCCCTTTCAACTAGACAGCAAGAGCCATGGGTGTTCTAGCTAATCCCCAAGAGGTATGCAGAAAAGCAAACACGTCACAACATAGATACGCATGCGTTACGTTAAAATAAAAACACCGACACTCCTATAAAGACTGGTGCTCTGCGGTGCAATGCAGGCTTTTATGTATTGCTGTAGAGATCGTGGAGGGTGTTAAAATAACATGCATGATGAGTTAGACCAGTGTTTCCCAACCTTTTTTGTGCCATGCCCCACTTAAGCCTTTCTAAAATTCATATTGTCCCCCTCCCCCGCCCCCCCCCCCCTCAACACATACATTATTTTTAATATTCAAAAATTGAAATGTTCACTAAAGAAACTTGAATGATAGGTTTTAGGAAGAAATCACTAGGTAATTATTTAGCAAACACAGTAAGTAAATTTTCAAAACATATAATGGAGAATTGAAATTCAAGTACAAAATAATTTTAATGAAAGATTTATCTATATTATTTTAATTATTAGTAATTATTTATTATTTAAATTTAGTGAGATCCTTGCGCTTGATGCTTGCTGCAAAGAGATCTTATGTCAGGTTCAAATTTAGTTAACTTCAGTCTCAAGTCTCCCCGTTTTGTTATATTCAGCCGATTTCTTCCATTTTCGAATTGCCCCCCTTAACAGTCAAATTGCCCCCCTGTGGGGCGTAGGCCCCACGTTGGGAAACACTGAGTTAGACAGTTCACGCGTTAAATAAGACCTTCTCCCTGGTTAACATTTCAGGATTCCATGCTAATGACCCCAATAAAAGTTGTAATTAGTCTTCTGACATCACCGTACAGGTGTGGGTGAATGACGTTGGTTGATGGAAGTTTTGTTCAAGTTAATCCATCTCTATCATCAGGGTCTTGGATTAGGACTGCCAGGATTATGTCATGTGGCCAAGTCATCCAGATATTTATTTCTTTTCCTTCCTTTTGCTTATTTCCCATTAATTTTACCTGTTGTTTCTAATTCTTTAAGATTATCTATCCTAACAATGGGAACATACGTACATTTTGACTGTCAACGTCTAATGTCCTTAGTCAATTTAGTTCGATACTGAAGACGTGCTAATGCTCCCGGTTTCTTCGGGATTTCAACAATTATAGAATTACATAGGTGCAGTATCTTAGTTTACGTTTAGTTACCCAGTGACCTTGTCTATTCCATAGTTTGCTATGGCTTTGGTGATTTCTGTATAATGTAGTCTGGACTCATGACAACCGGTGTCTCGGACTTTGTCGGATTTCATACGGTTAAAAGCATTCTGAACTTCTATCTTCAGAACTGCTGGGCATTTATTATTATAGGGACTATCATACTATTCGTAGGTCAGCATGGTCAAATGGATAAGAGCATTGGTTCTTAAACATCCGGTATGCTGATGCTGAGGTGGCGTGTTCAACCTCTACACCGGTCAGTTGGACTAAAATATTGACTTCTCGTCCTTGACTTGGGGACGTAAATTACAAGCACCTCTGAAGTCGGAGTAGGTTCCCCTGATGAGAGGGACACTGGTAATAGGGAAAGCTAATCCACACGCAAAAATCAGTCCAGTGCAGTAGAAGTAGTCGCGCGTTTATGGGCTACGCTTGAGTTCAAAGCGAGCGAAGGAATAAAAAAAAAAAAACATACGAGTACTATTTCTTACAGTGACTACACTAAGTTTACAAGCATGATATTTTCTGGCGGGACATGATTGGCTGGTTAGTTCCACTGGGATTACGTTATACTCAAATATATAAATAGCCGGGGAACCGTTGAAACAGTCGCCATCTTTCATGTGTCTCCCCAAACACATGTTTCTACATCGTGGTAGTGCTGATGTTTGGAGTCGACATATCTGAATACTACACGCCTAAATCATCTGTCATGTGTCTCCCCAAACACATGTTTCTATATCTCGGCAGTGCTGATGTTTGGAGTCGACATATTTGAATACTACACGCCCAAATCATCTATCACGTGTCTCCCCAAACACATGTTTCTACATCGTGGTAGTGCTGATGTTTGGAGTCGACATATTTGAATACTACACGCCTAAATAATCTTTCACGTGTCTCCCCAAACACATGTTTCTATATCTGGGCAGTGCTGATGTTTGGAGTCGACATATTTGAATACTACACGCTTAAATCATCTGTCATGTGTCTCCCTAAACACATGTTTCTACATCTCGGCAGTGCTGATGTTTGGAGTCGACATATTTGAATATTACACGCCTAACTCATCTTTCATGTGTCTCCCTAAACACATGTTTCTACATCGTGGTAGTGCTGATATTTGGATTCGCCAGATTTTAATACTACAAGCCTAAAGTATCTTTTATGTGGCAACTCAAGAGTTGTGAATCACGGACCATTTCATACTCACTCAAGAAGAAAACTGAGGCTTTTGAACTAACATGTTACAGGAACATTCTTGGAATGGTGAGGATCAAGACAGGGATACATTTACATTTTATAAGATCTAAACAGAGAAGAACGCCGATGCACAAACAGGAACGTGTCTATGAAATGAAATACCCTGGCCACATCAAAAGTCACAGTGGGTGGAGAATGAACAGTAATGAAAGGCACGGCTCCCCGAAGACGAGCCAGAGGCCGACCAACTAACTCCTGGACACGGGACATTAATGGCACCTGGGCATGAACATGCACAAGGCTAAAGAACTGGTGAAGGATCAACAATCTTTACGGTGGGTGGGGATGAGAGCGACGTTCTGCAATGAACTTGCCACATGATGATAATGATAAAGCTATCGATCATTTATGTATTCTAGTTCCTTTTATTGTAACGTTTTGTTGTCGTCTATCAGTGCCAAATCAAGAACATGGAGTATTTCGGAGCCATTTTACGCAAGATATAAAAAAATGCCTGTCCTTTGCAGAACACTGAAATCCACCCCCCCCCCCAATTATCTCCCCCCTCTTCTCCTTCCCCCACCCCAGCTTCTATTAGCTGTTTGTTGATTTATTAGGCACTTTAATGCTGCCTTTGCTATCTGAACGTGAAGTCAACGTGTAAGTCCCAATGTGAGGAATGAACCCACTAGCCCCCTCAGCGCACAGGAAGTTTAAGCGCGAGCGCGTTAAACCTCTCGGCCACACTGACATTAACGCAAGATACTATTTGCCCTGAAATGTATAATGACAGCTAAACAGTTAATATTTTATACAGTACTAGCTGACCCTGCCCGGCTTCGCCCAGTCCCTGGTGGGAAGCATCTAATTTAATTCATATAAGTAGTCATATAAGTTCCCGTTCCCGTTACCGACTATCTGTCTGTCTGTCTGTCTGTCTGTCTGTCTGTCTGTCTGTCTGTCTGACCCGGCCCGACATCGCCCAGCTCCTGGTGTGAAGCATCTCATTTAATTTATATAAGTAGTCATATAAGTTCCTGTTCCCGACTGTCTATCTGTCTGTCTGTCTGTCTATCTGTCTGCCTGACCCTGTCCGGCTTCATTAAATTCATACAAAAAAAAAAAATGTAACTTAAAAGAACGTTCTACCACACACCATCCATTATTTTTAATGAAAACTCTTTCTAATCACCTGCATGACTACAGTAACTTCTTAAGCAAAAAAAGATGAGTTACAATGTTATGCATTGTGCATCATTTTTATGAAAACTTTGAAAATGCAATGTATTTTACTGGAGTCGTCTTTACAACAAGAATTAAATAATGTAGTTAGGTGGAGCTATTCAAACCGTATGCAAATTAACATCACTAAAACAAAAGAAATGTTATTAACAACCAGACAAAGACTTCGAACTCTAAGCTCACACACATCACTTCAACTTCACATCGATAACATGCCAGTAGAAAGTGTAATTGAGCACAAAACATTAGGCCTAATCATTGATAGAAACCTAACCTTTAATTCCCACGTTCAAGCGCTCATTAAACAAACAGCGAAAAAAGTCGACCAACTCGACAAAATTAAAAACTTCCTTGATGAGGACACAAGGAAACTATTCTATACTTCTCATATACAGACACACTTTGACTACTGCTCTACAATCTGGGACGGTTGTTCTAATTCAAACACCAAGCGACTTTACTCACTACAGAAACGGGCCATGAGTCTAATTTATAACAAACATTTATCTGACAATCCTAGCCTGCATAAACGCCTTCAGTTACTACCATTCCGCAAACGCCTGCTTTTCAATAAAGCTAAACTAATTCACAAAATCCTGCGTCGGAATGCCCCAAATTACCTTTGGCTATTATTTAAATATAATGCTAGACGCAGTAAACGTTTAAATATACTACACATTCCGAAGCCTAGGATTGACTTATACAAAACAAGCTTAACGTACTCTGCAGCTCAGCTGTGGAACAATCTTCCACAAGAAATCAAAGACATCACCAATCCCTATTCATATAATCGCAAATTATTCGAACACTATCTCAATACGGATTACCTTCCCCCTTAATAATAGAAATAATAATAATAATAATAATAATAATAATAATAATAATAATAATAATAATAATAATAATAATAATAACAAAACCCTAGTATAACATCCAGTCCCCTTTTTGTAGGCCAGTATATTCCACATGGCTAATAACAAGTGTCAGACCATTATCTAATATTATTGTGTCGTGTAGTTTTGATGTTCGCTTTTCCCCATGCCTTTATAATGCATATCTTTTATATTGTTGCTGTTCTTTGTTAGCCTTGAATGATGTGTGAATGAAATAATGTATGAAAGAGAGTGATAGAAGGACAGAATGTTAGACGGGCCTGCGTGCCAAATTCTTAACCCTTTGAAAATAAAGTTTGTTCGTCCGTTCGTCCGTTCTCTCTCTCTCTCTCTCTCTCTCTCTCTCTCTCTCTCTCTCTCTCTCTCTCTCTCTCTCTCTCTCTCTCTCTCTCTCTCTCTCTCTCTCTCTCTCACACACACACACACATACATACACATCGTGAAAACCATCATAAATGCCTTGCCGACTGGTCTGGGCGAGCCTGTTTCTCCACATCTTGCCCTCTCCAACTATATGAAATAAATCCTGTGCTGACATCCTCCGTTGCTAAGACATTAGACTATCAAGAATGTTCCCTCCTTGTCTTTTTCCACAAATCTTTCTAGTTGTCACAATATGTTCTAGTTTTCTTCTTCTCATATTGTTTCTCTCTCCCCCCCCCCCCCCATGTTGACAGCCTATTTCTGATGTTGGTGATAAATTGTCTTTATCTTAGCCGCCCTCAACAAGTTTAGGTCACTAATTTTGGCTGCCCAAGATATTTTCAGCGTTTTTCTATAAAACCATATCTCCGAGGCTTCTGGGGATTGTTTTACTTGTTTACTAATTGTACAGGACTCTGAACCTTATGTTAGAACTGGTTCCATGTAAATTCTTTGTCTAAATTCCAATGACAAAGTCTTACAGGACACTATTTCTTCTTTTGACAGAATATATAAACGATAGATGGTCAGAAAGTAAAGTACAACTTTTTTTTTTTTTTTTGCCCCCTCAGGGAATAATAAACATAAAGACATGAGATTTTGCACACTTTAAATGTGGAATATCTATATTGTTTGTATGAAAGTGCACCACATTTCGGCGATTAGAGAAGCTGTGGTAATTCGTTAAAATGGCGTGTGTGAACAACTTGCATTACAAACAGCACAGTCAGTCGCTGAGCTCAGGGAGACTGATTGTCTGCCACGAGACGATAGGTCGGCTCAATGGAAAGGTTCTGACACCCGCGAGCCGAAAGGTCGGCTTGGTATAGACCGTGCGTTATTAATTTCATGTATCTTATTTTCCGCAATTTTTATTGCCCGGAAATGACGATTCACACACATGAAAGATTTCCTTTCGACCAGTGATAGACAAGGCGCGTGGATTCATTGTGTTTTAGGAGAAAACGAGTGCTTAAGTAGTTTGTGTTGATTATTTTTGAAATGACAACACCTTCTGGTTCTGGACCTCATATATTTTAATAAAATTACCGTTTTCAACAATTTTATATTATAGTTATTGTTATTGAAAGGACTTTGTGAAAGATTCTAAAACTAATACCACGACCAGTATTCAGTTAATTATTTAGAAGACGGTCATAAATGTAAACAAAACTAACAGTGGAAGTTTCTCATAATATGATGGCACATGTCGACTTATGCCTGCGCTACTGGGCCACACTTGTGCCATTAAATTTGCTTTGCCTTTCACAAAGTATTTAAGGCGTATTTAAATAATCAAATTTAAAAGAAAATAATTATAACTAAATATAAAATAGTACCTGGGTACAATCTTCAACTGCTCCATCATCATAAGGGAAGAAATACAAACTAGAATCAACTCTGGAAATAAGATATACTATGCACTACAACATCTACTAAAATCAAAGGCGATATCTCGTAACACCAAAATCACAATATACAAAACACTGATCAGACCAGTTGTGCTGTATGGCTCTGAAACCTGGAGTACAACGAAAAGAGACGCAAGCCTTGTTACAAACCTTTGAGAAAAAAATTTTAAGACGCATCTTTGGACCCATTAGGGATACACATAGTGGAGAGTGGAAAAGAAGAAGTAACAAAGACATTTATGATCTGTTTAAGTCCCCGCTAATCACTGGTATCATGAAGGCTAATAGACTACAATGGCTGGGGCATATAGAAAGAATGGAAGATAATAGGGAAACAAAACTCGCTTACACTCAGGAAATAAATGACCGCAGACCCCGAGGTAGACCAAGAAGGCGGTGGAGAGATAATACATGTACAGACCTACAAGCACTTGGAATCAACGACTGGCAAGAGAAGGTCCACCAGAGAGACGAATGGAGACGGATTGTATTTGCAGCAAAGAACCTCAATGGCTCGGAACGCTGAAGAAGAAGAAGAAGAAGAATATAAAATAGTGTTTATATTGTTTCTCAGCACAATCTCAGTACAATCTGCCTGGTCTGTTCTGGACATTTTTTAATTTGTGTGAAAATTATGTGCTTCAAAATGTTATATTTTAATTGTGTTTTAATGATGTTATGGAGCAGTTATTGTGATAATAGCGAAGAAAACTGGTGTATTTATCATTATTCAGTAAATTTAACAGGATTATCTTCAGCGGATAAAAAAATAACGCCGTGGTAAGTGGAAATTTGTAATAATTGTCACCCCTTTAATTTAAATTGTTATTACTAAACCTCTCATTATTGTCATAATATTTCTAACCTATCAATTAATTACTAATACTGTCATATGCCCTGTGCAATATCCTTTAAATTGATATATGATGCAATATATCTGCTACAATTTTAACTATTTTCACAACATTATTGTAACACACCCCTACTTCCCATTTTCTGCCATCAATTTCTGTTTGGTCAGGACCCATTTTTTGTTTGGTAGGCAATCATTAAAGCTTCAGAAAGTGACGAGATGCAGCTGCGTGATCTTCAGCGCTCTCGACTTTATGCCAAGGCTACCTACCCAGACATGTTGAACCGGTCAGATACGATTATTCGTGATGATGGGCGCATTACAAAAGCCTGCAGCCAAATGCAAACAATGGAATGGCATCATCCACAAATACCATAAAGAAGAATTTAAAGACAACTCCATCAGCAGAAAAGGTTATGACCATGTCTTTTGGGACGTTGGTGTGATTCTTGTGGGCGTGATGCCAAATGATGAAACTATCAGTTCTGAAGCTTATATCAAAACACTAACAATCCTTAATAAGCAGTTCCGCAGAGTTCGGCCTAACAAGAATCCAGAAGACTTGATGCCCCAACACAATAAGTCAGTAAACACGGGAGGCTACTGCAAAATTTGGCTGGACTCAACCACGTCATCCACACTATAGTGCCAATCTGGTTCCCTCTGATAGTCGTCTTTTTAGGTCCACTTAAACATGCACTCTGTGGGGCAAGGTTTGATGATGATGAGGCTGCGATTCATTCAGAGATGAAATGGTTACGTGTACAGGACAAAACCTGGCACAGCTAAGGCTTGCAAGCACTTGTTTCACGCTGGCATAAGGCTGTACACGTTATTGGTGATTATGTAAGTAGGTAGGTAGGTAGGTACGACCGCCCGACTGACCTACAAAGAGAGAGAGAGAGAGAGAGAGAGAGAGAGAGAGAGAGAGAGAGAGAGAGAGAGAGAGAGACCGTGAAACCTATCTACTCGTTGAAAGCCTAAACAATAACCAATCTTTAAGTTAATCCTGGCTGACTAGAAACGAAAAGACAACCCCGAATAAAGACAATTTATGTGACTTAATAAAGAGATAGGCTCTCCCGAGGTGAACAAAGTCCCAAAACTAATACTCCATTCTTGGTTGGTAAATATCACTGTGTACTTCCATCATACCCGCTCTGTGGATGCAAAAAGTGCTCCATTTTGCGGTTCATTCATAGAAGCTGCGGGGTCCACCGTTGGTTTAATATCCAATTCCAGGCGGCCGACGTGTGTGCAAATAGAAAGGTTGATAAGGAAGATTTGGTCGTCCCTTGTAAATGATACTGCAACATGAATGAGTGTGTAAACACCGTTCTTGGTCCAATGAAAAGAGGAGAAGGGATTACTGACGCTGACTAGCCGAAGCTACTTAAATAGATGGAGTGTCTGGGTATAGCCGCAAGGAAATGCCTCGCATACATGTTAATCGCAGTAGAAGTGATAAACTTTAATAACTTTAAGAATTAACTTGATGGAACGTACAATAAACATTGCATGGAAGTTGAATATGTGGAAGTAAAGCCTTTAAAAAAAATTATAAATGGCATCATGGACTTGACTTGCTAATCAAATCATAGCCGACTTCTCATATATTTCAGATTTTCAACCAGTTAATAAGACTATAAAGTTATAAAGACATTCATAATACTGATTCATCATCAAGTGCCATGCCGATAAGCGTGGGCGGTCATGTTTCGCCATCTCACACGATCATCGGTGTCGTGGATCAGCTCTGTGATCTTTTCTCAGCCATGCCGTGTGGTCAAACGTTCCAGATATGTACTTCTCCGCTTTCCCTTTGTTATTTTCACCTCAATATTGCCAGTTATCACTAAGTTTTCCAGTTCATTTCTTCTCATAGCATGTCCAAACAATCTTGACTGTTTCTAAATTCTTTAACGAGTTTACGATTTGCATTTGTTTCTTGTTAAACATACTCATTGATTTTTCTGTCTGTCCATGGTATTCTTTGCATTTTCCTCAGAAACGATATGTTCACTGCCAGCAGATGTTTCTCAGCTTATCTGCCTATTGTTCTCGTATCACATCCATATAATAGTACAGGTTCTACGTAGCACTGCAACATTCTTTTTCTCCATGCAATTTTATGAGTCCGCATGTCTTCCATCTTGCAAAAGGCCACCTTTGACAAAGTGATTCATGTTATAATCTCTTTAAGGCACCGTCCGGCAGATGCTATGACTGTTCCAATAATTATAAAAATACTGATTATAGTCTTTAAAGGATTAAAAAAAAATCAGCATTAAACTACAAATTGTACGGAATTTAAAAGAAACACTATCACTAGTTCATTACTAGTGTAGTCATCACAGATTCGAAATCTAGCAGCAGCAGTAGCTACAGTAGCAGCAGTAGTAGTAGCACAGCTGTAGTAGTAGTAATAGTAACAGTAGTAGTAGTAGTAGTAGTAGTAGT
Organism: Cepaea hortensis; assembly: GCA_963921405.1. Taxonomy (NCBI): domain Eukaryota; kingdom Metazoa; phylum Mollusca; class Gastropoda; order Stylommatophora; family Helicidae; genus Cepaea; species Cepaea hortensis. The sequence goes on along the minus strand of OY992877.1, from coordinate 66,427,543 downwards.
AGTAGTAGTAGTAGCAGTAGCAGTAGTAGTAGTTGTAGTAGCAGTAGTTGTAGTAGTAGTAGTAGTAGTAGTAGAAGTAGTAGTAGTAGTAGTAGTAGTAGTAGTAGTAGTAGTAGTAGTAGTAGTAGTAGTAGTAGTAGTAGTAGTAGTAGTAGTGAAGAAAGAAAGAAAGAAAGAAAGAAAGAAAGAAAGAAAGAAAGAATAAGAAGAGGAAGAAGGAGAAAAATATGATGACGATGATGATGATGATAATTATGAAATAGAAGACGAAGACTCACTAGTTCAGTACTTAAATACTCGTCACTGTTCCTTAGAATGCACGTCTAAACCACACACTGGAGGTCCCGGGTTCTAATCCCAGGTAAAAAAAAGTCATTCCGATCTTTACAAAACTCCGCCCTCATCACAGCCCACCGAAGAGGCTCTTGATCATTTTTTTAATGCCCCTGGCTGTGAATTTCTGTGCCTGGTGTGTCCTTCAAGTCCTTCTCCGTCGCCGTGTTCATATTTATCTGTCAGAGGTACGATGTAAAACACGACAACAGATATCTCAGGCCTGAACACTGTTTGGGCAAGTAGTCGTTGTTCCCTCAGCTTCCAGGCGTTCACCAGCAAGCTCCGAAGTCTGTTATAGTTCTTTATAATAACATTTAAACTTACAAAGTTATCAAAGTTAAAACTGGATCGATACTCTGTGTTTGATACATATTTAAGCAAATAACAACAAATTACCCCCCCCCCCCCCATACACACAAACATAGACAAGCACGCGCGCACGCACAGACACGCACATAACCACCACCATAACTGGTGAACAAAGAAAATAGAACATAATTTAACGTCCCTCTGAGCCCACCTGGCAGACATTTAATGAGATTTCCTTAATCCGGTGTCTGTCGGAATTAAATGTTAACCCCTCGGTTCTTTTCCCAGACAAGGGCATATCTCTGACCATCTGCCCATTTAAACTTTAAGCCGTGCCTTGTCTGTGTGATAGTTTCTCTCCAGCATCAAGGCAAGTGAATGTTGAGAGTCTTGGCTGTCACAACCTGGTCTTGCCAACACTGGCATGTATTTTTCTTTGACACTGTGGAGCAGAAGCACGTCTGCTATTTAAATCTATGATCCATCACTACTAGGGTAAGTCAGTAGGCAAGCCATAAAATATCATGATAAAAATTATCATCATCATCAAGTGCCGTGCCGGCTGGAGTAGGCGTTCATGGCTCTCCACAGATCTCGGTTGTTGGTGTTCTGGATCAACTCTGCTGATGATAATCCTCCATGCCACCGTCTCAATCCGTCCAGCATCATTTCTCTTGGTCTGCCTCTACCTCTCTTCCCCTCGATCTTTCCAGTTGTCACGATGTTCTCCAATGCCTCTCTTCTCATCACATGACCGAAGAAAGCTTTTTGTCTCTGTCTTATTGTTGTATATAGTGTTCTAGTTTCATTAGCCTCTTTCAGGCAGTCGTTGTTAGTTACTGTGAAAAAATTATACGAGAAGTTAAATTGGAAACTATTATTGTATTTGTTGTTGTTGTTGATGTTGATTAATGTTGCATATCCCCTACGGGACAGCTGCTGTTGATGTACTAGGCAAGTTTTATGTTCAGTAGTTTGCCATTGCTTTCTGAACGACTGGTTCACATACCCCCGTAAGTTACTAGCGCGGCGCGAACCGCTGCCTATTCTCACAACTGCTGTTTTCCCCACGTGGATATACGGGATGACGAACAATGTCGTTAACACCTTGGCCAGGGAGACCGTCATTATTGTATTACAGCTCTCTGATTTCTCAGTTGGAAACTATTATTGTATTACAGCTCTCTAATTTCTCAATTGGCAAATATTATTGTATTACAGCTCTCTTGTTTCTCAACATAATCTCCGCTAAGATTGATGTAATGCATTTATCCGATGGTTTTATCAATCTCCCAATACCTGCAACCACAGAGGTCTTTGGACTGTTGCTATAGCCACGTTAGCACCTCACGCTCAACTTCATTATCAGAACATCTGTTATCCACACAGTGGTGTGTCAATTTCCGCGACAAACACTTGCTGCCATAGACAGGTAACATTTCCCTAGGAATATTCTGGGTGGTAGGCTCACTTGCCCGTCACCAATACCTTACAACAGCACGCTTTTCTTTGGTTTTGAAATCTTCGAGCAAGGCAGACATTGTCAACACCGCGAGCTTGTTTAACTTTGTATATGCGTCTACCCACCTATGACATCAAGCTAGATGGATATACCACATCTTTATAACTACCAACAACCACTTCTTAACTGTCTCATATAATTTTATGATTTAAAAAAAAAAATAGTTGCATATCCGTACATGACGTTGCAGTCAACACCAGCATTTTACTGCCTTTGTTGGTGTCTTGGCTAATTTAACGTTCAGTAGTTTGCCATCGGTTTCTGAACAACCGGCTCCCATACCAACACGCTAAAACCAGCGCGACACGGTCTGCTTTCAAATCGGTCACCACTGTTCTTCGAACGCAGGTAAGCGGCATTACGAATCACGTCCGCAACGTAATCGCCACGGAGACCGGTATAGTAACTCCCAATTTTATGATTAACCTTCGTATATATGATATATACATATACCCCTAAGAAAAGCGTATACACACATACTCAACATACATCATTCTTTGTTTTAATATATCCTGTCCTAAATATTAAAATGTCAACAGATTCGTCGCATACCTTTTTGGGTGACGTAGCTTTATCATCTACTGTCTATTAGTCACAAAGTGTAACAAATTGCTCGCTCCAGTAACACCGTAACATATGATTCGCACAACAGCTAGTAACTGATTTGTCTTAAATGCTTACTCTCTTAATTATTATAATAATATATAACAGGCAACAACTAGCAACTTTTCACTGTTTGCACCCTCCAGTAGTACTATAACACGTGATCCTGGCAATATATAGCAACACTTCGCTGTTTGCACCCTGCATTAGAATTATAACACATGATCCTGGCAACATCTAGCAACTCTTCACTGTTTGCACCCCCCAGTAGTATTATAACACATGGCCCTGGCAACATCTAACAACTCTTCACTGTTTGCACCCTTCAGAGTTACAAAAATACATGAAACACGCAACATCTGGTTCACTGTTTGCACCCTCCAGATTACCGTAACAAACTATTCACGTAACTAGTAACTCCCAACTACGTTCTTCCTTGCTAGCTTTGACGTCCCAACAGGCAAGACAAAGTTCGTGTACACATGTAACGAGGACAACCTGATTACAGTAAGGAACTTTAACTTCGGCAATGTATTCTTAATTGAGCAGGTAAATACAAGTCAGGTGTCTCACCCTTTGATTCGGCTCCTGGTAATGTCTCGGCGACATGGCACGGTAAGTGTAAGTCAAACTGCTTAAGCAAACATCCCTGTTTGAGATCGACTGCGCACGAGCAGACTAACAAACATCTCGCGTCTCCGTGCCTTGTAATTCATGGGCTATAGAAAACATAGGAAATACTCCTTTTGTGGCGGAAAGTCAGTCGTGAATGAAAATAATCTGAAATGTTTGTCTCATTCTGCATAATAAATACAGCAATTAAATACAATTACAGAGACATGGCAATATAATACGATAATTGGAAGAGGGGATTTCAAATATTTTAAGTGGCAGAGATCGTACTTCCATACGCTTACATTATATACACATGCATGATGGGATATGCGCAGGTAGCAACGCTACAGAGCGGGCTTAGCAGACAAACTAACGAGACAGTCTGTCAAGAAACAGATTAAAACCATACATTGATAGAGAAATTAGACGTAGACAGTCAAAATGTTTGCACATATGAGGAGAAAAGAATTTGAAATCTTAGTGACAACTGGCAAACTTGTTGGAGAAAGAGCAAGTGCAGACACAGAGATAAATATCCGAATGGCTTGGCCAGATGGGAGAATCGAGTCAAGAACACAGGTGTGATCCAAGAATTGGTAATGGTATCTGATGGCGAATTACGGCCACTAACGCTCAACACAATCACACTTGATGATGATGTACGTTTTGCAGACTTTCAGAGTGATAATACATAAAGAAAGTAAGACTTACATATTTTGACATCTGAATAAGACACATAAGAACTGCATATTTTCAGACCCGAACAAAGCATGTGAGAATTACATATGTTAAACACCATCACAATCACCCTACTCTCTCGCCGAAACACTTCATCAATTACTACACAAATTTGTGTTGCATATTTGTGGGAAGGGAGGCAGAAATGGCTGATAATAGGTGTAAGTATTGCATATTTGTGCCGGTCTCTCTGGCCGAGGGGTTACACCACTTTCTCCGTAATCCCGTTTATCACGCAGAGTCTCATAGAGGGCGAGAACTCGGAGCGGTTCGTCCCCCGCTGGTGACTTGCGGGATAACTGAGCCGGCCGCTCAGAAAGCAATGGCAAATTACTGAGCGGAATCTTGCCAAGAAATCAACACACAGCTGAAAGATGCTGCTGTTGACAGCGATGTCCTGTAAAAGGATATGCGAATAAAAAAAAAAAAAATTGCATTTAGGGAGGGGGAGGGAAGATGGGAGATAATAGATGTAAGAGTTGCATATTTGGGGAGGTAGGTGATAGATGTAAGTGTTACATATTTTGGGAGGTAGGTGATAGATGTAAGTGTTGCATATCTGGGGAGAAAGGTAATATGTGTGAGTAGTGCATATTTTAGGAGGTGGATAATATATGTGAGTGTTACATATTTTGGGAGGTAGGTGATATATGTGAGTGGTGCATATTTTAGGAGGTGGATAATATATGTGAGTGTTGGATATTTTAGGAGGTGGATAATATATGTGAGTGTTGCATATTTTAGGAGGTAGGTGATATATGTGAGTGTTACATATTTTGGGAGGTAAGTGATATATGTGAGTGTTGCATATTTTAGGAGGTGGATAATATATGTGAGTGTTACATATTTTGGGAGGTAGGTAATAGATGTAAGTGCACATATTTTGAGAGGTATGTAATAGATGTAAGTGTTACATATTTTGGGAGGTACATAATACTTGTAGATGTAAGTATTGCATATTTTGGGAGGTACATAATACTTGAAGATGAAAGTATAAGTATTGCATATTTTGAGAGGTACATAATACTTGTAGATGTAAGTATTGCATATTTTGGGAGGTACATAATACTTGTAGATGTAAGTATTGCATATTTTGTAACGGAGTGTTTCGGGTTCACCTTGGGTAGTGAGAGTGAACCATACCCGAGGTGTCTCTAGCACTCCCGTGTATTCTAGCCCCAGGAGTTGGACGAGCAGATACACTTTTTTTCTCTGTGGTTGATCTCAGGTTATTTAGTTACGTCTACACACCCCTCCAGATTCTAGACCCCCACTAACTACCTACACCTGTTGAACAATGAACACTTAGGCATCGTCCGAGACCACACTCAATCATTATACAAAGAGCAAGTCAACTTACATAAAGTTTATTCTACCCTTGAGAATATAGAACTGAAATGAACATCCTGATAGAAGAATCTATTTACACAAATAGAAGATAGAGTAGAGACAGACTTAGAGATGTAGGTGTCTTCATCGAGTTGAGAAGTAGAGTGGATGCAGATGTCCCGTCCAGTCGGTCCGCCACTCACCCGGCTTCCTTCCAGTGAGATGACTAGAACCTTGGAGACCACTCCGTCTCCCGAACGTGGAACCACAACAATAGAGTCACTGCTGGACCACACTTCACTGGACCAACTGCATCTATAACACTCCCACGGAGTCACTGGTAATACAGTTCTCGAACACTACCGAGTTGGAGACAATCTTCCTGGACTTGGCTCCAAGTATTGATTACTTCGATGAACTAAATAGTCTCTGACCAATCGAATGGTCGGTCACTCATAGCACAGTCCCTCTGCAGAACCGATATGGCATTGACCAATTCAATGGTCTCTTACAGTCACACTTTTGTGGATCAGATATGGCTACTGAAAAGTTACTGAGTCCTTCTAGAACACAGTTGATAATCTGGATACGGAAACAGTACATTAATAGAATCAGACATCTATGTTACGGAAACAATTCAGGTTGGACTATAATCTATAGTCCCTTCCACCGGGTTACACTTGACACACAAGTCAATAACTGGTGTAGTTCTTCTCAAGACCTGCCCCTAGAGCTGTCCAAAGAACCCTTCAAGTGTCTGAAGATTAGTTACTTCTGCGTTTAGGCAGAACCCCCGTCAAACCAGACGGACCGGTGTTCCCTGTCGAGCATGATTACTCAACATGCTGAAATGTTCCTGGCAAAACAGAGTATCTTCTATTTTAAACGATCACAAACCATCACTTCCCACACGTGCACCTTCAGGGCAGTTGTATGTCTGGAAGCAAACTTCACGCATGGTGAATCACATTGGGTACCTGGTGTGATGGAGTCTGGCGTGATAAGTAAAGAACTGAACCCTTCGCTCTGTCACACGAAGTGGTTTTCTGCCAACAACAATTATAGTTGACTGGTTCCTCAACAGGCAAACTCCTGAAAAGGAAGAGCGACCGGTGAGAGTATACTGGCCCAAACATTAGTCCACATGCATCCTACCAATAACTACTCAACTCTCAGTCATGCTAGTTAGTTATTCATATAACCAAAGCATTATCTCTATATGGAGAGTAGTCAAGCATGGGTTCACAAATGTCAGCTGGCCTCACAGAACAGCCCGTCAAACAGAGCTAGAGATCAGAATGACGAGTCTGATCATTGGTCTCACCTATCCCTAATCATCTACCAGTCGTCGCTAACGTCAGTAATGATACAAGGCTGTTATTGTTCTAATTTAATCGAACTAAACAAATAGGTAAAGAGTCCCTAGACTCGTTCCTAACATCATCAATGTACATTAAGAAACATAATCTTGATCAATATACCATCCCTCGGGATATAGGAATAGTACATGATCACCTCCACTATGTACACAAGCCTGTTTGCTGGTGGGACCACCTGCCCACGCCACAGCAAACTCTTCTTATCAGACTCTGCCTTAGAGTCAAGAAGCCTTCTTGAGAATACATGTTCCCCCCCCATGTTCCAAGGGTACTGTTCCAGTTCTGTCCTCCCAAGTGGTTTAGCCTTGGCCTGGACTGAACTTCATCGTTGGTTTGGTCTACCAACACATACTTTCATAACTTGCTTTCACATCCCCCATATTCTATATTTCCCCAGTCTCATACAGCCTCCTGCATCCTTCCATACTTCCAGCACCTTAGCATTCACTCGCACTAGCGCCAGTATGAAAGAACCAGGATAGCTTAGACAAGATTTCAGAACGCATATTTACATCGCGACGGCACGCAGTGTTATCACGCGTCGATCTATTCGGCGTTCGGAATTACCCCAGGAAGTATCACATGCCATGACCTAATATATATATACACAAGGTCACATCATATATATATAGATATAGCACCAAAGCCACTTACCTTTCCACAGAAATCCGCTGTTCCACACAATGAATTCACTATTAAGTTACTACACAATAGTTACATCATTCCTGGTGGCACAGAACTAAGTTCTTCCTTTACTTAGTAACTAAGCACAATTTTGTCTGAATCTCCACCTACCAACTTACCTGGTTTTCTAACCGTTCTTCTGGCTTCAGCTACTGACTGACATAATCTAAGTTTCCATCCGGCACAAGTAACTAGGTTTTATTCTAACACAGCAACCTAATAGATGCAACGATTGGCAATATATGGTACATATATTTGGAACCCAAATCGCCCACATTACATTACAGCGTTCCTAACAGCTGATTCGCGAGCACACGGTAAACAAACACACGCTTAATTGTCACCGGCGTTATCGATCGGTTTGCTAATTAGTATGCGAGGACATCCGCATAGGTAATGAGGTTAGAACAATGGCGTGTGGAACACACGTACAAAGTTAAATGATTTAAACTAAATATCTACCTGGATGGTGAAACCAGCTCTCCAGTCAGCTTCCGAACTGTTCAAGGGCTTCTCAGCTTCCTTTTCATAACAGTCAGCCGAATCATGGTTGAGGTGAGACGCAACACAAAAATGGCTCACACTCAGGCCAGCGTCTGTTCTCTTCGAACAAAAGTAAGTGAATGACTGCTTTAGCCAATTTCCCGCTTCGTGCCAACTCAATGCGCACAAGAAGCGAGTGCTTCTTGAGAAAAGATACTTTCTCGGGAAAACGTCATTCCCCGCCTAGAGTTTCTAGATCTCTCTGCACGGGAAGTTAGAGCGATACCCAGCATCACGGGTTACTCGAATTCCGGTGTTTCGAGACGATTCTAGAAAATAAGTCCTCCATCGGCTTCCCTCAGTCTATTTTTAGCTGGGAAAGTCCCCGATGACGCGCCAAAATAGTGCGGGAACTTGACGACCCAAGACAGATAAACGCGTTTCGTCACAGGAGGTACATAATGCTTGTAGATGTAAGTGTTGCATATTTTGGGAGGTACATAATGCTTGTAACCGGCTTCGTGGCCGAGGGGTTAGCAGCTTTCTCCGCTAACCCCGAATACTCTCGTCACGTGACGCGACGAGAATTAGCAGTGGTTCGAATCGCAAAAGTGACTTATGAGAGTATGGAGCCGGTCGCTCAGAAAGTCGTGGCGTGCTGATGAGCGTAATCTAGCCTAGGAATCAACATACAGCTGAAAGATGCTGGTGTTGACCGCAATATCCCGAAACAGGATGGAAACGCGGGGAAAAAAAAAAAAACATAATGCTTGTAGATGTAAGTATTGCATATTTCGGGAGGTATATAATACTTGTAGATGTAAGTATTGCATAATTTGGGAGGTACATAATACTTGTAGATGTAAGTATTGCATATTTTGGGAGGTACATAATACTTGTAGATGTAAGTATTGCATATTTTGGGAGGTACATAATACTTGTAGATGTAAGTATTGCATATTTTGGGAGGTACATAATACTTGTAGATGTAAGTATTGCATATTTTGGGAGGTACATAATACTTGTAGATGTAAGTATTGCATATTTTGGGAGGTACATAATACTTGTAGATGTAAGTATTGCATATTTTGGGAGATACATAATACTTGTAGATGTAAGTATTGCATATTTTGGGAGATACATAATACTTGTAGATGTAAGTATTGCATATTTCGGGAGGTACATAATACTTGTTGATGTAAGTGTTGCATATAATTGGAGGTACATAATACTTGTTGATGTAAGTGTTGCATATTTTGGGAAGTACATAATACTTGTAGATGTAAGTATTGCATATTTTGGGAAGTACATAATACTTGTAGATGTAAGTGTTGCATATTTTGGGAGGTACATAATACTTGTAGATGTAAGTGTCGCATATTTCGGGAGGTACATAATACTTGTTGATGTAAGTGTTGCATATTATTGGAGGTACATAATACTTGTTGATGTAAGTGTTGCATATTTTGGGAAGTACATAATACTTGTAGATGTAAGTGTTGCATATTTTGGGAGGTACATAATACTTGTAGATGTGAGTGTCGCATATTTTGGGAGGTACATAATACTTGTAGATGTAAGTGTTGCATATTTCGGGAGGTACATAATACTTGTAGATGTAAGTGTTGCATATTTCGGGAGGTATATAATACTTGTAGATGTAAGTATTGCATATTTTGGAAGGTACATAATACTTGTAGATGTAAGTGTTGCATATTATTGGAGTTAGTGATGCAAGTGTTAGATATTTTGGGAATAAGATAAAAGCACGTGAGTGTTAGCAGCGCGTAAGCGAAGTAGATAGGGAACTGAACTAACAATGTCGGACTAGGGTTCAGAGGCTAGACTCGTCTCCTGCTAAATGAGGGACAGATTGGCCACTTATTCCTCTCTGCATCCAGACCTATAAGATGTCATGACCCTATAACATCCCCGACCCATAGCAAGAAACTGATTCGGTACACATGTTGTGTGTTGTACATATGAGATTGTTACATTTTGTGTGTTATATACATATATATGAGATTGTTACATTTTGTGTGTTATATATATATGAGATTGTTACATTTTGTGTGTGTTAATTATATGAGATTGTTATATTCTGTGTGTTATTTATATGAGATTGTTACATTTTGTGAGTTGTTTATATGAGATTGTTGCATTTTGTGTGTTATTTATATGAGATCGTTACATTTTGTGTGTTATTTATATGAGATTGTTACATTTTGTGTGTTATTTATATGAGATTGCTACATTTTGTGTGTTATTTATTGATGGACGGTCGTGACTGGCCATCCCACAGGATCATCAGAGTTTTGGATCAGATGTGTTCTTGTCCCGGTTATGTTATGTTTGCCAGGCCATTCAAGTATTCGTCTCTCTGTCTTCTCCTTACTCTTTTTTAATCAATTTTGTCAGATGTCACTAAGTTTTAAAGATTATTTCTTATGACTACGTGTCCCAAAAATCTTGACTGTCTGCGTCACATGTCTCTGAGTTTTTCTGTCCGTTAAGTTTCCCCCAGAAACACGTTTCTCTATCTGAGTTTCTCTGTCCGTCAAGTATCCCCAGAAACACGTTTCTCTATCTGGGGTTTTCTGTCCGTCAAGGTCCCCCAGAAACACGTTTCTCTATCTGAGTTTTTCTGTTCGTCAAGTTTCACCAGAAACACGTTTCTCTATCTGGGGTTTTCTGTCCGTCAAGGTCCCCCAGAAACACGTTTCTCTATCTGAGTTTTTCTGTTCGTCAAGTTTCACCAGAAACACGTTTCTCTATCTGGGGTTTTCTGTCCGCCAAGTTCCCCCAGAAACACGTTTCTCTATGTGAGTTTTTCTGTCCGTCAAGGTTCCCCAGAAACACGTTTCTCTATTTGAAGTTTTCTATCCGTCAAGATTCCCCAGAAACACGTTTCTCTATTTGAGGTTTTCTATCCGTCAAGGTTCCCTAGAAACACGTTTCTCTATTTGAGGTTTTCTCTCCGTCAAGGTTCCCTAGAAACACGTTTCTCTATTTGAGGTTTTCTCTCCGTCAAGGTTCCCTAGAAACACGTTTCTCTATTTGAGGTTTTCTCTCCGTCAAGGTTCCCTAGAAACACGTTTCTCTATTTGAGGTTTTCTCTCCGTCAAGGTTCCCTAGAAACACGTTTCTCTATTTGAGGTTTTCTCTCCGTCAAGGTTCCCTCAGAAACACATTTCCACTTCCGTTAGATGTTTACTAGTTTGTCTGCTTATCGTCTATGCTTCACATACACACAGTAGTGAAGGTTCTATAAACACTCCAACACTCTCTATTCTCACAGCAGTTGACAGCTTTTTATTTTGTGAGCATGTTTTCCATCTTTCGAAAGGCATCTTTTGCCATTGTGGTGGAATCAGATTAATCAACAATTAGGGCACGAATAATTTCAGAATACACTTATTTTTAAAAACAAGAAACACACATAAAATCCAAGCAAGGCCTTTATGGATTACACGAACCACTATTCTACGAGAGTAAGTTAGTAAGCAAGTCACAAATGGCTGTCGAAAAATAACTAACTATGATAACAACTTGAAACCAGTTTATTTTTATACATACATTGTCCCTATATTTCTCAACATAATTTCCACCAACATTGATGCACTTATCCCATCGTTTTATCAGTCCTCCCAAACCGGCTGCACAGAACTGCGTGCTCTGTTTTCTAAACCACGTTTTCACTTCACATTCAACTTCGGCGTCACTTGCGAAATGTCTTCCACCAAGGTGAGTTTTCAATGGACTTAGCACATAGCGATTTCCCGTAAAGCTGTGCATAGCTGGGTAGGAAAGCGTACGACGGCGAGTCAATAAGTATGTCACACAGTTATGTGGGATGGTAGGTAAATGAAAACAAAGCAAGCAGGTATATGCAGATGGTTTGGGAGGAGTGAGAAAACGATTGGATAAGTGCATCAACGTTGGTGGAAATTATGCTGAGAAATAAAAGGACAATTTTGCAATATTAAAAAAAAAAAAAAATTTGCAAAATAAAAATAAACTGGTTTCAAGTTGTTATCATAGTTAGTTATTTTTCTACAGACATTTGTGACTTAATTATTAACTTACCCTCGCAGGATGTTAATCAAAGGAGATTATCCTCAAGTATGATACATTTATTTGGCCACATGCTGTTTCCTTAACCCATTTCACACTGAGTAAGAAATAGAAGAAGCTTCACTTAGATTGACACGATTACAATCACTTATATTTAATCGGCAGTTCTCTAACAGATGATATCTGGAAATGTGAAATTTCCAATTTTCAGGGCAGAGCGATAGGAAAATAAATATTTCACTTGCTCGGGAAAAATGCATACATCAATCAAACAAGTGACAGTCAGCTCTCGAGAGACGTGTAGGGGGTGACTGGCGCTTCTCAGGAAATCCTGATTTGTTTTCTCACAGGTTGCTGGTATTTGGTATTTTATCAAAGAAAGCGTTTTCCAATGTTTTCATTTAACATATAGTATCTATCTCTTCTCTGAATTACTTTCAAATCTCTCTCTCTCTCTCTCTCTCTCTCTCTCTCTCTCTCTCTCTCTCTCTCTCTCTCTCTCTCTCTCTCTCTCTGTCTGTCTGTCTGTCTGTCTGTCTGTCTGTCTCTCTCTCTCTCTCTCTCTCTCTCTCTCTCTCTCTGTTTCTATTTGTCTCTGTTTGTCTCAGTGTTTCTGTCTTTCCCTCTCTGTCTGTCTCTGTCTCAGTTTCTCTCTTTCTTTGTCTCTCTTTCTGTCACCCCGTGTCTCTCTCTCTCTCTCTCTCTCTCTCTCTCTCTCTCTCTCGGTATATGTCTCTGTGTCTGTCTCTCTCTGTCTGCATCAGTCTCTCACTGTCTGTCTCTTTCTATCTGTATCTGTCTCTATCTCAGCCTCTCTGTCTGTCTGTCTCTTTTTCTCTCTCGCTCACTAACTTGTTCTCTAAGAACTTCCCTTGTTATAATTCTATACATTTTTTTGTTCGCATATCCCTTTACAGGACATCGCTGTCAACATCAGCATCTTTCAGCTGATTGTTGATTTCTTGACAAGATTACGCTCAGTAGTTTGCCATTGCTTTCTGAGCAACCGGCTCACATACCCCTAAGTTACCGACGCGGCTAGAACCGCCACCGATTCTCGCGCACGACACGTTACTCACGAGAGTATACGGGATTACGGAGAAAGTCGCTATACGCCTAGGCCAGGGAGACGGCAATTCTATACAACCTTGTAGAATTCCCCCCCCCCCCCCCCCCATATAAAGCAACCATCATGACCAATTCTGAGTTTATAAAAAACCAGCTGGAATATTCTTATTCCGCCATTTTATAATAATAATTGTAAAAACATTGTCTCGAAGCAGTTTCCTGCAATGAGTCTGAGCTGTGATAGCGCCTTCACATATTGTAGACCTGAGAGCAAGGAGGAAGAGCTGGCCAATCTTTTCTCTCACTTTGGCCAGCGACGAGACCAGCGACAAGACCAGTCGTCGAACCCGCATCCGACCGTGCTGACGACATCAGCGGCGCAGTTCGCTATCAACTTCGCTAGCGCGCCCGCCAACCCCGTTTATAATACCAGGCTAAACAAATAGGGGATTAAAAGACAAGAGGATGGACTTCACAGCACCGTGTCAACCCACTGGCCTTCCTCCATCTATAGTCTGTCAAGAAATGAATGCCTTCATTCACGATCAATTAATTTGAAAACTGTCTGTTGCATGGAAAGCGGCGACATTTCTTTGATGTTTTGGTGAAAAACTAGTGATTTCTCGCTAACAAACTTGTTTTAAAGTAATGCCCCGTTCCACTACGCGAGGCTCTTGTCATAAGGCCAATCCCATGTCCCACGAGAAAATTAACTATTCAACTCTAATGTTTCCGTGTGAAGACGTAATACATTTAATAATGTGCACTTCATCTCTGACCCGTAAATTATATACCGCATATAAACAAACTTTGAAATCTGCTGTACAATCTCCAGAACAAAAATGTTTTTGTTGGGTGGGACATAATGATACGGTTATATGTTAAATCTCATCATTTTCCTTCAGTTGGTAACTGAGATATGGAATTTTATATTAGGGCAGACAAAAGTAAACAGCCTATAGCTCAGTCTCTCTCAACAGATCAGCTAACCGCACACTACAAGCTTGTCACAGAGTACTAGATCCGTACTCCCGGCCACGACCTCCAGAGGTCTCCGAAATAGTGCACTCGCGAATCGAACGACAGTCTGAAAACGAACAAACGACATTCTAAGCACGAGACAGACGGCTAAACCAGTTCGCCTCGGAGTCCCCCACCACGAGGATTTTGCCGCTTCTACATGACGGTTTGCTGTCCTGAGTGAACATGACACGTTACGTCACATCTCAGCCTACTAGCCGGCCCCGTAACAACGAGCTTACGAATGCAATTGGTAATGGCAAACTACTGAACGTAAACTTGCTCAGGAATCACAAACAGCCCAAAAAAATTCAGGAGTTGACTGTTACATCCTGTAAAGGATATGCAAATAACTGTATCTAGCCACATGTATGCTCCATTCACAAGTTTGGCAGTGACTATCTAGCTCAGAATGAATCATCCACTAACTGTGTCTAGCCACATGTATGCTCCATTCACAAGTTTGGCAGTGGCTATCTAACGCAGAATGAATTACCCACTAACTGTAACTAGCCACATGTATGCTCCATTCACAAGTTTGGCAGTGACTATCTAACGCAGAATGAATCACCCAATTAACTGTATCTAGCCACATGTAGCCGGTCTCTCTGGCTGTGGGGTTACAACACTTTCTCTCTGTAATCCCGTTTATCACGCAGAGTCTCGTAGCGGAGCGAGAGCTGAGGCGGTTCGACCCCCGCTCGTGACTTGCGGGATACTGAGTCGGCCGCTCAGAAAGCAATGGCAAACTACTGAGCGTAATCTTGCCAAGAGATCAACATACAGCTGAAAGATGCTGGTGTTGACAGCTAAGTCCTGTAAAGGATATGCTAAAAAAAAAAAAAGCCACATGTATGCTCCATTCACAAGTTTGGCAGTGACTATCTAACGCAGAATGAATCACCCACTAACTGTAACTAGCCATATGTATGCTCCATTCACAAGTTTGGCAGTGACTATCTAACGCAGAATGAATCACCCACTAACTGAGTAACTAGCCTAATGTATGCTCCATTCACAAGTTTGGCAGTGACTATTTAAGGCAGAATGAATCACCCACTAACTGTAACTAGCCACATGTATGCTCCATTCACAAGTTTGGCAGTGACTATCTAACTCAGAATGAATCACCCACTAACTGTAACTAGCCACAAGTATGCTCCATTCACAAGTTTGGCAGTGACTATCTAACTCAGAATTAATCCTCCACTAACTGTAACTAGCCACAAGTATTCTCCATTCACAAGTTTGGCAGTGACTATCTAGCTCAGAATGAATCACCAAAAACGGAAAGTAGGCAGTAAGATTTACTAGAACACGATTACAAGTAGTAAAATGGACGTTGCGGCCAAAGCCTTCGCCAGCACACAAACAACAAACACACACCGATACAACTATGTGAACATATACATTAAACAGTGATTCATTTATATGCTTGTGTTTCATGAAATCCGCGTGTATGTATGTATCTATAGTCTGTTTACTTTTGTCTGCCCCAATATAAAATTCCATATCTCAGTAACCAATTGAGGGAAAATGATGAGATTTAGCATTTAATCATTAACATTATGTCCACACAACAAAAACAGTTTTGTTCTGGAGATTGTAGAGCAGATTTCAATGTTTGTTTATATGCGGTATATAATTTACGGGGCAGAGATGAAGTGCATGTTATTAAATGTATTACATCTTCACACGGAAACATTAGCGCTGAATAGTTAATTTTCTCGTGGGACATGGGATTGGCCTTATGACAAGTGTCTCGCGTAGAGCCTTGTGTCGTCATCCGAACTGGCGGGAAATTACTGTAAAACAAGTTTGTTAGCGAGAAATCCCTAGTTTTTCATCAAAACATCAAAGAAATGGCGCCGCTTTCCATGATTTAAGTTGCTTTTGGACGTATCAAAGACATATTCCTTGAGTAGGGGTAAATATATGACGGCAGGAAAAATTGCATAACCATGCAACAGACAGTTTTCAAAATAATTGATCGTGAATGAAGGCATTAATTTCTGGACAGACAATAGTCCAGAACACACTGGAACGTACTCAATTATTCTCACGTAAGGTAACCCTTCCGTGACGAAGCCGTTACGGACGCAGTTCATAATCCCGCATACCGCGTTCGAAACACAGCTGCGAGCGATTTGGCAGCAGACCGCATTGCGTTGGATTTTTTATGAAATGGTATGGGTGCTGATCGTTCAGAAAGCAATGGCAAACTACTGAACGTAAACTTGCCAAGAGATTCCAAACAGCAACAAATGCTGGGGTTGACTGCGATGTCCTGTAAAGGATACGCAACTAACTTTGTAAGGTAAAGCTAGTCCCACAGTAGATACTGCCGTTGGAGTGTGGAGTGCTAGGTACCCAATGTTATGAGGGTGAGTAGACCCCAAAGCCATATTGGTCGGGAATATTACTCTTCTTTCCGCTGGGGATTGAACCAAGATCACTTTCTTGATATGCAAACAGTCAAACTACACACAACTAAATAAGCGCAGGTTGTACAGCAATGTGTACTTGCATGCCAGCACATGGAACTACATAATATGTATTACAACGCTACCTTACTACAGTTCAGGAAGATCTATTCTATGATAGGATTAAACCGATTTGATGTCGGACATATTGGGCAGTAGAAGGAAGTAGATAACGGAGTACAAAGTAGACTTCCATCTACTACCTAGCGTGTCCTTTTCTTTCTATTTCCTTCTACCATCAAGAATGTTCTCTGCTATTTTCTTCTTTCTGTTGCCTCGCATGTCTCCAGCTGGCTATTGACTTCAGCGTCTATTCTTATCCATTGTACAAGTATAAAACAATTATTATTCTGACAATGTAGTGACATGGAGTAGACCCCATTGTTCTATACTGTGTTCACTAGACATGCCTTGAAGTTTACAATTGTTCCTCAAGCCATAAAGTGAAGCATTCCATACGGGTTTAAGATATTTACATAAATTCACGGACCAACACTTCACAGTTTCACGCCAGGCTAAGCCAACACACTGACCCTGACTAGAAGACCCTCATAAAGCCAGACAAACACATCGCGGTCATGAGAGAAATTAAGTACAAGACGTGACCGTATTAATGGGACCCCATTTTATACCACCCTTGTCTGCCACTACATAATACCAAGTGTTGGAGGTAACGGTCAACAGACTTAATGACCAGTACATATCAGAAAGATGAAAGAACCATATATTGGTAGACAAATGCTGGTTTTCAGGTAATCACGACTGAGTGTCTAGGGCACGTTTGGCCAATTACAGTGATGCCTTGATGACCCCCACATGTTAAAGGTCAAGCAAATTACATCAAACTACAGGTAACTACTTTTGTTCATTGCTTCACGTGTGTTAATTTCAATGTATTAAAAAAAAAGGCACTCTAGCTTCGAGTGCAGTGTAAGCTGATAAAAAGTTTAATACCCAAAGCGAATTGGACACAAATATCATTTACAAGACATTTCAGTCAACTCCAGCATTTTTGTTGTTGTTGGCTGTTTGTGATTCCTGAGTAAGTTTACGTTCAGTAGTTTGCCATTGCTGTCTGAACGACCGGCACTCATACCATTGTATGGAAACCAACGCAAGATGTGGTGTGCTTACAAAAAAGTCGCTTAAAAGTCGACAGGGTCGACTTCATTCACCGGGTTTTATCCCATATGGCTCGGTCTCTTTCCGCAGCAAGGAAAGCGTCACACAAAGCACTAACTCCGTAGCTTTTAGCGACGACCCATGGGAGTCTCCGAAACATTTAACTCGTAAACCGAAGGACGCGGCCCGGAATCGAACCCACAACCCATGGGAGTCTCCGAAACATTAAACTTGTAAACCGAAGGACGCAGCCCGGTATCGAACCCACAACCCATGGGAGTCTCTGTGGCGAAGTGGTCAAGCCGTTTGACTCGTGAGCCGAAGGTGTGCTCACAAATCGTCCACAGCTGTGTATCGAACGCCGTATGTGGTATTACGGATTGCATTCGTAACCAGTTCGTCACAGATCCGGCATGGACATACAGAGGCAAGATAATAACACAATCAAATACAGTCTACACCTAAATGCACAAGGACATGACATTTCGCGTCTAGGCGATTTCAAAAATCAATTACAACTATTGGTTACATAAATACTAAAAACAACGGACCGTAAATGGAAAGTTATTTCTAACAGCATTCAAGCAAACGTGTATGTATACATGGCGAAATAAACAAACTACCAATGCCTCAGAGTGCAAAGAATACCATGGGCAGACAGATAAACCAATGAACAAATCCTACAAGAAACAGATAAAAACTGTGGGCAGTCAAACTTGTCTGAACACGTTATAAGAAGAAATAAATTGGAGAACTTGGTGACAGCTGGCAAAGATTACGGGGAAAAGAACAAGAGAAAGGCAGAGAAGTACATATCTGGATAGTTTTGCCATGTAGCATGGTCGAGGTAAGGACATGGTGTTGATTCCGACTCTGGTGATCGTGCGAGATGGCGAAATATGACCACTTACGTAGGACATGATGATGATAATCAATGTCTCTGGATACGGAAAATGCAGCAACGTGAAATCGGCTGAATTTCTTCACCAAAACCCGCCAAACGTGAAGCGGGTTTTCCATTGTATGTTTAACTAGACCAAACAAGAAATGTGGTCGCTAAAGCGAGTGGGTGTAAACAGAGGAAATTAACTTAAGCTCTGTTATCCATTTCTAACGCTTTGTTAAAGACTCGTCGTAGCCATGAGAATTCCCAAGTGCAAACGAAAAATGGCGACCTTCATAGTTGCGCTTTAACTAGCTTCCGGTCTCTACCGCCATTTTGGAATTATTTTGTAAAGAAATAACGTCTACGTCTCAACCGGTGGGGAATTCCCACCCAGGAGGGAATTTTAGGGTTTCCAAAGGGGGGGGGGGGAATTAAGTTTATTTCAAGATCGCGTTAATACAAGAACTAATTACTAGATATTGATTTTCCCTCCATACTTTACAATTCTATACTTCTTGATCTTGCTCTTCTGAAATTCGATTTATAACGTAAGTAGACCCGCAAATCACGTTTTAGGTAGACATCTAGACTTGTTCAAGTATGTGTTATTAAATGTAGTTCCATTTTTAGGTATACTGTGTAAGAGTGGGGGGGGGAGGGAGGAGGTTATAGGGATGAAATACGAAAAGGGGGGGGGGATGACATTCTGAACATATGGTGAAGGGGTGCATGGACCAAAAAACGGTTAGGAACCACTGGTCTACGTGGTTAGGCAATAATGATTGTGTCCTATGAATCAGACGGCTAACCATCTATGATAAAGTCGAAAGACTAACAGGACCAGCGTGCCTTTTGCGCAAGATACAAATCCTATAGTTGGAAATCGAATAGAGCCGTTGGTAATACTAAATTCAAAAAAGTGCCAAATCAACCAACGAAAGAATTATTTATAGCATGCGTGATGTTAGTATAACAGAAGCGTTGGTGTAATCGTTAGAAGTTGCGCTGATAATGTCATATGCGCCGTTGGACAAGAGTTCGACACATGCGCTCGTCGTTCGCCAAGAGAGAGGAAGATTGGTCACCTATTTCCCGTGTATCCCGGCCTACACAATGTGCTGGTCCTAACACTTCACAGACCCGTAGCAAGTTCCTCCTTCGGGACTTGTGTTTCTTTGTGTATGGTGATTCTAGTGTACACACATAAGCGGCTGTGGCTTAAAAAAGTTCGCTTAAAAGTCGACAGGGTCGACTTCATTGCACCGGGTTTTATCCCATATGGCTCGGTCCCTTTCCGCAGCGCGGAAAGCGTCGCACAAAGCACGAACTCCGTAGCTCTAGCGACGACCCACAGGAGTCTCCTGAAAAATTTAATTCGTGAACCGAAGGACGCGGCCCGGAATCGAACCCACAACCTTCGGAGCCCGAATTAAATGGCTTGACCACTTAGCCACAGAGACTCCAAGCGGCTGTGGCTTAGGTGTTAGTGAAGCGCAATTTCACAATTCCATTCCCTGACACGCCGAGTTAAAGGTTGGAAGTTGTCCAAGTGCGATTTGGGGACAGACAGCTTGACTTTGATGTTGATGGTATGAGGCGATGACCGTTCAGAAAGCAATGGCAAGCTACTGAATGTAAAATAGCCTAGTAAATGACAAATAGCCAATACATGCTGGGACTTATTGGTACGTCATGTAAAGGACAAGCAACTAACTTAGTGTCACCAACTGGCTTGAGGTAGCTCCCGGTTTGGCAACCACCCAGCCAACATCATTTTCTTCTGCTGGTGTTTAGTTCTGGATGCAGTTTAAGATCCCCTAACTCTGTCAGAAGGGACTAATTACCACCCCAGATCCCAGAGAGAAAACGTGGAACAAATGTCTGTTATGCTGATTTAAGACACTGTCCCTGATACTCAAGAAAACAGCCAAGAAGTGGCTCGTTGAAGATAGAATATATCTATATAGTTTTGGCTGTACTTGATATCACCAGAAGTGAGAAAGGAGGAGTTAAGACATGCAACGTAATCTGGTTACTTATGACTGCATAGGCAAGATACCTCCCGGACATAGATTCCCACTTCTGGACAATATGTGTGAACCCCCACTAAATGATACAAAATGTGTGTACTTGATTACGCTACACAAACATTTATAAACATTTAGAATTATACGGACAAATTGAGTTTTAAAATACAACAACTGTGTTTATTATTTCTAGTCTTGATGATCATATGATGATGATGATTATATTATGGTATACGTAACTTAAGAGGTCACATAGGTCATGCTCCCCCCCCCCCCCCCAGTGAGACGCAGTTCACTGTCAGATTGAAGGAGTCCAAAGTGGTCCCTTCACAAGGCTAAGTCACTTCCGGATATGGGTTGTTGACTGTCCATTGCTCCTAAGAGATCTGGAATGAAACGAACGGAGATGGGTAGTATCTACGTCTACACATCTCAAACACATATATCTATACATTCATATAAACATACATTCAAGTCATAATATATGATGATATGATGATAGATGATGGCATGTTACATAAACATATATCAGTTCTAAATAAATAAATATATATGTATATATTCATAAACCATTTAGAACATCTATAGCTCAAAACATACATCATCACATACATTTATGTAATGGGGTGTTTCCCATATAAGTTCACCTCACTTACTCTTTCCCTTTCTGATTCATTCATACTGTCTTGTCGGAAGGGCTGGTCGCACAGTCCTGTCGAACATTAAATGCCTTCCCTGAATCTGTCTGGGATATTGAATGTCCTAAGTCATGTCTGTCCTCATGCAGACATCGTGCAGACAAGGTGAACTGGTGCCATTCCTCAAACCAAGTGGTTTCACCACAATCTTGGTAGGCACTCAAAGTGTTGGTCCAAATAATCAATGTTAATTGGACACTATCAAGAGACTGGTAGCTCTCAGGAATTTCTCCTAAGTAGTCAGTCTCCCCAATGTTTAACATCATACAGGATGAATCTAAATATATCTTCTGTACATGAATAAGCCACACGCTCATGTAGCTTGGATAATGGATTTCTCCAAATTATCACATACAACAAATCAGACAACCAAGTGGTGAATGAAAGATGATAGTTCTCAGTGAAATCGCAAAGCTAGAACTGGAACATTAAGTACAAAGAAAATCCACCAGTGTAAAGTTTTGGAGAATATGCAGAACAAGAAACTACACAAGCCTTCAGACTAGCAGACAAACTAATCAGAGTAATGGTATTACCTGGGTTATAGCTAGGAAATCCTGTCATAATACTTCGCACAGAAGTCCAACAGAACGAAATGTTAATATTTCTCCAGTAGGTATCCTAAGAATGCTATTGTAAATGCGTCTGTGGATTGCTGGCCATGCATGTAGTTTTATTCTATTCAATTCCTGGCTAGTTTCCAGGTTAGCTAATTACTATGTCCAAGTTCCTGTTAGCTCCACCTATTTTTCATGTAGGACGATTTACCCAGATGGATTAAGTGCCAAATTCTTTTCACCCCTCCTCCTTTCCTGTGGACGGTAGTTTCATGTGTCAATCAAATTGACTGATGCCCCCCACGCCTGAAACAATGAAACCTGCTTTGGCGGCAATGCAGTTGCGTCATTACATTCCAATAGGCTGGTAACACCAGCCTTCCCGGTTGCTGGCAGGAATGTGTCAGCCATGTGTTCCTACTTTGCCCCGTAGTATTGCGGAGAGGTGTTAAGCATCTGGTCCTAATTGCCCCTTTGTGGTGGCCACTACAGACGTTGTCCCGGCTCCCCAAAGTCTGGACTTTTACCGCATGTGTTATTTCAGACGGGTCTGGCTGACCCTCTTATCTCCCATTCTGCCGTGGCTGGTTTACACGTTAGGTCATGTTAACCGTAAGGTGTTAGGTGTCAGTCCCTATTCCAACCGCAGGCTTGTAAACTAACACGTCAATCTCAACTGACTGGCTCCGCGATGTATCAACGTAGTCCCCAGCCTAGATTTCACACTTTGTCGTCTTTCTCTTCCATGGTACTGAAAACAGTGAGTTTTCAACCTTTGATAGCACCCGCCGACTGGTGCCGTGGTGTCTGGGTTTTACGTTTGATCTGGACATCAAAGCTTTCTCAGACCTAGCATTACAGAAACGATGGGGCGTGTGTGGTCAAAATGTATTTTTCTCTTGTTTTCAATCCTATTGCATTTCTATCATTTTCTGGTGGACGTTTATGCTTTTAGAGAATGATAGAAAAATATTGTGGGCTCTTTAATTCCTTTTTAACTTGTGTCATTCGGATGCTGCCGGGGCTGTCCCGTCACACTTAGAACACACACGCACACACGCATTTAGAGCTTTACCCGTGTCGCGGGTTTGTGTACCTTGGTGAGGGCCTCATTGTGTGAGCAATGGTAGAAAACTAGAGCAGTTATGGCGGTATCCGTATGCTGTACACATCCTAAGCAAACGACAAGCCACACACATTCCCCGCCCAGTTCGGCTTTGGTATCCAAATAGCCAACGATAGCTAGAAATCGGTTCAAAGTAAACTACGTCCGCGTGTACTGACCGTAGTAGGCCATGGCTTTAGCTCGGTGAAGGAAACTTTCTATTAATAGATGTAGATGTCTCTTTGACCCACCTTCAGTTACATTGGGTGTGTGGTGTTAGAATCATATCTTCGTAAACAAGTTGTAAATCTGTGGGTGATGTCAGTATCATGTCGGCTGCATTTACTTCCCCAGCAAGTGAGAGGTGGTCGTGCGCTTGTGGGACCAGGTGGAGAAGGCGGGAGAACAGATTGAGAACATGTATGTGGGAATAATGAGATTGCGGGGATCGGCAGGGGTTCTGGAAGAATCTCAAAACTGAGAGGGAAAACCAGGAGAACTTTCAATCAGATAACGGTGGGGACGTTTAGTAGTGCGACTCTTCGCTGGCTGTTGAGCGAGGGGACGGATCACTTATGGGAATGTCCTGAGTGCAGTGATGTCGGTTCTTAGCTCAACTCAACTCAACTTCCCAAGATATTTCCTGATATTCCCTGCAGGTTGGGTCGACCCGGGAACCCAGGTCAATTTAAAAAAAGAAAATCGAATCCATCCCATTGCGGAACCCCGGACCTCCGGGACGGCAGTGCAAAGGTTGCGATCAGCCCCAACGCTAGCTTGATTTTCTAGGAAATTCTACGTGCAGTAGCTTGCCACTGCTTTCTGAACGAGGAGTCAACACTGAAGTCCAACTGACCGATGTAGGGGTTGATCACGCTACGCCGCCGCCAGCGCACTGGAAGATGAAGAGTCAGATCACTCTTACCCGTTCGGCCAGGCTAATTGTCAGCGTGAATTTACCTGTCTTTAACAACGCTCTTACGTATCCATCAATTAATGATGCCTCCTGAGAACTGCGGGTCAGTTTCTAATGTATCTTCTGTGTGTGCTCTGTGTGTTCTGTGTGTGCTCTGTATCTTCTGTGTGTGCTCTGTGTGTTCTGTGTGTGCTCTGTATCTTCTGTGTGTGCTCTGTGTGTTCTGTGTCTTTATGGTGCACACAAGCAAGCTTCTTTCAGTTCATCCCCTCATGGTGTCTATCTTCATGCCCCCCCCCCCCCCCACTTTTTCCTCCAGAACATACCTTTAACAAGCTGCTTCTCTTTGTATGTCCTAGTACTGTAATTGTTTGACTTTGATCTCATTCATTAGTTTTCTTCAGCCCTAGGTTTTTGATATAATTCTTTTCATGCTTTTTTTTTCTCCCTGCATATACTTCCTGGTATTCTTGATATACAGGGTGTATTTTTAATGATTGTGCAGTGTTTGAAAATATTGCCGGTCCAAGTTTTGTATTTACTTATTAAGTTGCATGAACTTTACAGAGGGTGAATACAAACCTTGGGCAGGCTATACTTTCAAACAATGCACAGTCATTAAAAAAAAATACACCCTGTACTGCCTGCTCGTCTGTGTGACCATATTTTAGAAGCTTCAGTTTTCCCCGCACATTGTTCTTCATTTCTCGTTTTTCTGTACCAAAATAGTCGCTGAAAAGTCGACAGGGCCGATTTCATTGCACCGGGATTTTATCCCATATGGCTCGGTCTCTTTCCGCAGCGCAGAAAGCGTCGCACAAAACACGAACTCCGTAGCTTTAGCGACGACCCACAGGAGTCTTCGAAAATTTTTCACTTGTGAACCGAAGGATGCGGCCCGGAATCGAACCCACAACCTTCGGAGCCCGAGTCAAACGGCTTGACCACTTCGCCACGGAGACTCCCTTTTCTGTACCAAGAAAAGCACAGTGAAATGCCGCTTGATTACTCCCATGTATTTATCAGCCAGGTGGTCGAAAGGATAAGCGCGCTCGCTCTTAACATCCCGGTACGCTAATGGCAAAGTAGGGCGCTCAATTCCTAAAGCGGCATTAAGATGGATTAAGCAGCAGCAGCAACAACATTAACAGCAAAAACAACAACACTAGCAGAGCAACAACAGCAACAATAATAGCAGCAGCAACAACAACAATTGACGAAGAGAATTAGAGATCCAGAAGAATAAAATAGGAAAGATATGTAAGGAGCTGCCTGAGACGGTAAAAGGATAAGCCTGCTCGCTGGTAGATAGATGAAAGCTCCATTAGGACATAACACGCTTACTACTACTACTACTACTACTACTACTACTACTACTACTACTACTACTACTACTACTACTACTACTACTACTACTACTACTACTACTACTACTACTACTACTACTACTACTACTACTACTGCTGCTGCTTCTGCTGCTGCTGCTGCTGCTGCTGCTGCTGCTGCTGCTGCCGCCGCTGCCGCTACTACTACTACTTCTACTGCTGCTGCTGCGGCGGCGGCGGCGGTGAAGACGACGACGTGACGACGTAACGACAACGATGACTATTACTACTACTACTACTACTACTACTACTACTACTACTACTACTACTACTACTACTACTACTACTACTACTACTGCTGCTGCTGCTGCTGCTGCTCCTGCTACTACTACACTAATAATAATAATAATAATAATAATAATAATAACAACAACAACAATAATAAAGATAATAACAGCAACACACACCTTATGATTTTCCAAAGAAAAGACCACCAAACAAGAGATCCGCTTCCTTCTTCGACGATAGTTGGCCAGTATGAGTGCTCCCCCTGCCTTGAATCATCCCATGTTATTCAACAGTTACATTTCATCTTCTTTGGATCCTTATTGCATTTTTCAGCGCCAGATTAGGGAGATTTCTGGACAAAGCTTTTATGTGGGCTACATACGTGGTTTGCCAACCCATCGTCTCTCGGACCTGCCTCTTGCTGTCAGCTGTATCTCAGTGCCACAACCGTTTGTGGTATGCTGGCTCTGAGTAGGCTTGTTACATGACCGAAACATACGACTAGCTTTCTTCCGGATAACTAGATTGCTGACATTAAGCCTACCTGTGTTTTTCTATCATCCCTTTTGGTCTGATCTCGCCTTGTTACATTAAGACAACATCTTTTTAGAGATAATTAGACATATGTCTAAGTGACATACCAAAAAATAGTGTGTCAACTTAAATATATAATGTTCAACATCAATGTCATTTTCTAGCAATATTATGGATTGTGGTGGCACAGTTGATAAAACATAGACCTACCGGCCTTGTGGTGTGGGATTCAATTATCTGCCGTGGCGGGATTGTTTTCCCATCGCACGCGTACCCGGGGTGGTCTCGGCATGGTGACAAGGGTATCAGAAACGAAGCCCAGTAATCTTCTCTTAATGCCGAGACACGGTGTATGTTTATTTAAATATTTGGCGTGTATTTCTAGCCTGCCAATGGCAACTGACATACACGATTGTATAAGCAAGATCTTGGCAATCCTAACAGCTTAGGTTTAAGCTACCCCATGCTTTGTCATTAAACATTGATAATTATTTACTTTCATTGCTTCGTAATGCCGGATGAAAAGGCTTTACAAGACTAGAACGGAATATTCAGAAAGATTTAGCCCTCATTATCACGAAACTCTGATTGATTGTGCCAACCGTGTCAGAAAAAAATAACGAATTCTTATTGCGTAAAGTTTAATATTCCACTGGTTCTCTGAAGTATGACTTTGTTAATTACTAAATGTTAATTTTCGATCTGTAATTTACAGCTGGTAGAAGTGTAAAATAATTAGCTGTGAATTACAGCTTGTCGAATCACAATTTACTGTAAATAAATTGTTTGAGAAACCTGTGTACCAATTTTAGCAACAAAGCAACAGACCAAACAATCAATTTCCACATTAAAAAAAAAAAAAAATCATCATGAATCACATTAAATGAAAAACAGAACAGATAATGGCACTGCCATTAGAAGGCCAGTGTGATAACACTTGGCCCACGCACGGCTCAGACTACTTATACATCAATCAATAGAGGTATGGCGCAATTTTGCCATTTCTGTAACCAGGGTTCATAAGGAAAGCAAAGAAAAGTAACAATGTAATCTACAACGCGCATGAGGCGAAAAGGAGAGTTGCCATGAGACTGGCTACTACTCATCCCGTAGAAAACTTCAGGTGCAAAATAGAGTCAGTCAAGGAAAAATCCTACAGCTGGTCTATGGGAGATGAAAGACAGAAGAAGAGGAATGCAAGTTTGTGTACGCCATGACAAGTCTCCGCCAAAGGGAAAAAATAACCGAATACATTATCAGACAATTAATAGCAATAAATTGCTGTTTATATCAAACACACCACTAAAATATCCAAGTTTCTCAGCAAGGACAGAAGGACCAACAACTCTTCAGCAGTCAAAGTTAAACAATTTCCTCCTCAAACATTGTTTTCTAGGCCTGTAAAGGCCACGGTGATGCGGTTACAAGCAGCTTGACACTAGAACGTCCAGCTAGAATTACTCGGTGAATAAATATTGAAATCCGAGCTTCCCGTCGAGTCTCTATACAAGTGTGAAATATAAATTCTCACAGCGGTGCCGTTTTACTGAGACCTCACAAATGTACTGGGCTTGTAGAACTTTAATGACGGTATTTAGCAGGCAAACTAAATCCCATAAACGAACATTTGAACAGTTTCAAAGACACGCCTTGTTACGAACCAAACCTACGTGATCAAAGCACAGGAGGCGAAGAGTGGTTGAATGTACTCGGAAAGTCGACAGGTGTGGGGTCGTCGATATTTATCTGAGTGCCTTCAGTGTGATTTCTGACGATAAGAAACACCTTTCTTTGTCAGTCTTGAAACAAAATGCGGAATAGGAGAATCGACAGATAGCCTGAAAATAGTTCATGCTTGCCTTATTGGTATCCTTGAAGTCTAGTGGTTAGTGTTATAGCAAAGGTAATGGATTTTATTCGGGCGGAGGAGAGCAAAAGGGAGGGTAAAAGCCTTATCCTGGTGCGATGAACTGCAACCTAAATACTAAATATCATGGCAGGGCAGACCAAGCCCTAAGCCCTGGTCGGCAACTCGCCTAGGATGGAAGGTCAACAGGCGGACAGTAAGAGCATTGCTTTGCTGATCCGACAACTTCTGCAGCTTGTCTTGTTCCAGACGCATTGGTGTTACCTTTCCTCTGGAGTAAACCAGGCAGGCCGAGAGAGGGATCATGCTATATAGGCAACACATGATCTCTACACTTCAGCCCAGGCTTTGTGCTATGGAGAGGTTATTACGTATTGTTTTTTTTTTCGAAGCACATTGTAACAAACTTTCGTCGGTCAAGACGGCAAGGCGCTAGTAAAAAGTTTTATTACAATTAGAATTGGATGTCTTCCCACCAGTACAGATCTGGAGTTAATTCAGCATCATAGCAGGGCCCCCGGGATGTCTATTGGAAATTAGAAGCGAAACGGCCGGTGGAGTTGAGACGACATTACCCCTCGTATGTCGCGGCGTCATAGACCTAACACCATATACTCAGTTCAATTACAGGAACATGTCACAGAGCAGAAACCTGCCATGGGTCGATGCTGTGAAACGGCCATCACACTGTATAGGCCTGAATAAAGGAAGGAAGGAAGAGGTCTTTCCCTTTGTTATCGTGCGATAGACGCGTCCGACCGTGCTTGTGACGTCAAAGTAACCCCCTATCAACTAACCAACGCGTCAGCCATATCCTCAATTTGCATTACCTTAATAATATTATGTCTCTCTTCTAATATAATCTTTTTATCCGTTCTATGAACGCTAATGAATACTCCATTTTAAACATATGAACCAGAACTGAATAACCTTTAATCATTAGTAATGCATGATCTGAGACTAAGTCTCGTGGTCTCATTTTGTAGAGTCAGTGTAGGACCACGACAGGCGTTGGCAACATACCTTCACGAATTGCAATAAATAATCTTAGATATATCGGGTTGTAAATGAGTGACCAAGAGATGTATAATTTTAAAATTACCGTGTAGAGGCCGTATATTGTCTCCCGTGGTTTTGACAGCATGCCGCACCGTTTCAGGTGGCTTCAGTATATTAACACTTTCTGCCCTAGGTAGTTGTCTTAATCTTGTCTATCTGTAATTCAGTAATAATTGTGTGGACCTGATGGAGTTAAAATAACAGGTGAACACACTCCGACTTCTGAGTAAATTGTAATTTGTATCCCCAAGTCAAGGACGGTAAGTCAAAATTTTAGTCCAACTGACCGATGTAACCTACTACCTCAGCATCAGCACACCGGATGTGTAAAAACGAGCGTTCCTATCCATTCGACCACGCTGATCTCCATATAAATGGACATATCTAGGCAGTATTGGGTGTCACCATCGATGAAGACTTGAATGCCAGAGTTTCGGAAGTAAGTAGCGCCCTCGACAGACTGCGTCAACGTTTGGAACAGAAATGACGTACCTTTTCAAATACAGTTAAAAGTGTACAGAGCAACAATCTTACCAATACAGCTCCATGACTGCGAAATATGGACAGTTTATCAGCGCCGTGCCAAGAAGCGGAATACTTTTCACTAATCTTCAGCATAATCTCCAACAGTCACCCCCAACTACCGCCAGCAGAGCTGACGCTTCCCTGGACCAACTTAGTGAACCAGCACATTCACAATAATGGCACGGGGTGTCAGGAGTAGAGAGTTCAACAGCTGTTGTCAGACACCATTGGTTCTCTCTATGTACCAGGAGTAGAACACAATCTCGATTTTACCCTACACCATCTAATCCTCTTGCACCGGGACAGAAGAAATCACTAAAGAAGCATTGAAATTCAAAGAATTGGATGTAGAAGACTACATAGCGTGGAAACAGAAAATTTAACACGCGCGAAATCATCACTTAAGCCTACTCATATTTTTATGGGCATTCCTTTGAGAAATGTTCGTGTTTTATCTATACTGACATAATTGCGGGA
Organism: Cepaea hortensis; assembly: GCA_963921405.1. NCBI lineage: Eukaryota > Metazoa > Mollusca > Gastropoda > Stylommatophora > Helicidae > Cepaea > Cepaea hortensis. Next base: position 66,397,514 of record OY992877.1, on the reverse strand, counting down.
GATGTCAAACATTCACTTGCTCTCTTGCTAAGGGTTGCTTCGTGCTTGTAAATACACGCTATATGTTCTTCAGACAAGTAGTGAAACTACTTACTTTCAAACAAGTATTACCGTAGCAACGACCACAGGCACTATTATGCAAGAGCTTCTAAATAGCTTTTAGATATGACATTGGATAACAAGATAATTATTTTCCCATACCCCGTTGTTCATATAGAACCTAAAAGGTAGTAGTAAGAATTATAATTTTAGAGTTGTCAAGTCTTAAAACAAATAAATCTTAAAACACATTTAATAAAATATAGATATATGTTTGTCTTATCGACTGACTCCGTTCTATTATGCAATACACTGTGTTTTACTATTGCATATTTTTTATTTTCCCGTAGTGTTTTCCATGTAGTTGTGTTTGTGTTTGTTTATTATATACTGACGAAGGCTTTAATTGCAACGTCCATTTTGTTTCTTGTAATCGTGCTCTAGTAAAACTCACAATCTACTTCTTATTTTCTGGTGATTCATTCATTGTGTTTAACTCTGATAGGCGTCACAGGAGCAGCGGTGGCACGCATTTTCGAGGGCGGGGATTTCTTGCACCCAGTCTGTGGCAAAGTGTTTTAAGCCACCAGTCTCGCTCTCTGAAGGTCGTGGGTTCGCTTCTGGACTCGGTGGTTTTTCTCACGAGTGTAGTTTTCTCGGAGACTTTGGGGTTGTCGCTGGCGCTACGGAGTTCGTGCTCTGTTCAGCACTTTAGGCAGGTCGTCTGTTTTAAAGAGACTGAGCCGCATAAGGTAACACACGGCGCAATGAAGTCGATCTCTGGTCGTTAAACTCAGTTCTTTAAAACATTACCCATATTTGACTTTCAATCACGGCGTTGCCTTACTTCATTAACCGTCTTCTAAATCGTCTAATATATATCACATTAGACCATTTAACTCAACATATATGACAAGTAACTATCCGTCCCGCCTATGTTAACCAGTGACTCCCTAAATAACAATATACACTGTTAACTTCTTCGGAAATCTACGTGATGCATGAATGACTAGTGAACGTATAGTGAACTACTTAGTATAGCCGACTTTGGGGCGAGGTTTACGGACGCAATTCGGAATCCCACATTCGGCGTTCGAAACACAGCTGCGGACCATTTGGCAGCAGACTGCCTTGCGTTGGTTTTTTATAAAATGTTATGAGTGGCGTTCGTTCAGAAAGCAATAGTAAACTACTGAACGTAAACTTTCCAAGAAATCACAAACAGCCAAACAATGCCGGTGGTGACTGACACATCCTGTAAAGGCTATGCGACTAACTAGTATAGAATCTTCTTCCTCGTTCATACTTAGAAGTAAATTGCTTGCGCTGTGTTTGTTTTCAAGTAAGCTGTGATATCTACATTTTATGCAGATACATAATCCTGCTTATACACATGGTGGGAGTCATATTTACCGTAGCTCTTTGTCACCCAGCTTAAAGCTAAGGGCGCCACAGAGGTGACAACGTCACTCGGTGATTCATCGTTACCCAAAGCTGCTTGTTCCACCCTGTGTTATGTTTCCCATCCTTTACAACAAGAACTGACAACCTTTTCGTTGTGTTTTTCTGAAGTAATGTTGCAACGTCACTGAATGTGCCAACCTCGACAACCATTTCCTAGTATTGTGCTGAAGTAATGTTGCAAAGTCACTCAGTGTGCCAACCTCGGCAACCATTTCCTAGTATTGTGCTGAAGTAATGTTGCAAAGTCACTCAGTGTGCCAACCTCGGCAACCATTTCCTAGTATTGTGCTGAAGTAATGTTGCAAAGTCACTCAGTGTGCCAGCCTCGGCAACCATTTCCTAGTATTGTGCTGAAGTAATGTTGCAAAGTCACTGAGTGTGCCAGCCTCGGCAACCATTTCCTAATATTGTGCTGAAGTAATGTTGCAAAGTCACTCAGTGTACCAGCCTCGGCAACCATTTCCTAGTATTGTGCTGAAGTAATGTTGCAAAGTCACTCAGTGTGCCAGCCTAAGCCCATCACAGTCTAATCCACAATCGTTCGTTGGAAAGTCTTTAAACGAACTTATTTTAATTTGTTTTCTGTGCTATGTTAACGACACACTATTACTTAATGACAACACTAGCTTTTATGCTACGGTTAAAAGACTTTGCTAGCAAGAGTATGCGACAGCCAAGAGAACTATTGAATTTGGGTGGCCAGGAGAGAAGGAACGGATAAGATGAAATAGAATCTCGTTAGGAACAGTCGTTGTTGCTCTACACTCACTCAGTTTGCACCTGATCGCACATTTTTTACCCCCAACGTCCGAAAACTATCGTTTTGAGAATTGTAAAACCAGGAGTAGCTTTAAAAGAATTATAAGCTTCTGTACATTTATTAATAAAAAATTTATTTTGTTGTTGTTAGTGAGACCATATACGGTATTTCAATTGATTCGGGGTGCCACTGAAAATTGTTCCACGTGCCACGCATGGTACGCGTGCCGAAGGTTGCATAGACTTGCTGTAAACATGGAGTGAAACGGAGATCTCTTTCATTCCAACTGCTTTCTGGGACCACCACTTGGAGGTAGTGCTAGTTTTGGCCATCTTTGGTGTGGTTAACTTTTCATAAACAGAGATGTTGACTGCATTCACATCGTTTATTGATTTTCATGTATAGAGTGAATTAATAATCTATTAATATGTCTTCGGGAGCCTCGGCAGCGTCGTGGCTAGACACGGGTTCGATTCGCATTGAGGCGGATTCGAATTTTTAAAATTGATCTGGGTTCCAGATAGACTAAATCTAAAATGGGTACCAGGAAATGTCTTGGGGAGTAAAGGCGGTCGATAGATACTCACAAGATCATCCATCGAATGCCGATTGGTCTATAACACTATGGGTCTAACACCAGATGCCCAATGCGCATTAAGACTGGAAGAATTGTCCTTTACATCAATAATCAATCATCACCATCACCATCATCACCATCATCACCATCATCACCATCATCACCACCACCATAACCACCATCATCATCATCATCACCATCACCATCATCACCATCATCACCATCACCATCACCATCACCATCACCATCATCATCATCATCATCAATCATCAATCATCATCCATCCATCATCCATCCATCATCCATTCATCTTACACCCATCACCCATCCATCATCCATCCATCATCCATCCATCATCCATCCATCATCCATCCATCATCCACCCATCATCCACCCATCATCCATCCATCATCCATCCATCCATCATCCATCCATCATCCATCCATCATCCATCCATCATCAATCCATCATCAATCCATCATCAATCCATCATCAATCCATCATCAATCCATCATCAACCCATCATCAATCAATCATCAATCAATCATCAACCAATCATCAACCAATCATCAACCAATCACCAATCAATCATCAATCAATCATCAATCAATCATCCATCATCCATCATCCATCAATCATCATCATCATCATCATCATCATCATCATCATCATCATCATCATCATCATCATCATCATCATCAATCATCATCATCATCATCATCATCATCATCATCATCATCATCAATCATCATCATCAATCATAATTAATCATCAAAAATCATCATCAATCATCACCAATGATCACCAATCATCACCAATCATCATCAATCATCTTCAATCATCATCAATGATCATCAATGATCATCAATCATCCATCACCAATCATCATAATCAATCATCATCAATAATCATCAATCATCATCATCATCATCAATCATCATCAATCATCATCAATCATCAATAATCATCAATCATCATCATCATCATCATCCTCATCATCCTCATCCTCATCACCACCACCACCACCACCACCACTACCACCAACACCACCACCACTATCACCATCACCTACATCATCTCCATCATCATCACCATCACCATCACCATCATCGTCGTCATCATCATTATCATCATCATCATCATCCTCATCCTCATCATCATCATCATCATCATCATCATCATCATCATCATCATCATCATCATCATCATCATCATCATCATAGTTGTCGTCATCATCATCATCGTTGGCGTCGTCGTCGTCGTCATCGTCATCATCATCATCATCATCATCATCATCATCATCATCATCATCATCATCATCATCATCATCATCATCATCATCATCATCATCATCATCATCATCATCATCATCATCATCATCATCATCATCATCATCATCATCATCATCATCATCATCATCATCATGTGTCCTGCCAATGGGCGTAAGTCTTCACGTCTCTCCACAGACCTCGCTACTTGGTGTTCTTGATCAACTTTGCTGATGATATTCCACCATCTCAGAGTCTCAGTACATCCAGCATATTTTCTCTTTGTTTGCCTCAGTCTCTTTCCCCACTGATCTTTCCATTTGTCACGATGTTTTTCTCTGCATCTCCTCTCATCAAACGATCAAAATAATGCTTTGTATGTAACGTTCTAGTTTCATTAACTTCCACAAGGCAGTCGTTGTTAGTTACTCAACCAGCCCACGGTATTGGCAACATTCGTCCCAGGAACCACGTTTCCATTGCTTCTAAGCTCTTCCTAATTTGTCCATTCACGCTCCACCATACATCTAAACAGATCTTATATAACATTTCAGTTCTCTTTATTGCATTTTATGATAGTGACTTATTACATAAGATACTGTGTTAACATATGTCTTCTACGTTAAAACAGAACATAATAATATTCACTGTGACTATAACTAGAATTTCCAGCCTATAGCTATTCGCATTCTTTGCAATGCTAACCCAAGTCTTTAGAACTAATTCTGAAGGCTTTATGTAATTTGCCCTTCGCAGACTCTCTGGAACGCTACAAAAATGTATACACAGAGTTTAGCCTTTCCAGTATTGGAAGCCCCGTGTATCATGCGGTGTATTGTATCTGCGACTAACCGTACTGGAATGTTCCAGTAATTCGCGTGTGTTGATGTCTGCATTCATATGTTTGTGTATTGTTGCTGTTTCAGTGTTTGCTCCCAACATTCTAGGTAGATTATTTCCTCTTGGTGGTGCTATGCTACTGCATGGAGTCTAAGTGAGAGAGGTGGTGGTCGTGCTGAGAGGTTACGGCTGAGAAGGTACAGGATTCGATCTCAGCATGGGGTTGAGAACTTTCCCAAAAAGCTTAGGTATCTAATGATATCACGCGTCCTCTTAATCTCTTGGGCTAGTAAGATTGGAATCGAATGCCTAGCCTCTCATATAAAGGCGAAAAACAGAAAGTTCCATATGAAAGATTTGCACGTTAAAACTTCCAGAGCATTTGAAAATCGAAAAAAAGTCAGCCGAAATTCTAGGCTCTGGCAAATATGTTAGGAAAGAGAAACTAGCCACGAGTAGACAGAATCCGTTACCTTGGATGGGATCTGCGTAGATGAAGAAAGCCTTACATAAACTCATGTGAAGTCGGACACACTGTAATGTGAAGTGCATAGAACTGTGAGACAGCTTGTCAGTGACAAATCCTGCCTGGAGCTATCTACTTGAAACTGATAATAGATTGTCAGTGACAACTCTTTTAGGGAACTATTTGATTAGAACTTTGATATAGCTTGTCACTGACAACTTTTTAGGGAACTTTTTGATAAGAATTTTGATATCTGCTGAGAGCTATCTGCTTGAAATTTATACTAGCTTGTCAGTGACAACTTATGCCGGGAACTATTTGATTGACACTTTGATATAGCTTGTCAGTGACAACTCCTGTTGGAAGTTATCTATTTAAAACTTTCAAACAGTTTATCAGTTACACAATCTCTTGCTGAAAACTTAGTGCCAGAGAGAGAGAGAGAGAGAGAGAGAGAGAGAGAGAGAGAGAGAGAGAGAGAGAGAGAGAGAGAGAGAGAATGCAAACACACATAGTGAGGGAGAGTGCATACAGCTAGGTACAGAGAGAGGATTCAGAAGCAAACCACCAGGGACATAAAACTCGAAGCTGGAGTCCCTTAAGCAAGTAAATGTTGACTCCAGCGCAATTCAAACAACTCCTGTGATGTCAGCGTCATGGCACTGCACAGCACCGCTCATGCTCCATTGTTCTGATCCTCTCAATGTAAGCAAGGGATCTGCTATATAAGATATAGCTCAATGTCTGCATGCACTTACCCCAGGCAGTATATTCTCTTACGTTTACGTGCGCATTAGGTAGTCATACGAAAGGCCATTACTCCACGAGGAAAGCTACTACTACAACATAGATTTAACTAATGCTTGTACCTTAATGTAGCCAACACACCAAATCAAAAAAAGTAGATGTGGACCAAACATGGTACACATCAAATTAACAAATATTATAATGTACATTTCCATTCACTGAGAATTGAAACTATGGAAGATACCACGAAACAAAACAAATAACACGACGGCGATATATCATCCTACCTCCAAATTGGAAGTCACATTAGGCGATATATTATCCTTCGACACTGAAGCAGTTAAAATAGTTAAATTATACAGAAAAAGATCAGAACGGAAATGACATCTGCCCCGGAAACGGTGCTCAGAAATGCTCACATCACGCGCTGCATTATTACCAGCTTAAGACTAATTGATATACTCTGTGTATAACATAAGAATAGTGTCTTTGTGGATCCAGAACAGAAAATATACCTGTATTCTATAAGATCTCTGCCATGTAGCAATGCAGGGTCTACAGTACTAGACCTGCGTATTAATAGAATGTGTACAGTACAGGAGCAGTGAAGAAAAAGCGAGTGTAATTTAAGTTAACGACAGTTAACTAGTAAGCACTAGAAAAACGAGGGAAGCCGAAACCCTTAACAGATAGTGATGATGATTTACGATAGAGAAGGGAAACTACCCAGAAGGACTGTGTATCACGTGATAAAAACAGCTGAGATCACGAGAATGAAACTGCTGGCCGGTCTAGTCAATTAGGTCAGGGCTTTGGACAAGGCAAGACGTCAAAATGTTTTGAAGCCGTGAAAAATTGTCAAAGAAATGTGTGTAGTGATTCTCCATCAAGAATCGGAGATGTATCATCCAGCTAGTACGGCTAAGCGAATGTCCAGCACGAAGGCTTGTTGCATTTCACAGAATTAATGGCAGCCCAGCGATACTGCACACCAGACGCCAAGAGCAGGCTATAAGTAGTATAAGTTTGATCTTAGTTCATAATCAGACATCTTTGTATGCGATTGAATATTTGCTTTATTGAAACGATTGCGTATACTCTTCAAATTAATGAACTTTATCCAGCAGAAATGAATATTTATTTACTAAGATTCATCATACGCCATCCCACATATACGGGACCATGTGATTTATGTGTGCTGTAATATGTGTCTACAATAAACGAAGAGTACCAAGGACGTCAGTATGTGCATTATTCATCGTATGTTGATGTTCCTGTTGAATCTGTCAATGAATCTGAGACATCGAGCCAGCAACAGGTTATTGGCACAGTCAACAGGAACATTAACATACAGTCTCAACATCGAACACAACAACGACGACGACGACGACGACGACGACGACGACGACGACGACGACGACGACGACGACGACGACAACAACAACAACAACAACAACAACAACAACAACAAAAGACCCGGGGGATGAAGGGCACTAGAAGAGAAGGTGTTGTTCAAGACAAATGAGAGCGTCGATGGGTCTTAACAACATACAAGACACAATGTGACACACTAACTTACAGCCTTTCCAGCTTGGTCATGGAAGCAAACAATAAATCTGGAAGAGATTTTAGCTGGTTTCTGTCCACACGTCTGAAATAAGAGAAGTGGTATTGCATAATATATCACATGTCTAAAATAAGATATGTGGTTTTGTATAATGTAGCACATGTCTGAAATAAGAGAAGTGGTATTGTATAATATAACACACTTCTAAAATAAGAGAAGTATGTTTGTATAATATAGAACATATCAGAAATAAAAGAAGTAGTATTGTATAATATAGCACGTGTCTGAAATAAGAGAAGTGGTACTGTATAATATAGCACATGTCTGAAATAAGAGAAGTAGTGTTGTATAACATAGCACGTGTATAAAATAAGAGAAATAGTATTGTATAATATAGCACATGTCTGAAATAAGAGAAGTATTGTTGTATAATATAGCACATGTCTGAAATAAGAGAAGTAATGTTGTATAATATAGCACATGTCTGAAATAAGAGAAGTAGTGTTTATAATAAAGCACATGTCTGAAATAAGAGAAGTAGTATTGTATAATATAGTACATGTCTGAAATAAGATAAGTAGTATTGTATAATATAGAACATGTCTGAAATACAAGAAGTAGTGTTGTATAATATAGCACATGTCTGAAATAAGATAAGTAGTATTGTATAATATAGAACATGTCTGAAATACAAGAAGTAGTGTTGTATAATATAGCACATGTCTGAAATAAGATAAGTAGTATTGTATAATATAGCACATGTCTGAAATAAGAGAAGTAATATTGTATAATATAGCACATGTCTGAAATAAGAGAGATATCACAAACAGCAAAAAAAAAAAAAAAAAAAAAGCTGGGGTTGACTGCGTTATCCTGTATTATCATGTAAAGCAGTGGTTTTCAATCTTTTTTTACTCGTACCCCCCTTCACCATATTTTCAGAACGTCATTACCCCTCCCTTTTGTATTTCCACCCTAAAAATCCCCCCCCCCCCCGCTATACAGTATACGTAATAATGGAAGCTAAATTTAATAGCACATACTGAAACAAGTCTACATAAAACTTGATTTGCGGGTCTACTTACGTTATAAAATGAATTTCAGAAGGGTGAGCTATACAGATCCATAAAGTGTGAAGGGAAAAACAATATCAAGTAGTCGGTTCTTGTATTAACGCGATCTTGAAATAATCTTAATCCCCCCCCCCCCCCCGAAAACCCTAAAATTCCCCCGGGGGGGGGAATTCCCCACCGGTTGAGAAGCCTGCTGTAAAGGGTATGCAGCTAACTGTTATCAACATCCTCCAAGCTTACACCAATAATGGGACTGGATTTGTGAAATGTGAACCGAATCAGTGTCAAACATATAGTAGGTTTGGATCAATGGGGCACAATCAGTTGAACAAATATTATAAAATACATCTCCGTTCACTGAACATTGAATTTATGGAAGATACTACGAAACAAAACAAATAACACAATGACTCTGGTATAGCTATATAACCTTCATCTGTCCAAATGGGAGGTCACATACGGCGATATATCATCCTTCAGCACTGAATCAGTTAAATAAATAAATAAATAAAAAATCCCCCGTGTCCAGATGCAGGGACGTACTGTGAACATTGTCCATGACCTTACTTGTAGACCAATCGGAATTAGACGGGTGGCGTGGCCAGTATAAAAACGGTAGCCATGAACTCTCCAGACAATTTTTTGGTATTAATTTTTATGAGGCTGGCTCCACCATGGAGTCATTTTGTCTGTAATCCTCCCTCACAAGAGATTTGAACTCATGTCTCTTGTGTCCTCTCGGTATTAGAGTGCGAATGTCACTTCCCTCTGGCGGCTCCTAAAGAATCTCTGTAAAAATATTTATGTTGGCTAGCCACATTTGAAGAAGTTGTAGAATGCGTTACACATACTCGTCTGACGGGTGAGCCAGAAAGCATAATTGTATAAGACAACATACAGCCGACATATTCTGCAGAGGCTATTATTACTATGTGCCACCAACATAAAATTCAATTTTCTAAAAAAAAAAAAAAAGCAGACCGCCATATTGACCGAGTAGTTATGGGGAGTCCTTTTGGTCTTGTTCTAGCGGACATCTTCGTGGCACATTTAGAAGAAAAGCGATTCTCAGACATTAACTACTTGGTCTTCTACCGTCGTTATGTGGACGATATAATAATCATCACCACAGACGAGCTACAAGCAACATCGTTGCAGACGCATAAGAACATCTCTCTGTCTACGAAGCGTTGCCGTTCCTAGATATTCTAATGAGACATAAAGCAAACGGCACAATTCAAAGATCTGTTTGCCGCAAAGGAACGTGGACTGGCAATACTTAAATTTCTACAGCTTCACGCCCGTCCGGTACAAACGTGGCTTAGTACGGACCCTGTTTGAAGATATGTACCCAAGACACACTGTCAGCGGATTTTGAAACTCTGAAGAATGTCTTACTCCTGAATGGGTACTCCACTGGATTTATAAAGCGCCACTTCCAACAGACGAAACCAAAACCCGACGAAACACCAGTCCCTAAACTCAACGTATTTATCCAGCCAACCTTTCGAGTGGATGACGTAATGCATCTACAGGACCGGTTCATAACAGCAGTCGGCCAAAGATTCTATGCTGCAACTCCTATTATTATGTACAGAACCACACCTATTCCCACCCCAGCAGTAAAAAAGAAAACCTGTCCCTCTGTACGTCAAATTCAATTGTATTTATCAATTTACATGCAGGTGCCAGTTTAAGTACATCGGCAGAACAGAGAGGCAATTAAACAACAGGGTGGTCGAACACGTACCGAATTGGATTGACAGAATAACACACAAAGACGCAGGGAACCTGGCCAAGCCGACACACCACAAACGTTCCAAGTCATCGATTGGACGGCACGTTTTGGAAACCGGACACGTGGTTGAGAGGGACAATGCGTTTCGCATGTTATTTAACACACACAATGGTCGCTTGTTAAAGGTCGCAGAAGCAATCGCCATTAATCACAGAGGCCAGTTTTATGCAAACAGAAAGACATGATAAGTCAGTTTAAAATTATCGTCGTAGACAATTGAAATTACTGTGTGAATATGTGTATATTTCAGCTTGAAGGATTTATCTAATTACTTTAATTTAATGTTGTGTGATTTCTGCAGTATGTGCCTAACGGGTTGCAGCGAGGCAATAAATCGTGAATCTATTGTTTGTGTTTTCGTTATTCAAATTCATTACGGGAAAACATTGTTTTGAATTTTCTTTATATTGGTCCACGGTATTATAAGACTTTTGTAGGTAACATTTAATCTCAAAAGCCTAAATTTTCATGTTTAATGTTTGCGAAATAGTCAGCGACTCACATCCGTATGCTGACACGGAAAAGTTCATCATCACCATTATGTGATATGCCGATAACGCGGGCGATCATGTTTCGCCATCTCACAGGATCACCAGTGTCGTGGATCAGTTCTATGTTTTTATCTCGACCATGCCTAGTGGCCAAGCTATCCAAATATTTACTTCTGTCTTCCCTGTGTTCATTTCCCTTCAATTTTGCCAGTTGACACCAAGTTTTCTACTAAATCTTGACTATCTAAATATAATTTATATAATCAATTTACGGGTTTTATTTCTTTCCACCATGACTTGCAGATTGGTTTCTCTGTCTTGCCATGTTATTCTTTGCATTTTTCTCAGAAACCACATGTCCACTGCCATTAGATAGATTTCAACTTGTCTGCTTACTGCCTACGTTTCACATCTAAACAAAAGTAAAGGTTCTGTGTTTGCTAAAGAGTCAATAACTTACTACCGTATGTAAACAATGTCACCTACATTTATGCTTATGTGTATTTTCAGCACGATTTTGATCTTCAATGTAGTTTTTGACAGACGTGATTAACTGTTCTAATCCTTTATCATTGTTTGCGAGGTGGATAGTATCATCTGGATATTTTAGTTTTAGAATTGTATTTCTATCAATTATGAAAGGATCAACATCTCATCGTTTTTGACGTTCGTCTGATTTTTTCATAGATGTTGAACAGGTGTGAGGAGCGAATGCAGCACTGCCTTACTTCCATTTGCACCTGCAATTAGTGTGATGGTTCACCGGCTAATCTATCAGTTGTTTAAGTCTTCGCGATATAATGATTCAATCAAGTGGTTCACATATCTGGAAACCCTTTATCACTCACGTTATCCCACAATTTCTGATGCTTAGAAACATCTAATGGAAATGTGGTTTCTGAGGTAAATACAAAGAATATCGTGAACATAATACACCCAGTCTCTATTTTTTCATATGCAATTTATTGTTCTTTCAAGAGTACGCCCACCTAATTTTTTCACTTGTTCTAATATATTCAGTTCCTCAACTCATCCAATTATGTAGCCCCAACCCACTCACCCATTCAGATAACGTTTGTCTGTCTGATTGTTTCTCTTTATCTGTCTGTCTGTTTGTATATCTTTGCCTGTCTAACTGCATACATTGTATGTTTACGTGCCTACCGCGGCATGTGTGGCTTAGGGACAATGAACACAGTTTCATAATCTGGCATATCGGGTTCGAAGTCAGCCACAGGCCATTTGGAGGTAGAACGCTTTGTTTTGATTGTCATAATGGTATCAGCTTCGGTGGTCCAGAAAGCAATGACAAACTACCGAACGTAACATTACCTAGAAAAATCATACACAGCCACAATATCCTGGGGTTGATTGCGACGTGCTGTAAAGGACATGCAATAAACTGTAACCTACTTATCTACCTTGTCTGTCTACTCGTCAGTCGATATGAGGTCGATTTGTTGGTTTGTCTGCTTAAGTCTGTCTGTGTGTTTGTCTAATCTGTGTCGATTAGTCGGTCTGTCTACTTAAGTCTGTGTGTGTGTGTATGTGTGTGTGTGTGTGTGTATGTGTGTGTGTCCCAAACCACGCAATTACACAAACAACAGCAGCACTCTCACACAGCGACACACGTTAAATGCGACTGACAGGACTATCTAACATATTCACATTTTCCCGAGACATTCACCAAGATGTATCTATGTTTTCATTGCAAAGATAAACACAGTAGAACGATCCTGCATTGGGATACGATGGCAAATTTTTAAGCAGAGTAAGATACCACCGTCCTAGAGAGGGAAAAGATAGAGAAACTGCTCACTTAATAAATGCAACAGACATGCAAGAAAGGAAACCCGAGCATCCCCACGACGCCCGCACAAGATGTTTCGCTCTATGTTCAATGCAAACGTCTGTGTTTATTTTATTCATATTCCCGCTATACCTTTTTTACCCTAGACATTTTGTGCCTCGCTCGGTCGTCCGTTGACGTAACCTGTTTCTATTTTACATTTGAAGTTGGATGACTGCAATGGGTGCTCCTCCTGCATCGTCTGTTCCTACTCTGGATTATTCTCTGATGTTTTCTATTGCTGGATGAAATGGCTTTGATGTGAACACGACGCAGAAAACGCAGGGACTTTTTGAACTCCTGGCTCAGCAGCAGCCAAAGGTAGCCCCATGAGAGATACTGCCGTGGGGGTTAGAGGTAACAGACCTTCATATACTCTAGGCCACAGCATACTGAGATGAGGTGGATAGTTCCATTCCTCGCCGCTTATCTGTTCCCGAAAATTGTGACTATGATCTTGTACCCAAATGTTATGAGGCTGTATTGATCAGGAAAAACGAATCCTGTCACAGATAAAGATTTAACCCGAACATTTGCCTTGGTAAGGGAACGACGGTAGTGTAGTGCTAGATCCCTTGCCTGCCGACCTAGTCGTTACTTGTTCGAATTCACATCTAGGTGGATTATTTTGTTTAACTGATCTGGACTCCCAGGGACGCCGATTCTAAACTGGACGTCAAGAAATATTCTGGGAAATAAAGACAACCAGCGTGATATTGACTACATCATCTATCGAGTGCCCACTGGTCTATGCAAATATGACAGAAGTCTCATATACCCAAAACACTCCGGGGCTTGGAAAATGGTCTTACCTTTGACTTTTTGACTATCTTGATGACCAAGCGTACCAATATATATATATATATATATATATATATATATATATATATATATATATATATATATATATATATATATATATATATATATATATACTTTAGAGTCGCCATGATTTACTGAAAAAAGGCAATCTCCCAAGCGGCGTCATGTAGACTACAAAAGAACAGGGTTTAGATTTATTTATAATCTAGGTCACAGCATACGGAGATGAGGTGGATAGTCCAACTTCTCCTCCCCCCTCCCCCCCCCCCCCCACACACACACACACAAATGTTAAAATTATCATGGACCTTGTAAAGTTTAGATCCAGTTTGAGGAAAACGTTTCACATAAGTTCCCCGAATTTCTTAAATCATCGTGTCATCCTTTGGTAGTAGTTTAGACGACTAGACTTCTCGAGTCAGGGGAGACATATAGAGCATTATCCGCGTTACAAATCCATCGATTGTTTAGAAAATCTAAAGATTATGTCAATGTTATGATAAGATTAAAAAACATCAGGAACCTACCCACTATTGGAGTCGAGATATCACAGTGGTTAGTGCCTTTGCCGGCCAAGACAACGATCCAGGTTAATTTTCCAACAGAGGCAGGCGGATGTTCCCTTCGACTGGTGCGGCTCTTAAAAAAGTCTTAAAATGAAGGCAATTGGTCACTGCGCCTCGTTATGTCGCAGCCTTGACTACGTGACCCACGACAAACTATAGTATGTACCTTGCTATTTTATTCTACAGCCTCGCTAGTTTGATCTCTCTCTCTCTCTCTCTCTCTCTCTCTCTCTCTCTCTCTCTCTCTCTCTCTCTCTCTCTCTCGGACTAACTCTCTCTCTCACACACACTCTCTCCTTCACTCACTCACTCTCCGTGACTCCCTATATATATATATATATATATATATATATATATATATATATATATATATATATATATATATATATATCCATCCATCATGTGCCATGCCGGTAAGCGTGGGCGGTCATGTTCTGCCATCTCACTCGATCACCAGAGTCGTGGATCAGCTCCGTGTTTCTGTCTCGACCATGCCACAAGGCCAAGCCATCCAGGTACTTGCTTCTAGGTCTTCCCCTTGGTCTGTTCCCCTCGATCTTACCAGTTGTATTTATATATATATATATATATATATATATATATATATATATATATATATATATATATATATATGACATCACACTGATGTTGGACAATAGGATGTCTTCATCCGACATACACGACCTCGCGCTGGAGTTCACAGCCAGCGAACACAAGCAAGCAAGCATATATCCATCTATACGCAACCATACACACACACACGCGCGCGCGCGCACACAATCACACACACACACACACGCCACAAACGCAGAGTGAATTGGTCATATATATATATATATATATATATATATATATATATATATATAGTTTAGCCAGCGAACACAAGCAAGCAAGCATATATCCATCTATACGCAACCATACACACACACACACACGCGCGCGCGCGCACACAATCACACACACACACACACGCCACAAACGCAGAGTGAATTGGTCATATATATATATATATATATATATATATAGTTTAGCCAGCGTGTGTGTGTGTGTGTGATTGTGTGCGCGCGCGCGCGTGTGTGTGTGTGTATGGTTGCGTATAGATGGATATATGCTTGCTTGCTTGTGTTCGCTGGCTGTGAACTCCAGCGCGAGGTCGTGTATGTCGGATGAAGACATCCTATTGTCCAACATCAGTGTGATGTCATACAGGACCTGAGGTTTGCGTGAGTATCCGTTTTCCCATATCTGGCTTATTGGTATGCAGACTGGTGGTTCCTCGCCGTGCAGGCAGACACTCTCCGACTTCGGAGGAATCAACGATCCTACTGACTTTAGCCAGGACCCCAAAGGGACCTGTTGCCCAGGACGCTCGGCGAGGACGCGTCAATAGGTCTTGGCTAGTATAGGACCCAGCCCTGGTGCCTTGGAATCACCTTTGCGTCCCAGATTGATGTATTAATGCGGGTGCATACATGCATAGTTACGTAAACTTGCCCGTTTCAAAAAGTGTGTTTAAAATGACGGGATCTGCTTCACGTTATCATCTTTTTTATTATTATTATTCTTATCAATAATATGTTCTCGTTATTAAAGGTGTTATCACGCATTATCATTATTTTTGGGGCTGGTTCCCTCAACTTCCAGGATACTTTCCAGCAGAAATCATCACTCACACGACGGTGGTGATGGCGCCACTGAAGCAGAGATAAGCGATCGCAATTTAATAATAAGATATCTTTGAAATGTGGGTATTTTATAGTTTTTTGAAACAATTATTCGATGTTGTTTCTCAGTCCTTGTTTAGTCACCCACCACGTGTGCATAATAATACAAACTTATGCGCTCATGATAGAATGTTCTGTATTCCGATATAAAGGTATCTATCTTCGATTGAATGTTGTGTACCTACGAAAGAAAGTTGTACTTCCAGGATAGAACAATCTCCAATCACGACAGAAGGTTGTACAACCACGACAGAACGACGTACGCCTGCGACAGAACGATGCACATTCACGATAGAAGTTTTACACGATAGAGCGTTGTTCAACCCGATATATATTGTACACCCACGACAGAACATTGTACTCCCATGATAGAAGTTGTACACCTACGATAGGCCGTTATATACAACGATAGCAATTGTACACCCACGATAGAAGTTGCACATCCACGATAGAACTGTGTACATCCACGACATAACGTTGTACTCCCATGATAGAAACTTGTACACCCACGATGGAAGTTGCACACCTAGATGGAAGTTTCACACCCGTGATAGAGAACGTTGTACTCCCACTAAAGAAAGTTGCATGGTGTATACCCACGATAGAAAGTGATACACCCATGATGGAAAGCTGTACACCTACGATAAAGTATGAATAAAATTAGTGCAACTACGGTAAAGCTGTGGAAATGTAAACAATATAATAACAAAAAGTAATGCAGCTTTAGAGACCGTAATTACGGAAAATATAGGACGTTGCAACGACTAACTTTCATTAGCAAACAAACACACAAAACACAACATATAAACACGGGGAAGAGACTGCAGTGACTACATTAAGGCACGAGAACGGGATGAGAAGGATGGAAAGATGATAAAAAATGAGAACAATGAAAATAAAATGAATAAATGTCTTATGTCTTAATGTAGTCTCTGTGGTATCTTGCGCTTGTATATATGTTGTGTTTTGTTTATTTGTTTCTTGATGAAGGCTAGTCACTGCAACGTCCTTTGTGTTCCATAATTACATTCTATAAAGCTGCATTACTTTGCGTTATTTTATATTGCTTACACCCACGACAGAAGTTGTACAAACCACGATAGAACATTGTGCACCCACAACAGAACTTCAGACTGTCACAAGCAGTGTCCCCAGCCCGTCTTTGTGTGTGAAACAGCAGCATCACGCCGGCCGGGATTAACACGACAGTAATTACAGGACGTGGTGAAATCACACGAGGATTTGACTGAAGCTGGTAGCCAGTTTCAGGAACACACAATTATCTTCTGTATTTGGGAAAATCTAACGCAACATTGAGAACACGCCATTTCGCGTAGATCCATGCAGCGTTATTGTCTTGCGTACACGTAATTTACCACATGTAAACAAGTAATTTTTTTTTTTTGCATATCCTTTTACAGGACATCGCTGTCAACAGCAGCATCTTTCAGCTGTCTGTTGATTTTTTGACAAGATTACGCTCAGTAGTTTGCCATTGCTTTCTGAGCGGCCGGCTCAGTATCCCGCAAGTCACCAGCGGGGGTCGAACCGCTCCCAGTTCTCTCCCGCTACGAGACTCTGCGTGATAAACGGGATTACGGAGAAAGTGTTGTAACCCCTCAGCCAGAGAGACCAGCAGTAAACAAGTAATTAAACAATCTAAATTTCACTATTTCACCTTCACAGGATGACTGCGCCAGTCTCCGTGGCGAAGGTGTTTTGGACGCGGTTTGTAATCCCGTATACCAGCATTCGAAACACAGCTGCGCGAGAATTGGCAGCAGACCACGCTGCGTTGGTATCGGTGCCGGTCGTTCAGAAAGCAATGGTAAACTACTGAACGTAAACTTGCCAAGAGATCACAGTGGCAGAAATGCTGGTGTTGATTGTGATGTCCTGTAATACGGGATATGAAAAAGGAGTTGGGGGGGGGGGGTGAATGCACAGTGCCTGAGAGGTATATTTTGCAACAATTCCATGACTATGGTAGACCACGTGGCTTCAAGGCATCTACATATTTTACATATCATCATCATCGACAGCATCATGCGCCCTGCCGGCTGGCGCAGGCGTTCATGTCTCTCCACAGATCGCGGAATTTGGTGTTCTGGATCAACTCTGCTGATGATATTTCTTCATGTGACTGTCTCAGTCCATCCAGCATCATTCTCCTGGTCTGCCTCTGCCTCTGGTCCTCTTGATCTTGCCAGTTGTCACGATGTTTTCCAATGCCTCGCTTCTCATCTCATGACCAAAGAAAGCCGTTTGCCTCTTTTTCTTCATTGTTGTATATACTGTTCTAGTTTATTGGCCTCTTTTCAGCCTCTTTTTGTTCCGTTTTATCATGGTTATAACTATGGCAGAGTTCTCCATGAAGAAAAGACATTCGAAATAAGAACAGGACTAAGACAGTGATGTCATTTGTCACTTCTATTATGTCTGCTGACTATAGACTGGATTATGAATAATTCTGACATAAATGGAATTAAATGGACTCATCTGACAAAGCAGCTCGACGATTTGGATTTCATTAGAAAGGCATCTGTCAGGAAAAAAGGAAGAAATAAAGGAACACCTTAAACACACGTAGAAAAAAAAGTTAGTTGCATATCCTTTACAGGACGTAGCATTCATCTCTAGCATTTTCTGGCTGTTTGTGATTCCTGGGCAAGTTTACGTTCAGTAGTTTTCCATTGATTTCTGAACGACAGTTATGGATATCATTGTAAGAAAACCAATGCTGTGTTTCGTAACCCCGTCGTCGCAAAACCAGCTTGAAAAGAAGTAAAAAGAAGTGGATCATATGGGGACGACGAGTGTGGAACTCTTCGGACAGTTAAGGATAGAACTGCCTAGAAGAAGTTGGTTAAAAGCCGACGTCCCAATGGGGAAATAAAGGATGAAAGCCTAGAAGTATAAGATAACCTTTACATTCCCCTTTCAGGAGCCACATTGGCATAGTAGCGAGTGTCCTTGCCTTTTATGATAGTGGTCTGCGTTCAATCCCCCGCAGAGGCGGGGCTATATTTTTCCAACATGTACGGCTCTGGGAACTCAGACAATTTTCATAATTTCCCCCAAATTAATCTAGAAAAGAAAGGCGATGAGGTAGAGAGCTGGCTACTTAATCTCTTTATGTCGAAAGCTCATAATGTGAAAGTCTAACACTCCACAATCATCGGCACTATCTGCTATCGGACTATCTGTACCTTTCATACTTGCTTCGTAACCAAAGAAACACCAGTATAGTTTTGGAAGTAAGTGGACTTTACAGCTCAAAAAAAAAACATAATTTAGAAACAACTGAACTAAGTGTTATCAGCTCAAAGACAGAACATCCTTACTGTCTTGAAGGAGTAATAAGACAGTAAAGAATGAAATATAAAAGATGCAAACAATGACTATTATAAAAATACATTTCAAACGGATTGGTTCTCTTAAGCTAACGCCCTGGAACAGATACAGGTAGAAAGAATACGGGATTATGCAGGTGAACGTTACTCGTGTAAAGTTTCATCACCCTGCAGATATTTGGTTCTGGTAACGGATAACTTCCACTGCACACTGTTATCTCCATAAGAGTTCTACTTTGATCCCGTAGGCCACATAAGGGCAATCTTAACACAGTGCACGAAATCCACTGCACCGGTAACGAAACAATGTGTTTTTATAGCTCGGTCACACAAGCAAGACATCTTCTATTTTTGGGTAGCTATTCTCATTTTGAAACTCAGCTTGAGCAGTGGTCTCTTCGACATGCTTATTTCGATACCCAGCTGCACGGGTTGTTCGAATTGTCCGTCCTTGTTCAAGAAGGTTAGAGGTCCAATGCACCACCCCAGGACCAGAAGAGGATCAGTAATAATATAACGCATTTTCTGATTTTTAAAATAAATAAAGAACAATCGTGGCCATGTCTGAAGGAGTATGGGGTGGACATGGGAATCTCTAAGCCATCCCGACTCAGTTATGCAGACTTGAGCTAGCTGATAACCAATAGATAGAACAATGTCTACACAATTGGGCTGAGAACATAACTAAACTGGTAATACTTTCTCCATAGTATATGTAAACATTAGTTTGTAGATTATAGTATCGGATTATGTCTCTCGCGTCTTATGCACACGAAATTAGCTAATGCAGTATCAAACACCACAACTTTAACACAACATTCGCAGTTAAGCCCACAAATTGTTTCAGAGTACAAAGCCATAACGCCGATATTTGATAAACAAAACATAACACCGGTACTGTTTTGATCAATTGAATAACATAAGATTATAGTTTCTGTGAAGGTTTCAAGCAAAAGAATCTTTATCGAGTACACAGATTGTAACGATGTCAGTTTCAAAAATAACAATTTTCGGTATCCAAGCAGTAGATCCAATATTTCTGCTCCTGGCCAAAATTACAATCGCAACACAGATAACCAAATGCCACACCGGGATACATGTCAAAGTTCTAATCATAAATAACACCCTGTTGTCACAAACCAGATTCACTGACGTCATTATGCCATAGTTTCAAGTGCAAAATAACAATATCTCTCAAAGTTCCTAACGCAACACCATAGTACCAGATAGTGCATTACGTGTTTTACTTAAATACACGTTTTGCAGTGTAATAGAAATATTACAGCGATGAGTAACTTGCTTCAATAAAAGGCCTGCAAAAGCCTTATAACTACTGATCATTAAACGGTAAAGTGGTAGCCACTGGTGAGAAAAAGTGCTGGGTGCGGTTGGAAGTGAACAGCAATCAAACAACTTTATTCTATGTTGTGAATAGAAATACTACTGAGAGATGACAAGTTGTTATTTAAGTTTCAAGGTATTTATTATTAATACAAACGTTAGTGTGGCGGTGCGTACATTTCATTTCAAAAGTTACAACCACACACACATACACACACAAACAGTTGAAGAACCAGTTTATAAGCTCATAAATTTGCTACAGGTGACGGAAATTGTCACACGTTTCGTTCAGATGTGACTCAGTGTGATTGCAGCAAACTATCAAACAGCCATTAATCTGTGAGTCACCCTCCAACAGCATTAATGTGTGTCTGTGGCCTCTTGATTCAGGTATTAGGGGCTTGAAGTGCTCAACAACAAATGACATAAAGATGGAAATCATTCACTCCCTCATTTCGTAATCTGTATCTTGGTATGGGGCGTGTCGCGGAGAAATCACATTTCGGTATAACTTGGGTATCTCAATGAATCACGGACACTGACAATCGTCATGTTTTGGTCAAGTTCTGAGACGAGAGTGCCATGTGTCGCAGGACTGATGATACAGTAATCGGGAAGTAGAAAAGGATAGTGCACATTGAACGCACAAAAGGTGACTTGGTGATGGAAAGCGTCACAAAGAAACAGACGGGGACCAGCGATGATGGAAAGAAGACACTGTTATGATCAGGACAAGATCTAGTGAAGCGAAGGAAGAGAATGCCTATAATCCAGAGAACTAAAGGAGAGGAAGAAGGAAAGAAGGAGAAGAGACGGATTGTAATATGAATATGATTCAGCACTGAGTATAGACAGACGTGAATAATCAAGTCTGAAGGTTTTATGAGATGTAATAGTAGGTAAGAATATTGTTACGAATTGATTGCAAGATGACACGCGACATGTCTGTATTAATTGTAGGCTTGGTGAGTAAGGGAGTGTGAGTAGGGATGACAGACTGTGTGATGGCACTATTATGCCTGCAGGTCATCTGTTTCACGAGATGCTGCCAGAAATAAACCATCAGCTAAAGATTAAGACATTCTGTCAGTGTTATATGTATCATAGTTGAACAGTTCGTTACAAAGTTCCAGTTCTTGTATTTGAGAAGGATACTAGACAATTGAAGCCAAACTTGCCAATGGAGAACAATAAAGATATAGAAGAATAGTGTAGTTACTCCGTGGCAGAGAGGTTCTGGAAAAGGTTGTGACAACCGGAGAGAGAATCCAATGTTTTAGAGGCAAGTGGTCGACAGAGGGAGATAATATTGGATGGGTTGACAAAGTGGCAAGGAAGACGATCAGTGGGCGAAAGTAGTACTACATGTTGTAAATCCCTCGTAATGAGACATAAAATACCTCATATTGAGACATGCGGTATGAGCCATATGAGCCATGTCTCATTCTCGTCTCATGTCTCATGTCTCATGGCTCGTGGTGGGTGGGTTGTGGCCTGCCTCATGCCTTCCAGCTCCTGCCTGTTTTTTAAAGTGTCAGCTGTCGTTTTTTAATCAGAGCATCGGGGTTAACAAGATCAATTAAACTCTGGCGCCAGGTTTGCTAATTGATTCAGAAGATGTCAGCCGGTGTAATGAATTAATTAGGTTCCCGTTTTGTATAGACGGTATAACAAACCCGGCAACCAGCATGATCTTTTCTTTATCATATAACAGCTGTGGTAGAACGTATCGATTTCTCATCAAACTCAACAAGGAAATAGTCCTTTCATTAAAACCATCTGTGTATTGACGTCAGCCGGTGTAATGCATTAATTAGCTTCCAGTTTGTATAGACGACATAAGAGGTGTCAGGTGGTCGACAAACACGCGGAGTCGGGTGGTAAAGTGAGGGCAGTCTCGGGCTTCAGGGTAGTGAGCAGGTTCGGTCGGACCAGGTAGGTTCGAGCTTAATAAAAACACGTGACATGAGTAGCTAGGTGGTATCATTGGCGGTTCAAATCACGCCCCTGGTTGCTAACTATAACCAAAATAGGTACCGGAGGTTCGAATCCAGCGGTATCGCTTTGCTTTTTTCTCAAAAAACCTAAGTTCCACAGCCAGCAGATTCAGCGTGACTGCTCATTGTCTTCACCTTCATACAAAACTACAGGTTCTATGTAACAGCGCAACACTCTTTTTCTCGTAGCAATTGCCATCTTTTTACTGGTCAATATGTTTTTCATCTTCGCCGTGGCGATAAGCTTCCTGTTTGTATAGACGGCACACAAGCTGGGACGTATCAGTATGATGATTATCATATAACAGCTGTTGCAACACTCGGCAAAATTAAACAAGGAAATATGGTAATGAAACTGTGCGAAAGATCAACTGAACTAGGTGGGCAGGCTCAGTAAAGATGAGGTCGATAACGACGGCGGCAGGTTTGCTTATTGTAGCAGAAGATGTGACCAGCTGTATAACCCTTCCTTGTCTTCACATTTGTATGGTAACACCGTCACATTGGAGATGCGCGTGATAAAGCTGTCAGCCATGGTAAAGAAATAATTATTTTTCCGTTTGTATAGACGTACACAAGCTAGTTGGTACCCTAGGCCCCCTCATATGGAGGTGATAGGTTCGAAGCTCGATGCTGTATCGTTGGTAAGTGTATGGGGGTGCGAAGTTGGTCATAGGGAGTGGGGGAGGTGTGGTGGGATATTGTCAATGTTTTACTGGGGTATCTAATGGGTCTAGTTGGTACCATAGACCCTCTCATTTGGAGGTGGAAGGTTCGAATCCTACCGTGTGGTGGGGTAGTGTCGCAGTGGGCGAGTGTGTAATGGAGCTAAGTGGTATCCTTGGCGGTTCGAATCACGCCCCTGGTCGCTAACTATAACCAAAATAGGTACCGGAGGTTCGAATCCAGCGGTATCGCTTTGCTTTTTTCTCAAACAACCTAAGTTCCACAGCCAGCAGATTCAGCGGGACTGTACAATGTCTTCACATTCATACAAAAGTACAGGTTCTATGTAGCGCCGCAACACTCTTTTTCACGTAGCAATTGCCATCTTTTTGCTGGTTGTTATGTTTTTCATCTTGCAAAAGGTTATCTTCGCCACGGCGATTCTTGTGCTAATCTATTCAAGGCATCTCCCATCAGTTGTTATGAATGTTCCGAGATTCTTGTATCTATCTATTCACTTGTTTCAGAATATTCCCACTTACATGTATATTACATCGTGGTATTTCGTTCTTCATAGTGACAATCATAACCCGTGTCGTTTTATAATTTAATTCTAACCCTAGTTGTTCACCGTGTGCAACAACCGCCTCCACTAAATATTGCAGATCCTGCGCAGTGTCTGTTGATTACATAAATTATATGAAGGCAGTTGACAATTTAAATTAGATGAAGTTATTTTATTACAGAAATTAAATGAAGATATTTGACTAGAAATATTTAATAAAACGACGAAAAAACGGAGATCTACCGGCGTGAGAAAAGCATATAAGTATGTTAATGTCAGTTCCTGTGAACATATTTAGCAGAAGCATTCTGCATAGTATATGCATATTTAGCTTTAAGGTGAAATCATTACTGCTGTACCGATCGGAAACAAGAAAAACAACTAAAACAACTACTAATAAACAACAAACAGGCATTAACGGGTGCCCACGTAGTTCATCCTTCGCGTTCATGTCTCATTCAACAATTAGTATAATGTCTGAAGTCAAATTTGCGGCTTCAAAATATGTGTTCATAGCATATTTATATATGAAGATATATATTCAAGGTGATTTTAAAGGACACATTTCCTCATGTCACACGCTGCAAAAGACATATTTCGCTCAAACTTAAACATTAAGAGTGGAAAAGAGTATGTTGTAGATACTGTTTTTTCCTTTGTTTCTAGTGGGACTTGGTAATTTGTGGGTCTATGTGGGCATGGTATGTATATTATCACCACATCTTCACTGATGTTTTTCATCTTGTCTGCTCATTGCCCACGCTTCACAGTCATACAAAAGTACAGATTCTATGAAAGACAGAGACAATTTGCAGCTATTATTAAACAAAATGACAAATCGGAGGTCAGCTAATATGTACGTATTTGTAAATAAGGATACACAGCGATGTCTATTATATAACGATAACAGAGGTATTTAGTTGTAGAAAACTACCGTGCCTCCCAGGCAAACGGCGGTAGGCTAGTGACTATGTTTAGATTAGTTGTGATGGCACCAGCTGGAGATATTAATCAGCTACCTGGTACCCAGTGAAGACGACACGATAAACGAGGCGGTATAGGCCGCGTGGCCCTGAACAAAACTAACAATGAAACAAAAATGGTAATGAAACGTTGCGTCGCCGCGAAGCATTATTTTAGAAACCAAAGATTACAATCGATCTGAGAGGGTAATAATAGACAGGCTAGGCCTACCAGAAAGAGGTGTCTAATACACTGGGTATTAACGACAGACAGCTGGTCAAGAAGAAGCAATACACAGTATATAAAGTTAGGACTAAATAAACCGTAGTTTAAAGAATTGAAGTACATTATTACAAGTTAAATTACATAATAAAATAAATACAGTGATATGTATAAAATTATAAAAAACAAAAAAGAAGAAAACACCAGTGTTACATTAGCAAATAAGTGAAAAACACAACGGTATGAATACGTTGGTGTATTAGATACATACAAATGGTACACACAACATGCCATTATGTCAGCGTGACCGCTATCTGTTATATATTGCGACCAAAATACACCGATCGCCTCTCACGTCAGCGTACAGACTAACACTTAAACCAAGCGCCCGATATCTGTTCTATATTGTTGCCAACAATTATGTGCATGCCGCCATCTTTAGATGTGAGTTTGATTGATGAAGCCTGTCAGAAAACAACCATAGATACATAGTAAAAGTGTCGTGAGAATACAAATCCAAGCGTATTGACTCTCGGTGTTTCGTTATTCACGTAACGTTTCCTGTTTCCTGCTCCAGTCGATTGTTGTAAAATCTTACCAAAGCGGACACTGTGGACCAAATCTACATGAATGAAGTAGGATAGATGCGGTTGTCATATGTGTCTTATAGGGCTTGGTCATTGGTTTTTTTAAAACCTATCGATGGAAGAGAAGGACCCTTACACTACAAACAGAATAAACATTTACATTAATAATACCCATAACAAACACATGACCATCTACACTGGCTGTGACAAAAGTGACAGTCTGCTTAGAGAAAACAGCGAATTTTCAACGAAAACATAGTCTGTGTGTTATCTCCTTGGAAACGCAAAGCTGGTTATATTTAAATCACCCTATGCATTCATGTCCCCCATGAAAACTAATGTAATGTCTGAAGAAGTCAAATTTTGAGGCGTCAAAATATGTTTTCGTAGTATATGTATATATGAAGATATATACATGTGTTTTCTAACAACAAATGTCCACATGCCGCGCTTTACATCCATACACAAGTATAGGTTCTATGAACGACACAACACCTACAAGTTACTAAGATTGGCACTGGGTTACCAACAACATTTGCGTCTAGAGTCAATACAACAGGACAAGACAATGCTTTTTTCGGCCTCTGATTGAGAACAACAGATATAAACGTAATTATGCACTAACCTCTTTACCACAGTACCGAGAAAGTTAAAAATATCATTTTAAATACGCTGACGACCATAGTAACACAACCAGTTAATTCTGCTTGCTCACTTTGTGTATTACCCACACCTACTATAGATTGCAAAAAATACTCATTGTCTACAACCAAGGTGAAAAATATCGGTAAAAATTATAAATGCCTCGTCCGAATTCATAAAAAGAAGGAAATAATGTTAGCCAAAGGTGAAAATATCGGTCAAACTTATAAATGTCTCATCAAAACTTATAAAAAATAGGAAAATTTGTTAACCTAATGAGAAAAATATTGACCCTGTAAAGAAATATTTACAACAAAATTATAAAAATTAGGAACATTTGTTAACCTAATGAGAAAAAAATATCGACATAGAGAGCAATATTTCATCTAATCTTGTAAAAAGTAGGAAAATTTGTCAACCGAAATGGGAAAAGGTCGGTCAAATACATAAATATCTCAACAAATTATAAAAAGTAGGAAATAATAGGGCCAAGTAAAAAATAGCTTACCCAGATTTATAAAAGGTAGGAAAATATGTTAGCCAAAAGGGGAAAATATTGATCAAACTAAGAAACATGTCGACCGAACTAGGAAAATAAGTGAACCAAAGTAATAAAAAGGTTGGGTAAATACAGAAATATGTTGACCAAACTTATAAATATCGCTGCTAAACTTATGAACACTAGGAAACTTTGTTAAACAAATGTGAAAAAAATATCGACCAAACTTATAAAAAGCTCCGCCAAACTTACGAAAAGTGGGAAACTGTGTTAACCAAAGTTGAAACTATATCGATCAAACTTATAAATGACTCGTTCGAATTCATAAAAAGTAGGAAATAATGTTAACCAAAAGGGGCAAACTATTGACCAAGTAAAGAAATGTCTCGTCCAAAATTGTAAAAAGTAGGACAAATTTGTTAACCAAAGGTGAAAAAAGATCGGCCAAACAGATAAATATTTCAACTAAACTTAAAAACAGTAGGAAAAATGTTGCTTCTATAGTTATGTCAAACGTGTCTTGATCTTTTATTTGAAAAGACATTTCACAAGACATAATCACCAACGTCAGCACTTTCCCTCTTTTACATTACTGAAAGCTTCAACTATCATTCCAGTGTTTCTGTTTAAGAACCACTTATACAGACTAATCACTCATCACTCCATACTCTTGATTTTTTTCTTTATAACACAAAGTGTCTCTGTCTTTCATAGATAGCTTCACAACTTTTCCATGTCACAGCACCAAGAGCTCCAAACCTTCGTTGTACATGAGCTTCAACGACATAGTAATAACAACATTTATGGCAATGCAGTCTATGGCTCCACTTGGGATAGTTTCGATATCATCTGAGTATTCGTCAGCAAAGATCCATTTCCCATAACTGATATCTTCAACTTTCCATACCACAATGTCTGCTATACTAATCTTCGATTGTTCCAGCTATCAACACTGCAGGTATTTTCTAGAAGTCTAGTGAAAATTTCATTTCTCACTTTTTCCACCTCTATTTCACTGTGTCATTTCACAACCAACCAACAGTGTCTGTTGCGAGGTCGGTCTTTCTTAATACAACATCTGCCATATTGACCCCTTGAATACCAGCGAATACATCTTCTAACCAATTTTTCAACGTTTCATATCACTTAACACTAACATTCTCTTTACTTACAACACAACCGGTTTTCTGCTGACTGGGTAAATTCCCCAACCTACTGGAGATAAATCGACTGTCCCCTATCCGACTAGACGCTTTATTAGACAATGACTATGAGCATCAACCAGGATGGTCACTGCTAAGAAGAATACCAATAACAAACGATCTTCTTTACAGACGGCTATAAAATTATGATGCTATTCAGTGTTACAATGAGAAGAATAAGGAAGACAATAAAGGGTGAAAAGAGGTGACGAGTAGTAAGGATGTATGGAAGGAAAAGAGACACAATAGGCAAGATATATATTAAGAACACTAATAGATAGATCAAAATAGAAGAGAAAAGGCTTAATCAAGTGGATAATTTTATATACTTGAGGTCATTTATAACCTCAGATGGTAGGTACACAATAGAGCTTAAGAGCAGAATACGGCCAAGAAAAGAGGTATTTCAGAAAATGAAACGTGTCTTAGGTGATAAGTCTCTATCATTGAAGGAACAAATAAATAAACTTTCAACAATAAAATTACAAAATTTAATTTTCGACAATAAAATTATACAGTAAATTTCTCTTTATTGTTTCTAATTTGAATGTTTCTGGTAGCAATTTAATTGTTAATTTTTATTGTCGAAAATTAATTTTTGTAATTTTATTGTTGAAAGTTTATTTATTTGTTCCTTCAATGATAGTGACTTATCACCTAAGACACGTTTCATTTTCTGAAATACCTCTTTTGTTGGCCGTATTCTGCTCTTAAGCTCTATTGTGTACCTACCATCTGAGGTTATAAATGACCTCAAGTATATAAAATTATCCACTTGATTAAGCCTTTTCTCTTCTATTTTGATCTATCTATTAGTGTTCTTAATATATATCTTGCCTATTGTGTCTCTTTTCCTTCCATACATCCTTACTACTCGTCACCTCTTTTCACCCTTTATTGTCTTCCTTATTCTTCTCATTGTAACACTGAATAGCATCATAATTTTATAGCCGTCTGTAAAGAAGATCGTTTGTTATTGGTATTCTTCTTAGCAGTGACCATCCTGGTTGATGCTCATAGTCATTGTCTAATAAAGCGTCTAGTCGGATAGGGGACAGTCGATTTATCTCCAGTAGGTTGGGGAATTTACCCAGTCAGCAGAAAACCGGTTGTGTTGTAAGTAAAGAGAATGTTAGTGTTAAGTGATATGAAACGTTGAAAAATTGGTTAGAAGATGTATTCGCTGGTATTCAAGGGGTCAATATGGCAGATGTTGTATTAAGAAAGACCGACCTCGCAACAGACACTGTTGGTTGGTTGTGAAATGACACAGTGAAATAGAGGTGGAAAAAGTGAGAAATGAAATTTTCACTAGACTTCTAGAAAACACCTGCAGTGTTGATAGCTGGAACAATCGAAGATTAGTATAGCAGACATTGTGGTATGGAAAGTTGAAGATATCAGTTATGGGAAATGGATCTTTGCTGACGAATACTCAGATGATATCGAAACTATCCCAAGTGGAGCCATAGACTGCATTGCCATAAATGTTGTTATTACTATGTCGTTGAAGCTCATGTACAACGAAGGTTTGGAGCTCTTGGTGCTGTGACATGGAAAAGTTGTGAAGCTATCTATGAAAGACAGAGACACTTTGTGTTATAAAGAAAAAAATCAAGAGTATGGAGTGATGAGTGATTAGTCTGTATAAGTGGTTCTTAAACAGAAACACTGGAATGATAAGTTGAAGCTTTCAGTAATGTAAAAGAGGGAAAGTGCTGACGTTGGTGATTATGTCTTGTGAAATGTCTTTTCAAATAAAAGATCAAGACACGTTTGACATAACTATAGAAGCAACATTTTTCCTACTGTTTTTAAGTTTAGTTGAAATATTTATCTGTTTGGCCGATCTTTTTTCACCTTTGGTTAACAAATTTGTCCTACTTTTTACAATTTTGGACGAGACATTTCTTTACTTGGTCAATAGTTTGCCCCTTTTGGTTAACATTATTTCCTACTTTTTATGAATTCGAACGAGTCATTTATAAGTTTGATCGATATAGTTTCAACTTTGGTTAACACAGTTTCCCACTTTTCGTAAGTTTGGCGGAGCTTTTTATAAGTTTGGTCGATATTTTTTTCGCATTTGTTTAACAAAGTTTCCTAGTGTTCATAAGTTTAGCAGCGATATTTATAAGTTTGGTCAACATATTTCTGTATTTACCCAACCTTTTTATTACTTTGGTTCACTTATTTTCCTAGTTCGGTCGACATGTTTCTTAGTTTGATCAATATTTTCCCCTTTTGGCTAACATATTTTCCTACCTTTTATAAATCTGGGTAAGCTATTTTTTACTTGGCCCTATTATTTCCTACTTTTTATAATTTGTTGAGATATTTATGTATTTGACCGACCTTTTCCCATTTCGGTTGACAAATTTTCCTACTTTTTACAAGATTAGATGAAATATTGCTCTCTATGTCGATATTTTTTTCTCATTAGGTTAACAAATGTTCCTAATTTTTATAATTTTGTTGTAAATATTTCTTTACAGGGTCAATATTTTTCTCATTAGGTTAACAAATTTTCCTATTTTTAATAAGTTTTGATGAGACATTTATAAGTTTGACCGATATTTTCACCTTTGGCTAACATTATTTCCTTCTTTTTATGAATTCGGACGAGGCATTTATAATTTTTACCGATATTTTTCACCTTGGTTGTAGACAATGAGTATTTTTTGCAATCTATAGTAGGTGTGGGTAATACACAAAGTGAGCAAGCAGAATTAACTGGTTGTGTTACTATGGTCGTCAGCGTATTTAAAATGATATATTTAACTTTCTCGGTACTGTGGTAAAGAGGTTAGTGCATAATTACGTTTATATCTGTTGTTCTCAATCAGAGGCCGAAAAAGCATTGTCTTGTCCTGTTGTATTGACTCTAGACGCAAATGTTGTTGGTAACCCAGTGCCAATCTTAGTAACTTGTAGGTGTTGTGTCGTTCATAGAACCTATACTTGTGTATGGATGTAAAGCGCGGCATGTGGACATTTGTTGTTAGAAAACACATGTATATATCTTCATATATACATATACTACGAAAACATATTTTGACGCCTCAAAATTTGACTTCTTCAGACATTACATTAGTTTTCATGGGGGACATGAATGCATAGGGTGATTTAAATATAACCAGCTTTACGTTTCCAAGGAGATAACACACAGACTATGTTTTCGTTGAAAATTCGCTGTTTTCTCTAAGCAGACTGTCACTTTTGTCACAGCCAGTGTAGATGGTCATGTGTTTGTTATGGGTATTATTAATGTAAATGTTTATTCTGTTTGTAGTGTAAGGGTCCTTCTCTTCCATCGAAAGGTTTTAAAAAAACCAATGACCAAGCCCTATAAGACACATATGACAACCGCATCTATCCTACTTCATTCATGTAGATTTGGTCCACAGTGTCCGCTTTGGTAAGATTTTACAACAATAGACTGGAGCAGGAAACAGGAAACGTTACGTGAATAACGAAACACCGAGAGTCAATACGCTTGGATTTGTATTCTCACGACACTTTTACTATGTATCTATGGTTGTTTTCTGACAGGCTTCATCAATCAAACTCACATCTAAAGATGGCGGCATGCACATAATTGTTGGCAACAATATAGAACAGATATCGGGCGCTTGGTTTAAGTGTTAGTCTGTTACGCTGACGTGAGAGGCGATCGGTGTATTTTGGTCGCAATATATAACAGATAGCGGTCACGCTGACATAATGGCATGTTGTGTGTACCATTTGTATGTATCTAATACACCAACGTATTCATACCGTTGTGTTTTTCACTTATTTGCTAATGTAACACTGGTGTTTTCTTCTTTTTTGTTTTTTATAATTTTATACATATCACTGTATTTATTTTATTATGTAATTTAACTTGTAATAATGTACTTCAATTCTTTAAACTACGGTTTATTTAGTCCTAACTTTATATACTGTGTATTGCTTCTTCTTGACCAGCTGTCTGTCGTTGGTACCCAGTGTATTAGACACCTCTTTCTGGTAGGCTTAGCCTGTCTATTATTACCCTCTCAGATCGATTGTAATCTTTGGTTTCTAAAATAATGCTTCGCGGCGACGCAACGTTTCATTACCATTTTTGTTTCATTGTTAGTTTTGTTCAGGGCCACGCGGCCTATACCGCCTCGTTTATCGTGTCGTCTTCACTGGGTACCAGGTAGCTGATTAATATCTCCAGCTGGTGCCATCACAACTAATCTAAACATAGTCACTAGCCTACCGCCGTTTGCCTGGGAGGCACGGTAGTTTTCTACAACTAAATACCTCTGTTATCGTTATATAATAGACATCGCTGTGTATCCTTATTTACAAATACGTACATATTAGCTGACCTCCGATTTGTCATTTTGTTTAATAATAGCTGCAAATTGTCTCTGTCTTTCATAGAATCTGTACTTTTGTATGACTGTGAAGCGTGGGCAATGAGCAGACAAGATGAAAAACATCAGTGAAGATGTGGTGATAATATACATACCATGCCCACATAGACCCACAAATTACCAAGTCCCACTAGAAACAAAGGAAAAAACAGTATCTACAACATACTCTTTTCCACTCTTAATGTTTAAGTTTGAGCGAAATATGTCTTTTGCAGCGTGTGACATGAGGAAATGTGTCCTTTAAAATCACCTTGAATATATATCTTCATATATAAATATGCTATGAACACATATTTTGAAGCCGCAAATTTGACTTCAGACATTATACTAATTGTTGAATGAGACATGAACGCGAAGGATGAACTACGTGGGCACCCGTTAATGCCTGTTTGTTGTTTATTAGTAGTTGTTTTAGTTGTTTTTCTTGTTTCCGATCGGTACAGCAGTAATGATTTCACCTTAAAGCTAAATATGCATATACTATGCAGAATGCTTCTGCTAAATATGTTCACAGGAACTGACATTAACATACTTATATGCTTTTCTCACGCCGGTAGATCTCCGTTTTTTCGTCGTTTTATTAAATATTTCTAGTCAAATATCTTCATTTAATTTCTGTAATAAAATAACTTCATCTAATTTAAATTGTCAACTGCCTTCATATAATTTATGTAATCAACAGACACTGCGCAGGATCTGCAATATTTAGTGGAGGCGATTGTTGCACACGGTGAACAACTAGGGTTAGAATTAAATTATAAAACGACACGGGTTATGATTGTCACTATGAAGAACGAAATACCACGATGTAATATACATGTAAGTGGGAATATTCTGAAACAAGTGAATAGATAGATACAAGAATCTCGGAACATTCATAACAACTGATGGGAGATGCCTTGAATAGATTAGCACAAGAATCGCCGTGGCGAAGATAACCTTTTGCAAGATGAAAAACATAACAACCAGCAAAAAGATGGCAATTGCTACGTGAAAAAGAGTGTTGCGGCGCTACATAGAACCTGTACTTTTGTATGAATGTGAAGACATTGTACAGTCCCGCTGAATCTGCTGGCTGTGGAACTTAGGTTGTTTGAGAAAAAAGCAAAGCGATACCGCTGGATTCGAACCTCCGGTACCTATTTTGGTTATAGTTAGCGACCAGGGGCGTGATTCGAACCGCCAAGGATACCACTTAGCTCCATTACACACTCGCCCACTGCCACACTACCCCACCACACGGTAGGATTCGAACCTGCCACCTCCAAATGAGAGGGTCTATGGTACCAACTAGACCCATTAGATACCCCAGTAAAACATTGACAATATCCCACCACACCTCCCCCACCCCCTATGACCAACTTCGCACCCCCATACACTTACCAACGATACAGCATCGAGCTTCGAACCTATCACCTCCATATGAGGGGGCCTAGGGTACCAACTAGCTTGTGTACGTCTATACAAACGGGAAAATAATTATTTCTTTACCATGGCTGACAGCTTTATCACGCGCATCTCCAATGCGACGGTGTTACCATACAAATGTGAAGACAAGGAAGGGTTATACAGCTGGTCACATCTTCTGCTACAATAAGCAAACCTGCCGCCGTCGTTATCGACCTCATCTTTACTGAGCCTGCCCACCTAGTTCAGTTGATCTTTCGCACAGTTTCATTACCATATTTCCTTGTTTAATTTTGCCGAGTGTTGCAACAGCTGTTATATGATAATCATCATACTGATACGTCCCAGCTTGTGTGCCGTCTATACAAACAGGAAGCTTATCGCCACGGCGAAGATGAAAAACATATTGACCAGTAAAAAGATGGCAATTGCTACGAGAAAAAGAGTGTTGCGCTGTTACATAGAACCTGTAGTTTTGTATGAAGGTGAAGACAATGAGCAGTCACGCTGAATCTGCTGGCTGTGGAACTTAGGTTTTTTGAGAAAAAAGCAAAGCGATACCGCTGGATTCGAACCTCCGGTACCTATTTTGGTTATAGTTAGCAACCAGGGGCGTGATTTGAACCGCCAATGATACCACCTAGCTACTCATGTCACGTGTTTTTATTAAGCTCGAACCTACCTGGTCCGACCGAACCTGCTCACTACCCTGAAGCCCGAGACTGCCCTCACTTTACCACCCGACTCCGCGTGTTTGTCGACCACCTGACACCTCTTATATCGTCTATACAAACTGGAAGCTAATTAATGCATTACACCGGCTGACGTCAATACACAGATGGTTTTAATGAAAGGACTATTTCCTTGTTGAGTTTGATGAGAAATCGATACGTTCTACCACAGCTGTTATATGATAAAGAAAAGATCATGCTGGTTGCCGGGTTTGTTATACCGTCTATACAAAACGGGAACCTAATTAATTCATTACACCGGCTGACATCTTCTGAATCAATTAGCAAACCTGGCGCCAGAGTTTAATTGATCTTGTTAACCCCAATGCTCTGATTAAAAAACGACAGCTGACACTTTAAAAAACAGACAGGAGCTGGAAGGCATGAGGCAGGCCACAACCCACCCACCACGAGCCATGAGACATGAGACATGAGACGAGAATGAGACATGGCTCATATGGCTCATACCGCATGTCTCAATATGAGGTATTTTATGTCTCATTACGAGGGATTTACAACATGTAGTACTACTGGCGAATTAATCAAGAAGATAGAGAAAACATGTTTCTGATGGAACATGTTCGCACACGCTAATGACTGATGGGTATGGCACATGACGATGATGCTAACGTGTGTAGCAGTTGCACGGTTTACAGTTTAGCATACGTTGGTATTAGATGCGTGCGCACGCAGACGCGCATGCAAGCAAGCACGCAGGCGAGCACTTAGGCAGGCAGGCAGGGACACACGCACGCAGGTACTCACATAAGCACACACATATGCACATACACATACAGGTACGTATACACGCGCATGTGCTCACACGCGCACGCCATCACACTCGCACCCGCACACACATATGTACACTCCTTGTACACTTGCACATGTACACACGCACACGCGCACTCACATGTGCACACAAGTATAGACACCAGGCGCAACAGACAATATTTGGACTGCCAGAGTAACCAACAACGATTGCCTGAAAGAGGCTAATGAAACTAGAACACTATATACAACAATAAGAAGGAGACAAACAGCTTTCTTTGGTCATGTGATGAGAAGAGAGACATTGGAAAACATCGTAACAACTGCAAAGATCGAGGGGAAAAGAGGCAGAGACTGGCCAAAAGAAATGATGCTGGATGGAATGAGACAATGGCATGGAGGAATACCATTGTGACAAATTATTAGATGATTGACAGAGGACCTAGTTTGTAGTGTTCTCTGGAGATATATCTTGAATAATAACTAACAAGATAAAGGATATGATTTAGCACGTTTTGTCTAGAGGTCACTCAAATGAGCTAATCATTCCCGCAATAGCCTTTTTTGGAGAACATTTTTCTTTGGCTCAAACCCCCACTGTGAGACCAATATGTATCTACACAGAAATTTATATAAGAAGTAACTAGTTCACCCAAGGCCAGAGAAGATCTGAACTATTAGCGCCTGTACAACTGAGGATCCCTCTCACTCAACATAATGTTGCCAGTGTGCTGTTCGTCCGTCACATGGATCATTCCCTATATTTTTTGTCATTTTGTGACCTATATCGGTTCAATTAGTCTTTAGGACTTTAGGACTCATTTATTTGTAGACAAACAAACTTCAACAATAACTGTACATTACATCTGTTGGACAAGACATCTACATGACAGTTTCCTGCCAAAAGTGGGACATACATTCACAAGGAATTGTTTACACCACAATTGTACAAGATAGACATCATGTGATACTTGACAACATCTATACAGGACTTTTCACAATATGTATAACCCACCACAGCACTTAAGACAGTCACAGATACAATACTTGACAGCAACTGTACAAGAAATTCACTGGGGACATGTACTTAAAACACTGGTTAAATAATACTGTTTATTGAGCTGATGGTGAGTCCAGTGATGACCATTGTTCCATCTCCTGTCATGTCAACACTTCAATTATTGCATAGAAAATGCATATTTTTGTCACACATGCATGTAGATAAACATGATACACCACCTCCCCATTACTCCACCCCCCAATAATAAACTCTCCTCCTCCTCTCCTCTCTAATCTCCACTACACCATTGACTTTTATCCTTTCTTCTACTGTTAATGAGGGGAAACCCAAGATAAGCCATAACCTGGGGCAAGCATAGGGACCTTCTGCTCCACTGGTCTGTTTAATCCTTTTAGCACCTATGATGGGTGTTGGACAAGCTCAGGTTGCAGTTCTCCCCATGATGATTTTCCAAGTCAGACTACTTATTCCCTACTGTCACAGTTTGAAGAAAAGCCACAGCCTTGTCCTTCACTGGTGAGTTGACTGTTTATGAAGTTGAGACTTAGGATGTTGTTCTCCTTTTCCTGTAGAGGAAGATCTAAGATACAACTATGTCCCAGTCTTCTTCCTTCTCCTCAGTCTATCTCACGTACTTTACATACAAGTCTTCATTCTGAACACTGTGTGAGCACCAGGCTGGAGATTAACTAAGATAAGTCATAGCTAAACAATCCATTGTCCCAGTCATTTCACCAGATGTCTTGAATGAGGTTCACCACCATAGACCTGTTGTTTAGTTCTCAGATGATATTTGATTGACTCAAAGATCACTGAAGTCTTCAGAACTCTTTTTCTCCCTTATTTATATCCAGCTGTTTGAGATCTGAGCTGAAAGTCTCTAGGAAATTCCCATATTGTGGGTTCTAGAAGATTTCACTTATAGAGAGTTGGTTCTGGATTCTGGGACTACTGGTTAGTTTTCCCAGATGATATATGGATGGCCTCTCCACCATACTGTTCTCTGTTGATATATAAAATGGCACAACATCTCTTTACATATGTTAAAAGACAATGTTATTATACATCAACAGACACAGATTGGGGATTGGGAGGAAAAGGATGGGTGTGGTCCAAACACACCTCTCCTAGTTTGATGATGCCGTGTATTTCACTCTGATGTACTGTGGGTGATATGTGTTCAATTCACCCTTATCTGTGGTAATCACAAGCCTATATGTTGAGACAGGGTAGCTTAACACAATTACAAGCATTCATGTGGTCTAAGTTCCACCATGTTTTAACCACAGTAGACCTGGGCACAAGGAGGACCAGACACAGTACAGCAATCATTGTGACATAGCAACATGGGACAGGCATTGTGAAGGGAAATGGAAAATAGGCATTTACAACTGCAATATGCAATATGGATTAACTAATGGCATTTACCCAATTAGCAGACCAGACATCCATTCCTATGGCTGTTATGTTGGTGCATGAATGTCCTATTCCATATTCACTTACACAGCAATGCCAGACCTCACCCCTTTTCTCAGACAGACCTGGCTCACAGGTACATCATCTTCATCATCATCATGTGCTGTTTCCCCACTGAGTAATGTTCATGTCTACTACAGTCGGTAACAGAAACTCAATTGCATAGCAAAGGTTCACATATGCACCAAGCACATATGTGGAAAAACATGTTTAGTCCTTGTAAATTTGCATGAGCCATACATTATATTCAGCCAACTAAGACACAGGTTCACACACCTATGGTTCTCTTAGGAACTAGTTTATATGAACCATCCAACAGTAGAGGTAACAGTGTAATACTTCAGAGAGAAATTGTATTAATTCTCTTGAGCATATAGCCACCAGGCATCACATGGACTTAGCAATTCTGGCGTGCCACACACAACCTGTTTACATATGGATATGAAGCATCTGTCTTTCTACTAATGTGAGAGGCTACTTATCAAAGCACCAACTCACTCACTCCAACCTTCTCAGCTTTTTACCAAGGAACTTGTACATGTTTACATCACTCATTCCCATTCAGACTGCCATTTGTTAACTCGCACGAGAGCAAAGGTACAGTTGAGTTAAGAATGAGTCATCCTAGGCATGAAGAATGCACAAGGGGTTTGGGTTTGCGAATCTGCATGAGTGTGCCATACATTCATCAAGCATACGCAACCAGTCACATCAAGGGATTGATATGCATTTGGAGTATACAGCGTGAAAGACATGTCAAGGTTGAAGATGCAGTGTTCAGAATTCTGGCGCACAGAAGTTAGGTTTTCCACTTTCACATTTTATTCATAAAATACTCATACATTCTTCTCATTCGTTTACCAGGCACAACTACAACATTAAAGTATGGTTTAAAGTGGTACCTGCTGTCCAGAGAACAATATATTATTGAATCTTTAAGGGCATTGTTGGGTCATCACATCACACTAGCGACCGCTCCTGGTGAGATCCCCGCTCAAACTAATTAGATTTTAAAATATGGCCCAGGAATAGCGTGGGCTCATTACCTATTAGCCAATCAAAAGACAAGTGCATACCGCCGCCTCCCCCAACTCGTTCTAGAACATACGATCTAATAATAGCCCTTCTATTTGGGATGGTCCCCGTTAAGATTTAAAGTATCTTTATGAAATGTGTCGGACTGGGAATGGGGAATTCTGTTCCATCATGCTACAACCATCAGCGGAGTTGATCCAGAATACCAAAGACCGAGATCTGTGGAGAGATATGGACGTCTACGCAGCCGACAGGGCACTCGATGATGATGATATCGTGTACTGCATGTTTCTGTAACACAACTCGCAGGAGAAACATTCTCTATGTTCTACGTTTCTGTCTTGTATTTCCTTTCTTCTTAAACAAAGTACATAAACTAGAAGTAATCTCGACAAGAACAAGAGAAAGAAAGAAAGGAATAAAAGACAGAAATGCAGAACACAGAGAGTGTTTTTCGGGCGAGCAGTGTTGTTGTAATAGTCAGTACTAGTAATTTTTGCCCGCTTAAGCTAAACAAAAAACAAAACCAAAAAAAAAAAAACACCGCAGATCTGAGAAGCTTATCAACTAGGTTTACAAGCTTAGTATGCCGTGTGCAGTTATCAAGTTCTAAATACCTCCCCCAGTGAGATATCCCCAGAGCTCTATATCCTCATGAAGGTTCTCCTCAGTTCTGGCAGCTCCAGGCATGGGCGATGTGGCCTTCCCAGTAGAGATAATCACTAAGCATTACACCTCCAGCCTTGTGTAAATAAACATACATTTGAATAAGAATTTGCAAATTTCACGCCATTCCAGCTGCAAGAAAAATCTCGTGGCTTGAATTTCAAGTCCAGACATATTAGTGCTGCATGGGGGAATATCATTGCTGCTCTTGGAAGTATGTTCTTCTACGGTGAAGTATATATACTGCTATAGAAAGCGTTTTCTTCATTGGGGAATTATGCGAGGGAAAGTCGTTACGCAACAGGAATTGTATTATAAAGTGCACGGAAGCGTGTGGACAACGGAAAATCCGCATTTCACGACACAAACTTGTTCTTAAGCAATCCCCCGTGTAGGCGTTGTGATGATTGAGCAGTTTGGGTATGGGCGATAGCGATCGTAGTATGGCTGTTCCAACTGCACAGTGGATGAACAACGAGGATTAATCGCTCGTGCGCGCGTGTACGTGTGTGTGCGTGCGTGCGTGCGTGCGTAGGTACGTGTGGGTGTGTGGCGCCAGATGGTGTGACATCTTTGAAATCTACAGAAGAATGATAGTTCAGTATAAAGACAGTTGGTTGAACATTACGAACCAGAGAATAAAGGCAGTCGATGCAGTGGAAAAACCCGTTGTCCCAGTTAACAATAAAATATCAAGACGCGGGAATCCACTGGTGAAAGTAACGGTTACCATCTTTCAAGATATGAAAGGACCTACTATGGTGCATTTACAGGAAAGGTGAGAAAATGTGACTTGTGCTTGATACAGTGACGAGCTAGTGAACAAACTGAAGCCCGCGATATCATTTAAACGGCTCGACTTCTCTCAAAATGAGTTTGTTGCTGCACGACGCCTGCCCTCACACAGCAGCGCATACCGTGGATATACTACATGTTCTGAAATATTAGGTCTTGAAACATCCAGCATACAGTCCAGACTTGGCGCCGTCGGAAATTCACTTGTTTGGACCATTTAAAGAACAATTTCGGGGTCAGAGATTATCAGACGACAGCGAGATAACTGAGGCGGTAAAATTGGTTTACAAAAAAGTTAGTTACATATCCTTTACAGGACGTAGCCGTTAACCCCAGCATTTTGGCTGTTCTTGATTCCTGGGCAAGTTTAAGTTCAGTTGTTTGTCAATGCTCTCTAAACGACCAGCACCCATATTATTTCATTTAAAAAGACCAACGTAAAGCGGTCTGCTGCCAAATTGCCTGCAGCTGTGTTTAGAACGCGGTATGCGGGATTACGAACTTCGCCACGGAGCCGGTTAAAACTGTTTTAAAGCTATACCTAAAAATCATTTTCCTAGAAGGCAGTCAAGACTATGATGAGATAATAAGACATACAAAGTTTCATGTTCGCACTATTGTGAAGAAGGTACTCGTAAAATAGATTCCTGTTACTGAATGACTTCCCTTCGTTTATACTGCTCTTAAAAGTACGTTCTTCGGCAGTGTAGTATATTACTGTTCTTTTTGGTATGGTCTTTAATGGTGTATTGATACTTTCAATAACAGTATTTATAATACACTATTCAAGAAGATACTTTCAGTAGCAGCATGTATAATACATTATTAAAGAATGTACTTTCAATGGCAGTATTTATAATACAACACTAAAGAACACATTTTCAGTAGCAGTACATATAATTAACTACCGAAGAACATACGACCAAGAACAGTTTGTATAACAGTGTGTTATATATACCGCTATTGAACATTTGTTCTTTAGTAGTGTTTTTTATATACTGCCATTGAAAGTAAATTCTGTAATAGTGTATTATCTTTACTGCTACTGAAATTATATTTTTTAATAGTTTTGAACGTAATAAGAAAATCTAGTGGTCTGTGTAATAGTCTTTCCGTTGACTATCAGGCTAAAATCATAGACATCGTCAAAAAGACTATTTACAAATTATAACGAAAAGGGGAATGCAGCAACAGTTTTCGGTCCCATCGTTACCTCCAGTCGTTCAAGTATTTACAATAATAAGAGAACTAGAATAGACTAAATTCACTTACATTGACAACAGTAAGTTAGTAGATGAAAACAGTTCGTCCTAATCACAGCTTGATCAAACTTATAAACAGTCAACAGCCAGTTACTCACTCATGCAGTTCCGTTGTAATTGACTGGGCACGCGTTTAGGTAAGTACCCATTTGTATTGTTCGGTTATATATTTCCAATCGTTCTGTTCTTGTTGTTCCGTAAATAAAGACTTCAGCCGAAACATTCGCCTGTATTGCGTGTGTTGTATTCATCCGTCGAGCTTCTTGGTCATCTTGTGTTTATATTGCCACTCCGTTGTAAGCACGGCAGCAGCAACCTCTCACACAGATCTACTACAAGTTGGCGTCTCACGTGCCTCACTCATTCTGACGCAAAGTCGATTTATACAGGGTGCATTTTCAATGACTGGACAGTGTTTGAAAATATTGCCGGTCCAAGTTTTGTATTTACCTATTATGCTGCATGCACTTTACAAAGGGTGAATACAAAACTTTGACCAGCAATATTTTCAAGCACTGCACAGTCATTAAAACCACACCCTATATCTTCCACCCAAGCTGCCACTAGTTATGTAAACATGACCAAAACCACGAGGCAACAATAAGATACTGTTTAATGTGTTTAATTGGGTAAACATGACCAAACCATGAGGCAACAATAAGATACGGCTTAATGTGTTTAATTAGGTAAACATGACTAAAACTGTGAGGCAACAATAAGATACTGTTTAATGTGTTTAATTGGGTAAACATGACCAAACCATGAGGCAACAATAAGATACTGTTTAATGTGTTTAATTAGGTAAACATGACCAAAACCATGAGGCAACAATAAGATACTGTTTAATGTGTTTAATTGGGTAAACATGACCAAACAATGAGGCAACAATAAGATACTGTTTAATGTGTTTAAATGTGTAAACATGACCAAACCACGAGGCAACAATAAGATACTGTTTAATGTATTTAAATGTGTAAACATGACCAAACCATGAGGCAACAATAAGATACTGTTTAATGTGTTTAAATGTGTAAACATGACCAAACCACGAGGCAACAATAAGATACTGTTTAATGTGTTTAATTAGATAAACATGACTAAAACTATGGGGCAACAATAAGATACTATTTTATGTGTATAATTGGGTAAACATGACCAAACCATGAGGCAACAATAAGATACTGTTTAATGTGTTTAATTGGGTAAACATGACCAAACCATGAGGCAACAATAAGATACGGCTTAATGTCTCTAATTGTGTAAACATGACCAAACCACGAGGCAACATTAAGATACTGTTTAATGTGTTTAATTGGGTAAACATGACCAAACCATGAGGCAACAATAAGGTACTGTCTAATGTCTCTTGTGTAAACATGACCAAACCATGAGGCAACAATAAGATACTGTCTAATGTCTCTTGTGTAAACATGACCAGACCATGAGGCAACAATAAGATACTTTTTAATGTGTTTAATTGGGTAAACATGACCAAATCATGATGCAACAATAAGATACTGTTTAATGTGTTTAATTGGGTAAACATGACCAAACCATGAGGCAACAATAAGATACTGTTTAATGTGTTTAATTGTGTAAACATGACCAAAGCCATGAGGCAACAATAAGATACTGTTTTATGTGTTTAATAGTGTAAACATGTCCAAACCATGAGGCAACAATAAGATACTGTTTTATGTGTTTAATTGGGTAAACATGACCAAAACCGTGAGGCAACAATAAGATACTCTTTAATGATTTTGTTACATGTCTGCTGTAGGACGTTACAGTCAACCCCAGATTGATTATCTAGGCAATTTTACGTTCAGTGGTGTATTTGCTTCCTTAACGAGAAGTCACATTTAAAATTCAACTGACCGGTGTGGTGGAGTAAATCTACTACCTGGCTATCAGCGTAACGGAAGTCTAAACGCCAGCTCAAGGACCCCGTCAGACACGGTATCTATTAATAAAACACAAGTTTCTGACTAGACAACTCTGTGGCGAAGGGGTTCCAGACGCAATTACCAATCCCGCATACGACGTTCGAAACACACCCACGGGTAATTTTGCAGCAGACTTCCTTGTGTTGGTTTTCACAGAATAGTATGAATGCCGGTCGTGCAGAAAGTAATGGTAAACTATTGAACGTAAACTTGCCACGAAATAACACACAACCCAAAAAATGCTAGTGTTGACTGCCACGTCCTGTAAATGACATGCACCTAACTTTCTCTGACAAATGCTGGTGCCGTTATTGTTATCTTTGTCATAACGTAAGCACATGCAGACAGTATGCCAGCTAAGACACAGAAGACAAGACAATTGTTAACTCGACACACACAACCGTTTGAACGCCATGAAACAAGTTAGGTGCAGGGGCTAATAAACATGACTGTTTCCAGGTGTCCTCTTCTATAGGCAGATTATACATACAAGTGCATCTTTGCTGATGCAGTGGAGTTCGTGCTCTGCGCCCAGCTCCATTGTTTGATCTGTGGCAGGGTACGCCAGCGTTTATTGAGATACCCGTGGGTATTGATAGCAGAATTTTACCAACAACAAACGTGGCGGTAAAAAGACCTTGTCTATGATTCTGAGTCGACTGGGTTACGAATGCAATTTGTAATCCCGCATACCGCGTTCGAAACACAGCTGCGGGTGATTTGGAAGCAGATTACTTTGCGCTGGTTTTCATAAAATGGCGTGAGTATCGGTCGTTCAGAAAGAATTGGCAGACTAATGAACATAAACATGCCAAGAAACTTGTCACAAACAGTAAAAAATGTTGGGGTTGACTGCGACGTCGTGTAAAGGATATGCAACCGAACTATGATTCTGTATAACTGGAACATGGAGAATCGCCCAGGTCAATCCTTGGCAGAAGTAGGATTATTTTATTCGAGCAGTAAGGCTACGAGGTCGACCGAACATCATAAAAATGGATACCGTGGGAATTATCTCTGAAGGAAGGGACAAGGGAGGCAATTATTCTACCTAACTCATATGTCGCGGACTAGAATACATGTAGACTTTCACATGCCAACACTATGGGGGACCTTTACCTTATAATTAAATGTAAAGAAACTGGATGTCCTTTACAGGACGTTGTAATCAACACCTGCATTTGTTGCATGTTTTACAGAGTGAGATAAAGCTGGGTGGTTTGACAGAGTGAGATAAATATGGGAGGTTTGACAGAGTGAGAAAAATCTAGGTGGTTTGACAAAGTGAGATAAAGCTAAGTGGTTTGAGTGAG
Source organism: Cepaea hortensis (assembly GCA_963921405.1). Taxonomy (NCBI): domain Eukaryota; kingdom Metazoa; phylum Mollusca; class Gastropoda; order Stylommatophora; family Helicidae; genus Cepaea; species Cepaea hortensis. Next base: position 66,352,600 of record OY992877.1, on the reverse strand, counting down.
TGAGATGAATCTAGGTGGTCTGACAGAGGGCACTAAAGACGATCTGTGATAAAACGTATCAATAACATAGAGGGCAGAAGCTCAATGTATTTATCCATCTAACCTTTCGAGGGGATGACGTAATGCAACGTCTACAGGAACGGCTCATTACAGCAGTCGGCCGAACATTCTGTGCTTCAACTCCAGTTATTAGGTACAGAACCACACCTATTCCCACGCTAGCAGTAAAAGAATCTACCCCTCTGTACGCCACATCCAATTGCATTTACCAATTCACATGCAGGTGCGAGTCTACCTACATCGGCAGAACAGAGCGGCAGCTACACAGCGGGGTTGTTGAGCACATACCAAACTGGATTGACAAGATATTACACACAGGCGATTAGATCATGGGAAGGCTGATACACCACAATTATAAACTTCCGGCGTCGTCATTTGCACGTCATGTCTTGGAAACCGGTCATGTAATTGATAGAGACAGCGCTTTTCGTTTGTTAAAGTTTGCAGAAGCCCTAATGATTAATCTACATAGGCCAATTGTGTGCAGACAGAAAGACATGGTAGTCAATTTAAAATTACCATGGTAAATAATTGATATTACTGTGTGAACTGTTCGTGTACCAGCTTGAACGATGTATCTAGTTATTTTACTCTACCTTGTGTGACTTCTACAGTATGTACCTGACGATATGCAGCGAAATATGCCAGGCCATAAATCGTACAATCTATGGTTTGTGTCTTCGTTATTCAAATTCACTACGGGAAAACATTGTTTTGATCATCCTCTACGTAGCTCTGCACGGCACACGGCAATGACCAGGTTTATTCTATACATGGATTCGAACGGAAACAACTAACTATATCTCCTCAAAGCAGGATCATTATGCAAGAACTCACATGCTCTTTACACCATCATATCCCCTTATTCCACTCTCTCTACCTCCTCCAACCTCTCTCTCTCCCCCGCACGTCTCTTACAAACACACACACACACACAAACACACACACACACACACACACAAACACAAACTGTGTGTTTAAAAAATGCGGCTTAAAGACAACAGTGTTGACTTCATTCGTGTATTTTATCCCATTTGGCTGGGTCTCTTTCCGAAAATACTAAACAGTATGGCTGCCGGTAGTTCAGAAAGTAGTGGAAAATTACTGAATGTAAACTTGCCAAGAGATCACAACAGTAAAAAAAAAATAAATGCTGGTGTTGACTGCAACTTCCTGTAAAGGATGTGCAAATAACTTTTTTAACTTTCCGAAGAGCGACCTGCAAAAACGTCGCACGGAGCACGAACTCGGTAGCTCCAATCACGACCCCAGGGATCTACGAAAATATGTGTATGTAGGTGATTGTGTGTGAGATATTCTCAATAATTGTTATGCAAAACACGATCACTGTAATGTACGATAAAGGAATACCGACCTTAAACAAGTATTCCAGCACGCCATGTGGATTCTGTGTAACCGCTTTGATATCTTTTCCCAGCCAGGTCGCGCGGAGACAGGACCTTTGTGAGCCCCGGACATTAAGTGCCGAATCCAGGTAAAAGTGTAAAGGAGATCGTGGAACGCATGCCTCTTCAAAAGGATAGGTAAGCTAGTAAAGCGGAGAAACAATCATAGTTTACCACCTGCCAATGTGGTTGCCATAGATTCAAATCTTCCTCGCTATGGGGTGTGCTCGTAATTGCTTCACAAAATATGTCATCGTCATCATCACCTATATCATCATCATTATCATCATCATCATTATCATGATCATCATTATCATCATCATCACCACCAACTGGCTAGCACCATGCAAACGTTTTTTCCATAACAGTTGTACTAAAAAATATATGTCATAACCATTACCTCTGTTGTGTCATGAGTAAATTTCAATCACATTTTGAAGCAGCCTATGTTATAGTCCTCCTCCTCAACACTTGCTCGGTAAGTCTCCCTCCACAATTGTCTCTTCCAGATGTTCATGTCGTTTTACATGTCCAAAACATTTAATATTCCTCAATTGTATTTGTCAATAATAATAATAATAATAATAATAATAATAATAATAATAATAATAATAATAATAAAGAAAGTTAGAGACGTCACAGTCAACCCATGCATTATTTGGCTGTTTGTGATTTCCTGACAAGGTTACTTTCAGAATTTTGTTTTGCCATTGCTTTCTGAACGACCGTCACTCATACCATTGTATGAAAGCAAGGCGGTCTGCTGCCAAATCGGTCTCAGCAGTGTTTCAAACGCAGTATGCGGGGATTACGAATTGCGTCCGCAACACTTTCGTCACAAGCCGGTCCTTCGTCACAGGAGCGGGTAATAATAATGTCATAATAACTAATCACCAATAACCAGTTCTAGATAAATAGATCTGTTTGTTCTCCTTAGAGTCCAATTAATTGCTCGTACTCTTCTGTAACACCTACATTCATAAAAGTATATGTGCTTTTCAGCTGATTTGTTGGTGGTCAGCAGAATGAATAGGACCGCTCGTTCTTAAACATCCGATGTGCTGATGACGAGGTAGCTGTTCAACCCCTACACCAGTCGGTTGGTCTAATGTGCCGCGTCCTTGACTTGGGGATGTAAATTACAAGTACCTCAGAACTCGGAGTAGTTCCTGAGCCTGATGGCTTCTGTGTATTATCCATGGGCTCTGATTTTAGCAGCTTTGGTTTTGATAATTAAAGAAATTAAAATTAATAATTAAATTAATTAATATTCATTATTTATTTTTCCTTTCTTCTATTTTCTTGAGTGTTTATGGAGTTATCCATAATATATGTTTCCCGTCCCTTTCTTTCAAGAACTTTCATATAATTTTACCTACTGCCAACTCTTCTTCATGTTCTGTACTCTCGATGTAGCAACTTCATGGAAGGCCAGGCGATCACGGTTTGCTCTCACATATACAGACGCACGAATGCACGCACACCCATATAAATAATCCACAATGATAACTAAAGAATTATTGGGCGATTTCTCTCTCTGTCTCTCACGCAAGCACGCGCGCGCGCGCGCGTACACACACACACACATACACACTCACACACACATGCTTGCATTTGTTTAATACGACTTCTTGCAGATATAAAATTCCAGTACGGAATTTATACACTCCGATGATTTCCAAGCTAGTAGAGTGGAAGTAGATCTATACAACAGAATGCCGCATAGTTGGACTTTGGTACCGGATCTGGCTGTAAAGCTCTACATCAACCTCATTCCGGTAGGCGCAAAATCTTATCAGGACCCACATGCCAATTAATCACACTTTATTTTCTAGTTCCCACCCAAGAATCACCAGTATATTAACCAAGTGACTGATCGACCTACCAAGCGATCGATCAACCAAACAATACTGTAGGATGATTTACATCTGTTACAGTACTTCGTATTCCATGATCACGTGTAACATTATGTTAACATAACAGTGTGTAATCGGTGTTGTGGTTTAGAGGATAGTGGATCGCAGTTTCACAATTTCCTGACATATATTACAGAGTTACGAAGTCGAGAGTTCCGAATCAACCCAAGCGATGTGTACGCAGATCGCCTTGTGTTGATTTAGACGAAATGAGGCGTCGGACGTTCAAAAAACTATGGCAAACTACTGAATGTAAAATTACCTAGTAAAATACAAACAACAAATGCATGCTGGGGTTGATTGCAACTAACTTATTTATGTTAATACTTGTGTGTGTAAAGTTAAGTTACCTTCAAGTAAAATCAGACTTGCATATATGTATGATTTTGCCAGAACTATAACGTTTATCAAAAACTATGCATAGCCGGAGCGTTTCAATGAGTTTGGCATTTTGAGAACTTTACAAGGTTTATGTTTCAGCTGTATGAGGCTGATTAACCAACTCCTTTCCTCTTTACGTTTGTGTTCACAAAGTCATAACAACGGCCAGTGGCTATTGTTACCATTAGGTGAATTGTCACTTGTTTAAAAACTAAGACAGCTAATACAGATATCCCCTCCAACCAGTTGAGCTTAAACAACTACTAATAAGCAGATAAGCACTAATAGTGCTTCCACATTGACGTGGATAGGCCTTAGGTTCATATCAGAATACGAACAGCCTTGCCAGTAGTGGGTTATGTTCTATATTTAAATCACAAATCCCGAAACAACCAAATAAATCATCTACTAAAAAAACTACAAAAGTCTACGAATATGTACCTACACCAGTTATAAAGACTAAACTGGTACGACAGAATTACCCTTGTGCTTGTGTAGCATATGAGAGAACTAGGTATATCACGGTGGATCAACAAGCCATGGATAAATAATGGCGCTGCATGGTGTTGTGAAACCAACTCAGTAGTATAACCTTTTTTTTCGCATATCCTATTACAGGACATCGCTGTCAACACCAGCATTTTATCACTGTTGTTGATTTCTTGGCAAGGTTACGCTCAGTAGTTTGAAATTGCTTTCTGTGCGGCGGGCTCACATATCCCGTAAGTAACGGGCGCGGCAAGAACGGAATTACGGAGAAAGTCTCAAACTCTTAGGTCAGGGAGACTTGCAGTAGTTTAACTAGATTGTCATTATATATAATCTACAATGAGAAAGAAATATTTGACTATCTCTCTCTCCCTCTCTCATGTGTGTGTTTGTCCCACTCTCTGTGTATCTGTCTCTCTCACTCTCTATGTAGTGTCGTCTTTGTCTCTCTATCCCTCTGTGTCTCTGTCTGTCTGTCTGTCTGTCTGTCTGTCTGTCTGCCTGCCTGTCTGTCTGCCTGCCTGTCTGTGTCTGACCATGTTGTATGTGTATATTTGTGTCTATCATCTCTCTCTCTCTCTCTCTCTCTCTCTCTCTCTCTCTCTCTCTCTCTCTCTCTCTCCTCTCTCACTCTGTATGTGCCCTATTCTTTGTCTCCCTCCCATGCTATATGTGTCTGCCTCTGTTTCTCTCTCTCTCCTCTTCTCTTTATCTCTTTGTCTCTCACTCTGAATACCTCTGTATATTTCCCCACCCCCGTTTTCTCTCTTTCTCACCGTAATCTTCAAATGTACTACTGACTTTACAACTACTCAATCACCATATCAAACAACCAATCACTACACACTTAAACTGTTTTATATTAGAGTGAATCGCTGGTATTTATAGAAGCTAAAAACTAATGAGAACGTTTGATGTACCAACGGCCATCCCCAACGTGTCATGGCCAGCCCGTGAAATTGCACTGATGTAATGAGCATTAAAACAACCGATACTATCTCTGTATTAACAGCCTGTTTGTATTTGATGCTGTAGGCGCAGTGTTTTGGCACAGAGAATGTGCAGATGGGGCGGATAAAGAGTGGCACAGCTCTAACTGCTTTCTTGTTTATTGAGCTCCGTGACCTGGCGTTACACACGCGGACATTTCAGACCAGTAACCGAAACAGACTTCTGTCTGCTACTCTGTATACAAACTGACAGACTGATGAATGAATTGATGGGTGGACGGATAAACACACATACAGTTAGATACAGGCTAACGGATCGACACTCGCCCGCCCGCCACCTCCCCCCGTGCACACACGCAAACGCACATGTATACATACATAATACATTCACACATACATATAATAGATTATATAGACTGATGGAGGGAGGGCGGACAGACAGACAGTTCGGTTAGTGCTTAAATATTTAGGTTGGTCAATAAGTTAACCAGAGAATAACACATGTATTTACATATATAAAAAAAATGAACGAATGCAAAGGAAATGTTCATTAAAATAAATTGAACGAAATTTAAAAAAAAAAAATAAGTAAAGAAAGGTTGTACAGTGTCACAGAAGAAAGAATAACGACCATTAAGAATGTTGGTCAGCATACCCTCTTTAAGACCGTGTCCTAAATCACAAGTCCCATGCACTGAAGGTGTTGCCGTCAGAGCCTTGAAAAGGGATGGCACCGACGTGAGGCCGGTGCAGACCCGCCTTCCGACACGACGTCACAGCACCATACCAGGAGGGCTGTGTTGCCGGGTTCTACTTTTCTCTACAAGTTCAGAAACCGGAGGGGTGTTTAAGACCGGGACTGGTAGTTCCCATCCTCGGAGAGGGAGATTATGCTGAAAACAGGTCAAGATTCAGCACTGCACATACAGACTGGATGGGTTCGGGCCTGAGTTGGTCATGTTTTCATGCGCGGATTTAGGCATTCGCATGCACGTACACTCCACCTACCCAATGCCCACAGGAAGACCGGAAAGCAAATCGTGTATCTACTACTGGAATACGTAAAAACCGGGCTTGGGTGCGTGACATGCTTAAATGATGTGTCTGGATTTACTTTAAAAAAAAAAGTCGCTTAAAAGTCGACAGGGTCGACTTCATTGCACCGGGTTTTATCCCATATAGCTCGGTTCTTTCCGCAGCGCGGAAAGCGTCGCACAAAGCACGAACTCCGTAGCGCAAGGGCGACGACCCACATGAGTCTCCGAAAAATTTAACTCGTGAACCGAAGGACGCGGCCCGGAATCGAACCCACAACCTTAGGAGCCCGAGTTAAACGGCTTGACCACTTCGCCACTCATAACGGTACAAGGCCGCTGTGATAACTCTGCCTGTCTGCCTGCTTGTCTGCCTGTCTGCCTGCCTGCCTGTCTGTCTGCCTGCCTGCCTGCCTGTCTGTTCTCGTATATGTTATCGAATCGGCGCTGTCTGCACCATGTCACAAACCAGTCTGACAGACACAACAATAGAGCGCGTAAGTCCATCTATTAACTTAAGACCCCATTGAAAGACACACGATCGACTGGACCACCCACTGAATCATCTAAATTCCTATAGACAAATACATTTGCATTTTTTTTCAGTATTTCCATAATAGGCAGTTAATCCCACATGAATCCCTCATTGAAACGTTTCAACAATGTATAAAGCAAACTGCTGTTAATGTAAGAGAAGGGCAGCAAATTACAGATATACAGTTATATTTATAATCATCAAGTGTCTTGTTAATTGAGTCTCCAACATGATATATCAATTCGTGTCGTGATATTTTGTTTTCTATAATCAGATGTGAGGCTTTCAAAACTTGTTTCTCCCTGCCATCGTCTATCTAAACACAGAAGCCACAGACAATATGCTAGACGATTTATTGCCTGGCACATTCGCTCGTCTGGCGCATACTGAAGAGCTATATATGATATAACATGAATAAGTGAATAATACTTACGCTGAAACAATTAAAACGCGTATCACAGGTATTGTTTAAAGGTTGAACATATGTTATCCCCACGGTAATTTCAAATTTACCCCGAATTCTTTCTGTTTGCATATGTTTAGATCAACCGACTGTTAATTATGAATGTGCTCAATATCGCCCCTGCCGCCTTTGCTTCCCAGTCCATTTACTAGGACCTATTTTAGACTGGGTCGACCTGGCAGTCCTGATCAGTGAAAACAACCCCCACTTCTAAGTGAAGTAGGCTCGAACACTTGACCTCCGTATCAGCAGGTAAAGAGTTCTAGTATCGCGCCGCTATCTCGTCTCGCTTCTCTTGAAAGTATATATATATATATATATTTTTCATTCTGTAGCCTATCCGTCGCAGATCCTCGCTCCCATAACAACCTTCCGGAAAACCTATCGTATCGTAAGCAAGATGTCCCGCGTCAGATACACCCATTTGAAGATCACCCGCCACATCCTGCTCCCACCTTCTCTTTGACCGCCCACTTCTTCTCTTCCCTGACATATAACTCTCCATTATTGTTCTCTCCAAACTTTCGTGACGTTTCAAGTGACCAAAATATTCCAGTTGTCTTTGTTTTAACATCTTTAACAGCCAACGTTCTTCAATTTTCAGCTCTTGAAGTATGGATGCATTTGTTCTTTTCTTTATATACCTAAATATCTAATTTATGTCTTGTTATATATATCTGCCGCCCTCCGTGGCGAAGGTGTTACTGACGCGGTTCGTAATCCTGTATACCCGTTTTCGAAACACAGCTGTACGCGATTTGACAGCAGACCGCGTTGCGCTGGTTTTTACGAAATGTATGGTGCCGGACGTTCAGAAAGCAATGGCAAACTGCTGAAAGTAAACTTGCCAAGACATCAACAACAGCAAAAAAATGCTGGCGTTGACTGCACACGTTCTGTAAGGGATTGTATATATCTAATGTCCTAAATTTATACCACTGAACTTTAATTGTACTAATTTGAACTTTAATTGTACTAATTTGCATAATCCGTAAAAAGATAGTACCTTTTAAGTTAGTTGCATGTCCTATAATGGGCATTGAAATAAAGGCCTGCTGTTTGTGATTTACTAGCCAATGTCATTAGTTAAGTAGTTTGCCATCGCTTTCTGAATGGCGGACACCTCATGCCATCGAAATTAACGCAAAGCGGTGTGTTCCCAAATCGCCCTCGGCAGATTCCGATCCCCCCGACTCGGGATGTACGGAAATTGTGAAACACATTGTCACTCTGCCCTGAATCACAATGCAGGTTACATTGAATTACCTCTACTTGCGCTGGGAGTCTCCGTGGAGAAGTGATAAAGTCTTCTGCCTCGAGCTCCGAAGATTGTGGGTTCGATTCCGGGGCTACGTCTTTCGGTTCACGACTGCATTTTTCTCGGAGACTCCTGAGGGTTGTCGCTGGAGCTACGGAGTTCGTGCTTTGCGCGAGGCTTTCGGCAGGCCGCTTTGCAGAAAGAGACCGAGCAGTATGGGATAAAACTCGGTGCAATGAAGTCGATACTTTTGACTTTTAAGACTTTTAAGACCTTTACTTGTCTCTTAAAAACTGAAGACCTTTGCTCAAATTCTGCAACCACTGGAAGCAACAAGTAGGTTTGGACCAAACATGGTACAAAAAACAAACAAACAAACAAACAAACCAGAAAGTAAATATACGCTCACTAAGCATTGAAACTGCGGAAGATATCACGAACCAAAACAAACACGATGATCCTAGTATGGCGGTCACATCTAGCGATATGTGATCCTTCGCCAGTGAATCAGTTCAGAAATGCTAGCTCTGTTTGAATGCTCCGTGGGGTATTATTTATAGCTTTAAGTTAATCTCATTTGTCGATATATAAGGTGTATTTTTAATGACTTTGCAGTGTATGAAAATATTGCCGGTCCAAGTTGTGTATACACCCTCTGTAAAGTTCATGCAACATAACAGGTAAATACAAAACTTGGACCGGCAATATTTTCAAACACTGCACAGTCATTAAAAATACACCCTGTATCTCAAACATGAATATGAAAGTCTCGTTTTTTTTTTTTTTGCTCCTGCAAAATTGCTTGTGAATGTATTTGAAATCAAATAAACAACGTGTTTATCTGTCAATGTTTCCAGGACATGTCCCCGTCCAGAGGTCAGCAGGATCGAATGGATGAGAGAGATCGTTCTTAAACTTCCGGTGCGCTAATGCCGTGGTAAATGATTCAGAATCCTTACACCGGTTTGTTGGACTAAGATGTGAACTTCTCGTCCTTGACTTGGGGACGTACATTACAAGTATCTCAGAAGCCTGAGTGAGTTCACCTGATGGCGAGGGACACTGGTAATAGGGAAAGTTAATCCACATGCAAACATCAGTCCAGTGCACTGGGAGTAGTAGAAGCAAGTTCATAGACTACGCTTGAGTTCAAAGCGAGCAATAATAAAAAAAATGTCCCCGTCCGTAATGACTGAGTCTGGTGTTTGAACCAGCTGCTGCCTATGATCGCATGGTGTCATTCTGCTCATGCTATCAGCCTGTCACATCACTCATTCCTTTTAGCAAAGCCATGTCACGAATTACGCTGCTCAATTGTTCATTGCATCTGTGGCATAACGCTAACCACCATTATTCAGTTTACAAGACTACACGCAAAAGAGAGGAGAAAATATATAACAATTGACTACAGGAGCAAACTGAAACCAGAACTGCTAAATTAACATCACATCAAACTGAAACTTGAACAATTGACAGAAGATGACGTCAATTCTAAGAAACATTTCATCAGCCCAAGCTCAGGAGACCATTGGACAAAACCGACATGTGACACCGCCTCAATTTGAAAACCCGCGTAGAATATGTTAATCGCGCACTCTTCCTAAAACATGCCCGATGAACAGACGTGAAAACTAGTGTGACCGATTTTCAAATAAGGAAGGCAGAATGTCTGGATCCCAGGTGAGCTTGTTAGTCCTTAGATTGAACTGATGACCAGATGTATCAAAGGCCTAAGAATGGTATCCAGTGTTTGTAATGTCAATTGAAATATATTATTATAAATTAAAACCTCGGAAGTGAAAACTGTTTGACTGTTCCATTCTGCCGACGCAAGGTCGATTCCCGGGCAACTGACAATCTACTACTCTCTTCGAATACTGCAATCTCTGATATTCTTAAAGATAGTTATTAACTTTAAGAAGTGCATAATAATACTACATTCTATTCTGGACAACTGTACGAAATGATGATTCTAAAGCAATCTTGTGCCTTTCATCGGAAACACTGCTAAAAATGCTATCACTTTCTACAGCAAAAATGACAGTTCGGGTACTAAAATGAGTGCCTTGTTCTAAAACAGACTTATCTATGTCTATTTACAATCTAGAAAGCTGAAAGAGAAATCAAATATTTCCTTTCTGCTTCATCTATTGAATAAATAGGGTTTGATGGAATAAATATTTATATTTATGTCACAATTTAATTAGATAAGGGCACTTATGAACTGCATTACATCAGCAAAGTTGTGCTTCGCGGAACTCCACCACCAGAAGTTGACTTAACTCATTACTCAACACAACTTAACAAACACAACCACCCACAACTCAACACTCAACACCACAACAACAACAGATAAGGGGAGAGGAGTTATTATACACAGAAGAAGAAGAAGTTGGTTGATTGGGAAAACACAGAGAATTATTTATACACACTACAAACCCAATTGAGTGATAGAAATATTATAAATGTATGTCATTTATTTGCATGCACCTTGACACCTCCTCACTCTTGTCACTGTCTTACTGTACACGTCTCACTGACCCCAGGTCCCATGAGAACTTACATACAGCAGGAACCAGTTGATACAAGGGGTACACAGTGTGATAAACTCTGACCACCCCAAATTAACCCAACACTAGATTAGAGAAAAGAAGAGAGGAGGGAGGGGAACTAGTTCCTACTTCAGGAATTTAGGTTTCTTTTACCTACTTCTAGAATATTGCATTGGCAGAATTGTATATGTTTATGTGAATCTTACACAGTGAATTCTTGGTGGCAACCCAGTTGGCAACCCACAACCAACCAGCTGGCAACCAACTGACCAACCAACCAAACCAGATCCCAGAGAGAGAGAAAGAGATGACCCACACTTGAGATGGAAGAAGACTTGGTCATGGGCAGAACTGGAGTGGATCCATCAGTCAATGGACCAAGGCTTATCCAAATCTCCCATCACAAGGGTACCTTTCTTTTAGGAACACACAACACTCACTTTCAGGAACTGATACATAAATGTTGATTTCACTATCACCACACTTAACATGTACAACATTCAATTGTTTACCATGTTTTCACACTTGTTGACATCATGTATATTGATGCTTATTTATTGATGGTTTGTGATATTGGTCCTATATGCATGTTTCTAATTTATCTTGCGTACATCACGAAAGAAATGTACATGACAGGCCAGAAGACACAGGCCCATTCAATAAATAATTAACTGTCACTGATCTTAAGTTCATTATTGGTTCAACCTATCTGTGATTCTCCATCTTATGTGTGTACACTAAGTTATTCAGATCTATTGTGATTGGTTATGTGTTTAATTGTTTAAAAACAAATTAACCCATGAAGGAATATGTAATTGGGAGAGACTCAAGGTCTATCAACTGCTCAACATCCATGCTTTCTTAAAATAAATCAGGCTGAGAAAATTCTCCAGACTTTCCTCAGATTTGATAAACAAAAGGGGGACTCAAGAGCTATAAGAATCCTTGGAGAAAGGGCAGAATCCCAGTTGGTATTTATTATTTTCACCAGGGCCATAATCTATATCTCCTAGACAAAATTAAATAAGACGAGGCCTGCAGATAACTCGAGGGTCATATTCTGGGGTTATTGAAGACAGAAGAGGATGGGGCCCAACCTCTTTGATTAGAAATGGGGCATGCACCTGTCACAAAATAAAACACCGCGTTTGACCAGCTGATTACTATAAGAGGATTTCTGATTAAACGGACTATCTGCAAAGCGACAATTGTTTCAACTAATACAGAGAAAACATTCATAGTTGTGGCTGCACGTGTTCACAAACAGGTCGGGCATAAATAACAGCTGTACTTGTACATCTGGTCAGCAAAAATAGGAACATTCGGAAGTGAGATGAATGCATACATCGCGTTGACAGTTTATCAATAGTCAGAGAAAACCGGAATTGCCAGCTAGGGACAGGAAACAGTCCGTCTGTCATTAGAGTTTCCCGACATCAAACAGAAATGGCAGCGGTGATTGTCACCAGTCGACAGAAGATTGACGGCTTGTTATTGGCAACTGTTGTTGGGAGTATACAGGAGCTCGCTGGCTTGTTTTGGGAATCTAAACAACTGATGACAACTCTGACATTGATGGGGCCAGGGAAACTAGATTCTTGACAATGGATGATATGCCCAAATAACACCTGCAGGACATCAATCATGTCACGTGAACAATTTTAGGTGTTTGCCAGAAAACCATGATTGGAGAGGACAGTTGAACTCAAACCTTGGATTTTAGCGGACGTGCTTCGGCACTGCAGTTCTGATTGGAATAATGTCTACCGTGTGCTTATTAGTGGATTTAATGGTTCACGTGCGTGTCATGGCAATTTGTAGATGTGATTTGTTAGACTGCAGTGTTGCCTAAGGTAGTATACTATGTAATTAGTCCTAATTAATTTAGGCGGTAGCATGGTGAAAACTAGTTAGAGTAGTGAAGTGATATTGGCTCTGCTAGGGTGAATAGAATACTGAGGTTGCCCTCTGTTTATTGGTCTTTCCTTATCATAGCCTGATTCGGACGTAGGTGAGAAGCTATAAGGCTCTCTGACAGAGTAGTTAGCTGTAAAATAACAGAGCAGGGTAATAAGCTTACACCCAGCCGGTAGGATCAGTGACTAGTGCTCTCACATGATGTGTTGGTTTTCCCCACCAGTTACTAGGAAATTCAACACTGGTTTTGGAAGAAGTTCACACCAATTGGACGAACACCAGTTGGACTATAAAATGATTCTTACGGAAAAGGAATAACGTCCGAGAAGAAAGATGGTATATGTTTACGCTGGACTCATACTCAGAAGGGTTCACGTTGGCATGGCCCAGAAGAGCCAGCCAATATAACGACTCCTGCGTGGTATGGTTCACATAGGATGGGTGATGATTGTTGATATATCACACATCAGACAAACATTGTTTAAGGAACGAGAACATTAACGGATAAGTCACATCGTGTGCTAGATTTCAGTGTAATATTACATATGACATATACTTGAACCTAGATGAACACTAGTTAGGATCAAGTGTGGAAACATTAACAGTAAAACCTAAATACACTACAAAGGATTTGTGCATTCTTTAGGACCGATAGGAACTTACAAAGTTAGTTTGCAACCAGTCCGTAATCAATCTGTACTTACAAACAGTATCTATTTCGGATGATCATGAAGATGGATTACCAGGTGGCTACAGATGACAGTCAGTATCCGGCAAGAGGGTTTCGACACTGGGTGAGGTGCACTGGTTATGATTTAATGTGCTGTGGTGTGCCCTTGCAATGAAGAACTGACTATGCTATTATCTGAAAGTCCGATCAGACACACAGTATAGAACACATCACACATTTTCTTTGCATACACGCCTTACGTACATTACACATTTTTCTTTTAATAAATTAATCTGTATTAATTTTTAGAAGCAAGAGTTGTTGAGTATGTTGCGTTGGGGAAGTATGAGAGGGGGCATAGTACGACAGTGAGAGAGTGATAGGAAAAGGTGTCCATGGGCTGATGGAGTGTGTTGGACGGAAGCTGGTGGATTCTCCAGGATATTGATAAGAAAAGAAAATATTATAATGTGGGTGTTGACTCTCCTCACTCCAGGGACGACACTTTAAAGGAGGACACGACAGCACCAAAGTGATTTCCCACTCCCTTCAAAAATATATAACAGCATCTTTTGCATGGCTCAAAGAATATGAAAGTTCACTTTTACAATGTATATGGGTTAAGCTGATAATGAATATTAGACAGTACGCGTTGCAATTATCTGGGCTTAACATAAGCAGATAGTAAATACTGGTTAAACCGAATGTGAACTGATTTCAAGCAGAGAGATGTGAGCCTTGCCGATTGGATAAGTACGCTCGTTCTTAAATAACCGGTGCTTATGCCGAAGAGGCGGGTTCAACCCCTACACAGGACAACTGGATTAAAATGTTGACTTCTTATCCTTGACTTGGGGACGTGAATTACAAGTACCCCTGAATTAGGAGTGGGTTCGCCTGATGGCGAGGGACACTGCTTATAGGGAAAGGTAATTCACATGAAAAATCAGTTTAGTGCTGTACGAACGAACGAACAAAATTTATTTTCAAAGGGTTAAGAATTGGGCACGCAGGCCAGTCTGACATTCTGTCTTTCTTCTCTCTTTCCTCTCATACGTTATTTCATTCATACATCACTTATGAAGCTAATCTGAGACAACAACGGAATAATATGTGTAGCAGGTGCATGGACTACGGTTTTGTTCAAAGCGAGCGAGCGCCAAAAAAAAAAAAAAAGTGGGTACCCTCATACAGAGAATACACATCGATTACCCGCAGAGAGAATGTATAGTGTTTGTTGGAGTAAGAACTGATTTTTGTTACACACATAGATATTGTAATTGTTAAACACAGAGAGGCCACATAACTGACTGTTGCATACTACATAATTTTGTAACACTTTCAACAGCCAATCTGGCAGTAATCTAACACTGTCAGCAGTCAATCAAACAGTAATCTATAGCTATCAACAGTCAATAAAACAATAATCTATCACTATCAACATTCAATAAAACAGTCGTCTATCACGATCAGCAGTCAATCAAATAGTAATCAAGCACTATCAAACATCAATCAAACAGTAATATATCACTATCAACAGCCAATCAAACAGTAATCTAGTACTGTCAACAGTCAAACAGGCAGTAATCTAACGATATCAAAAGTCAATCAGACAGTAATCTGACACTGTCAACAGTCAATCAGACTGTAATATAACAATGCCAATATTAATGTAACACTGTCAAAAGTCAACCATACAGTAATCTAGCAGTGCCAATAGTCAATTAAGCAGTAATCTAGCAATGTCAACAGACAACGTGACAATAATCGAGCACAGTAAACGGCCAACCATGCAGTAATATAGCACTGTCAACAGTCAACCAGACAGTAATTTAGCACAGTCAACAGTCATTCAGGCAGTAATCTAGCACTGTCAACAATCAACCAGACAATAACCTAGCACTGTCAACGGTTAATAAGGCAGTATTCTAGTACTGTCAGCAGTCAATCAAATAGTAATCTAACACTGTCAATAGTCTACATGCAGTAATCTAGCACTGTCAACACTCTATAGACAGTAATCTAGCACTGTCAACACTCTATAGACAGTAATCTAGCACTGCCAACACGCTATAGACATTAATCTAGCACTGTCAACACTCTATAGACAGTAATCTAGCAATGTCAACACTCTATAGACATTAATCTAGCACTGTCAACACGCTATAGACAGTAATCTCGCACTGTCAATACTCTATAGACAGTAATCTAGCACTGTCAACACTCTATAGACAGTAAACTCGCACTGTCAATACTCTATATACAGTAATCTAGCACTGTCAACACTCTATAGACAGTAATCTAGCACTGTCAACACGATATAGACAGTAATCTCGCCTGTCAATACTCTATAGACAGTAATCTAGCACTGTCAACACTCTATAGACAGTAATCTAGCACTGTCAACACGCTATAGACAGTAATCTCGCACTGTCAATACTCTATAGACAGTAATGTAGCACTGTCAACAATCTATAGATCTAGTACAGTCAACAGTCACGACTCCTGCAATGGGTATTGCTTAAGACCTAGTTTGTGCCATACTCTCGCATGCATTGTCTAATACAATTCCTGTTACTTAATTACTTTTCCTTAAAAGAATGAAAAAACATAAATATTTTCCGAAGCAGGAGCCCGCAATGAGTCAGTGATGTGATAGAACATTCCCATTTTGTAGGTCTTAATGCAAGGAGGTATAGATGGCCAGTCTATCCCTCAATGACACAGACCACCAACGCGGGCGTCTGACCCTAGTCCAACCGCTCTCATGACAATCTCTCAACGACCAATCAATTACGTTAACGCCAGCTATAAATGTGCACACTGCTCAAATATTTCAACAAACCCCCACAGCCACACACAAATCAAACAACAAACAAAGTACTCACAATCGAATCATGGAAGTCAGATCCTGAAATGCTCCCTTTTCCACTGTGTGAATCTGATTATCCAAGAGCTGTCTGAGAACAAACAAGATGAACATTTACTATACTCTGTGTATTTTTTATTTTGCGCTCGCTCGCTTTGAACTCAAACGTAGTCCATACACACAACTTCTAGTAGCACTGGGCTGATTGCGTGTGGGTTAGCTTTCCGTATTACCAGTGTCCCTCGCTATCAGGCGAACCCACTCCGACTTCAGAGGTACTTGTAGTTCACGTCCCCAAGGTAAGGACGAACAGTCAATATTTTAGTCCAGCTGTCCGGTGTAGGGGTTCAACCCCTTACCTCGGCATCAGCACACCGTATGTTTAAGAACTCGCGTTATTATCCATTCGGCCATGCTTACCTCCATGCTCTGTGCAAAAGGTTAGTTCTAGCCCCAAGTGTCAGGAATGACAGTACCTGGCTAATGTAGCATACGAGCTTTATTACAGCTTGTGTTGGCGATAGAGAGATATAAGTATTACATGTTTAAAGGATACTTAAAATATAACACAAGCCACACGAGAACGTATTTTAACACAATAGCTGCATGACCTTAAGATGGCGTCGCAATCAACCCCGGCATTTTTTGGGCTGTGTGTAGTTTACAGGGCAATTTTTATATTCGATAGTTTCCCATGGTTTTCTGAACCACCGACGCATCATACCATGGAATGCAACGCCAAACGGTCTGCTTATAAATCTCCCTCACCTTATTTCGAACCCTCGACTCGGTATTACATACATGACATATTTTTTATTTTTTATTTTTCTTTTAAAATTTTTATCTTTATTTTCAAAGGGTTAAGAATTGGGCACGCAGGCCCGTCTGACATTCTGCCCTTCTTCTCTATTTCCTCTCATACATTCTTTCATTCAACATCTCTTATGAAGCAATTCTTTAACAACAAAAGAACAATAAGCATTAAAACGCATGAAAAATAATCAATAATACATAACTCGTTGAGGCAATGTTTAACATGGGCATCATAATTATCATTAGGTGGACGTGATACAGAAAAGTGCATAAAAGAGCACATCTTCAACATCTTCAACTGCTGGCAGGATAAATGGGGAAAAGGAATAACAACAGATCAAATATAAGGTCTAATGCTGTAACGCGGTATGCAAAGGTATAAATTGTACACTGATTACAAATAAAAACGGTACAGAAAGTTGAAGACAATGGTCGAAAAAGATATATGATTATTTGCAGTGTTAGCACACCACTTGGTAGTGAAGCAGCGAGAAACATGTGATGTGTATTGAAGTAGAACCGGCCTATCTGGCCAGGGATAGTGAACGCAATTTCACAATCCCGGCATACAGGGTCCGAAGTCAGACGCAGGCGATTTGAGAGCAGATACTTTTGTGTTGGTTTTCACAACGGTACGTTGGCCTTTGAAAAAACAATGGGAAACTACTGAATTGTCTAGAAAATCACAGTCAATAAATGCTGGGGTTGACTGTGATGTCCTCGAACGGACATAAACTAACCAACTTAGTGAAGCAGAACTCGTAACTTAGCTGACCATCTCCTCCTTTGAGTCAGATGATCAGGAGTGAAGACAATTACAGAGCTATGAAAAAGATGAATCATCAAAATTAGTTAGGGTTTGCACTGGGAAAATAACAGAGGGACATTGCAAGAAACATCTTGAACTGAACATCACAGCTGAAGAGTAAACAGTTAGTTAGTTAGTTAGTCGACAGATCATCCTCATTGCACATCGAACCATTCAGTCCATAAGTGCTCGGATCCCCTCCTCAGCAAATCCCGCAACGTGTAGCGGCTAACGACGCCAGTTCTGTGTTGATTGATCAATCTTCTTTGGCTTCCTGCGTAGTGTTCTTGTTTGGCCACCCCTCTTTTAACTTGCTGCTCTCGCAGTCTGGCCATTGTTGTAGATTCACAGTCATCACTTGGTTCTCGCAAAAGTCTTACTTCTCGTAGAGCATTCAGAATGTCGGCCTGGTCCATGGCGCGTCCGCCCTCCACAGTAGCCTCACCTGCGAGCTTGTCAGCCCGCTCATTTCCTTGTACTCCCGCATGCCCTGGCACGAAGATGAAACTAATCTTTGCCAGTCGAGACCGCTCCAGAGGCAGCAACCATTCTCTTCGGATCGACCCCTCCTCTATCCTCTTGATCATGTTCATTGAGTCGCTAAGGAAACAAGCCCTAGTGAATGTCTGTGTCTCGAGCCATGTTATTGCTTTACTTACTGCCATGACTTCCATGGTCAGGCTACTTGTGGTTTCAGTGAAAGCACCAGAGTCCTCCTTCACAATTCTCCCTCCGGCCCGAGCTGTAAAGGCCCATGAGCTTCTCACATGTCGGACGACCGACCCCTCTGTGTAGATGACCGCGTCACCGTCTAGCGAATTCTCGAAAATCAACGCTTGTACTTCAGCCTCAACAGCAGCCGGATTTTCATGTCTGCATTTTCTATCTAGTTGGATGCAAACTGAAAAGGATGTGCAGAAGTCTGTTGGCACTTGCACCCACTCCTCGCCAGGTTCTAAGTCCTCAAGTGAACACACCTGTTGAAGAATGTCTTCGGCTTGACCCATCCACGACCGTCCTCTTTTTAACCTGCTGCCCTTCATCTTCCTAATTTCACTATGCAGTGGATGTTGTGTGTTTGCGTTAATTCTGAGGTAGGCGCGTGCCCTGCAACCTTGTATTCTCTCTTAAATGGTTGGAAAATCAAGAAGGTAGCGCATCGCCCTGCATGCTGTATCTCTTGTACATCCAAGAATAATGCGCATAGCTTCATTCTGTATCCTTTCCATCCTTTCTATCTGCTTATGGCTGAGAGTCAGGATTGCCATTGCATACTCCAAAACAGACATGACCAGCCCCTCGTACAGAAGATATAGATGGTGCTGCTCACAGTTTGCTGCCGCCATCACCCGCATCGCTGCCAAACCCCGCTTGGCCTTTGTTATCACCTGGTCTATGTGCACATTGTAAGCAAGGCTTCGATCAAACCG
This sequence comes from Cepaea hortensis, assembly GCA_963921405.1. Classification (NCBI taxonomy): domain Eukaryota; kingdom Metazoa; phylum Mollusca; class Gastropoda; order Stylommatophora; family Helicidae; genus Cepaea; species Cepaea hortensis. Next base: position 66,333,049 of record OY992877.1, on the reverse strand, counting down.
TATCCCCAGGTAATTCATTGCCTGCGTTCTTTCCACCGTCTCTGAACACAGCATTACAGTTGGTGTTGGAGTGTTGACAATATGATTATTCAACGAGAACCAAGTCACTGTTGCCTTTGTTGGGTTGACCATTGCCCCAGCTTCATCACACCAAGTACTTATGCGATTGAGTTCGGTTTGTAGTTCCACAGCAACCTCCTCTCTATCCTCACCCTGACGATACACTAAAACATCATCGGCATATGACAATGTCCTGCCAGGTCCAGTGATCTGCTCACTGGTGATTCTCACTGTGTAGGCGTTGAATAGTACTGGAGATAATGGTGATCCCTGTGGTAGGCCAGGATATATTGTTGTTGGTTCCGAAGTCCAACTGCCACATCTAAAAACTACTTTCCGTTGGAAGAGGGCTGCAGCGATCTAACTAAGGAGGAATGGACTTACGTTTAGTTCGAGAAGCTGAAACATTAAAAAATCCAGTGGTACTCTGTTGTATGCGTCCTCAAGATCAATCGCTGCAGCAACGGTTTCAGTGCCTGAGTGGAAACCTTCATAGACATCCTGGGCAAAGACTGCTGCATTGGTCCAGGTTTCTCTTTTTGGACGGTACCCACCCAGGGTGGGTGGGAAAACACCTTGCCTCTCTAGTTGGCTTGATATTTTCCTGGCAATTACCTTCTCCAGCAGCTTGCCTATTGTATTCTGCATGGTTATAATTCGATATCCCTGAATTTTTTTGTGGTCTTTGTCAGGCTTCGGCAAGGGAATCAGATAGCTGTGTAACCATTCCTCCTTGATGCTAGCACTCCCTATACTGTTGTTGTACATGTCTGCTAGTTTCTCTAGCTCATTGTCGGTACACCTATTTATGTCGTCGTATCTTATGCCATCAGGACCTGGAGCACTGTTTTTTGATCGTCGAAGCACAGCCTTGATTTCTTTCACTGTCACTGTGTCTTCATCCGAAGTGTTCTGGTCCTTGCATCTGTCTGAGGTGACCTCCTTGGCCAGATTTCGGCCTCCCATGTCTGTCTGGTTGCTCTGCTCAAGGTAGCGTTCAAAGAGGGCTTTGCCCTTGTCCTCGTCAGTCCTCTGCCAGATGAGGTCAGCACCTTGGAAGTCAGAAATGCTCTTATTCTTGACTACACCACTCATGCTTTTATGTAGTCGCCAGAACAATTTCAGTGACTTGTCTGTGCTTACTCTTTGACACACCTCTGCCCATTTTTCGCTTTTAACAACCTTGACCAGTTTTTTGAAGTAGCTTACTTTTGTGTGCATCTCTCTTTCTAAGTGCAAGCAGGGACTAGGATGACCAGCTCTGTTCTTCTAGGCATTTTGCCATCTCCTTAAAGCACTACGCTTATCCACCCAAGCCTTCTCCACCTCGAAACTCCACCACGGTGGCTGCTCCCAGCTTTTTTTCCTGCCCTGAAACGTTCTGCGCTTGTCACGTCTTATTTTACTCACCACATCTTGCCCTGTACTGTCATATTGGAACGTCTTTACCTTTAGCTTGTGCTGCCTGGTTCTGCCTTTCTCCACCAATATGCTGCAAGGGTGGTGGTCGCTGCCATGGTGTCCTAGGACACCCCATCTACACACTGTAGTGAGTGAAGGTGAAACTAGCGCCAGATCAATAGCACTGTCCTCATCGCCCGGACGGCTTCCTGTCCTGGTGACACAGCCACTGATGATACAAACCAGGTCGATGGTTTCAAGTGCAGTCTCGAGCTCCTCCCCCTGTGTATTGGAGGAAGTGTTTCCCCATGATCTGCCTTTAGCGTTGAAGTCACCACAGAAAATAACATTTCTCTCGTGGCCTAATATTCCACTTAAGCACTGCCACTTCTGGGCGTCCACACTGGCATTGAGGGCATAAACATTAACCAACACAAATGGTATACTGGAATGAACTCTCAACGCCTGTATTTGTATATCGTCACTGTCCCAACTGGACATGTCTAGCTCTGACGCCACCATGCTGTCGCGAACGAGAATCGCCATTCCCAGATGTCGTCTGTTGTAGAAACATTTGAAGCCGGCAATTTGGAGTATCTGATCGCGCAGTCTCGTCTCCTGGAGTGCTACAATGTCGTTCCTGTAAACTAGGGTTTCTAAAATAGAGCCCCGTTGTTTTACACTGGCACAGTTCCAATATAGAATACGGATATTCCTGAGTCCTAGACGGTGACACTTGAGTCTAAAACGCCTCAAACCACCACGCTTACCTTGCTTCTTTTTCCCTGCGCGGCTACCACGCCGCTTCGGTATGTTGACTGCTGGCTGCACGAAGAACACACGTTGTTCCGCCATGTTGAAAAAACGTAAACACAGACTGAGAAAACCACACACGCTACTGAAAATTCACTCAAGGATGGCTTCGCTCGATGCACGAACTCCGTAGCACCCGCGCAGATCTTGAGTAGAAACTCCTGGTTATACATCCTGGCACACCAATTACACGCAAGAGATGAATAAATCCATCCCCTACGCGAAAAAGTTAACGAACACAAAACAACACGACCGTCCGTCGCCATCTTGAAACCGCCGTAAACAGAGAAGGCCACAGGGAAAGCGACAAAATTCCCGGCTAAACAAAGTTCAGAAACATGTATAACAATGGAGAAGACAATGATAGAAATCATAGATACAGAAATCAATTAAAAGAAACCGCCGCAAGCCTATATAACCGATAACATTTTAACGTATGATGTCGATCATCATGCAAAAAATAATGCTGGACCGGCGCCATGGGGGTGAGACACACAGATTGTTGGATCAGACACATGAAATACTACTAAGAAAAGTAAAACATGTTATCACAGAAGAAACATTGTGAATTCTTCAGACAAGACTTCAAATAAACTACTTACATCATGTTTATGAACGGGGACATGAATTCAAACCAACAAATTAAATAAAAAATAAATATAATCAAAAGAAGAAGGAAGAAGAAACCATAGATAATCGAAAGAAGTAATTGACAGTGTGTAGTGGTAATGTTAGTGGTCACTATAAACTTTCTAAACAACGATAAATTGCTGGCCATCTGGCCTTCTGTCCACTACATTTACAAGTAGCATTTCTTGGAATTCATTATTGATTAGGACGGTCCAAGGCGACGACTAAGGAACGCAAGGACCTGGTGGTTAAGGAGATCCGAAAGGGAGAGGATGACGAAAGAGTCCGTGTGGCTGCCCAACAGCTGCAGCAGGACCAGTGGATGTCATGGGAAGAGGTACTGCAGGGATCTCTTACCCGGAATGGTATATGGCGGATGGCACCTCTGCGCGTTTCGTTGTTCGATCCCTCTACGATGTCTTGCCATCAGCTGCCAACTTGGTCAAGTGGGGGAAAACCACCGACTCGTCCTGTCCTCTCTGTAAAAAGGTTCAGACAGTGGAACATGTATTGTCCACATGTAAGGTCGCCCTGACCCAAGGCCGATTACGTGGCTTCACAACAAAGTCCTTACAGAGTTGGCGGTCATAGCGGATGTTGCCAGGATGAAGGCGAACAAAGAGAGGACCAGGCTGAGACCGATGGAGATTTCCTTCGTCCGAACCGGGTAGCAACGCAGAGACAACGAAGACAGAGCTGATGACTTGCCGCTTCCGACCATTTTCGATAGTGCGAGGGACTGGGAACTGACCGTGGATCTAAACGGCCGTGGCAAATACCCTGAGGTGATCCGAAAGTTTGGCTTGCGACCTGACATCGTACTTAGCTCCTCGTCAGCCAAGCAGCTTATGAGTCAAATATTGAGCATACGTATAAAATGAAGAAGTACGAAGACATGGTCGCGAGTCTTAAGCTGGAAGAGTACGCCGTCAGGTTATTCGCCGTTGAGGTAGGCGTGAGAGGCCTAGTCTCCCATTCTGTGTATGGAGTGCTAAAGCAAATGGCAATTAAGGGACAAGCGAGAACTCGGGCTCAAAAACAACTGAGTGAGGCAGCTGAAAAGGCCTCGTGCTGGCTGTGGAATTGTCGGAACCTGATGTGGGACGAGACTCGAAACTAGTATGGTTAGAAGCGGTAACTGCAGATCACCTAACAATCTCTCAACCAAGACCTCGAAGTTGCAACGAATTGTGTCAGCTATTTAGCTTTTTCTCCAAGTGAGGGTGGTGAATCTGAGTGCAATCAAATCCTGTAAATGTCGGCCGCAGTTCAACCTCCACAACAGAGCGGTAATCGTCAGTAAGTCGCACTCACCTGCAGAGACCAAGAGGTAGGTCAAGAAATGAAAGGAAGAACCGGCTTCATAGTAGAGTGAGGCGCCATGAACGGGGCACGAATTGAGGCGATTGAGGCCGTGGTTGGGGAGGAAGCATGCTCTCCACGATCACATGTGCTAAGGGGCAAGCACAGGCTGCACAGACTCTCCTCTCTGAGGGAGGAGAGACTTGAGAATGGACGGGCTAACAGCGAAGGAACAAGCACAACAGCAAGGACAACGAAATCGACCGAACGTCTCGCACGGCAGGGGAAAGACGCCCGGAGTCATGACCCGGACGGGCCCGCCCCTAGAGAGTGTTAAGAGTATAATGGGCCGAATAATTTTGGGAAGGGGGTACCATTCTGACGAACAGAAGCCCCCTGCCACGTTTGCTCCTCGGCGGAGTTTTTATGACTAGGACGCTTCGCTGACAATGGCATTAAGCGCAGTCGGACGAGGTTTGAGTGTCAGCTCTCGACATTCGCTACGGGAGGTAAAGAATGGCCGCCTAATCCTCTGTGCAGGACTCAGACCTACACAACTGCATTATCCTAACACGTCACATGCCCGCTACAGGACTTGCCTATTGTGTTGTACAGGGAGTGAATGATGTTGCCTAGACGCAACATTCTACCACAATTTCTAATCATAGTTCAGATAAAAGTAACCCCAAGACAGAGACTGCTGTGTGCACGCTAGAAGCATTAGGCGTATATTTCTAGACTCGTAGCTGTGTAGGTCAATCGACAAGCGGTGGTTGATGTGGTCAGTATCCCATCGACCGCCTTTACTTCTCAAGACATGTCCTGGTTTCAGGCTGGGTCAAGCAGGGAGCTCAGGTCAATTTAAATATTCAAAGCCACGTGGTCGAACCCGTGACCATAGGCCGGCCGTCTACTAGCCATTACTCCCAGAGGCTACTGATAGTTAGTTGCATATGCTTTACAAGACGTCGCAGTTAATCCCTGCATTTTATCGGCTGTTTGTGATTTCTTGGCAAGTTTACGTTCAGACGTTTGCCATTGCTTTCTGATCGACCGCCACTCATATATTTGTATGAAACCAACGCAAGGCACTCTGCTTCCAATCGCCCGCAGCTGTGTTTCGACTGCGGTATGCGGGATTACGAATTGCATTCGTAAATCCTTCGCCTCAGAGCCGGCCAAAGAAAGATTTACTGCACATTAATTAGGCTACTCCGTTACGAAATGCGGTGACCAGCTCTGTACCTTCCAAATTTTCTTTCTAGACAATGGAACCCATTTTCCGAGACGGGTCTACCACAGAGCTGTCTACGGTTAGATAAAATCACTCTTCAGCTGGTTAGATTAGGAATGCAGTGTTTGTATGCCAATGCACTACGCAATTTACTACACCGGTTCTAGGCAAAAGGCAGAGGTCAAGAACTTCGTGTCCATGACCTCCTGGCATACTAGTGATATGGTTCTAGATCTGTAGTTTCATGACCAAGCTTCGCGTGGACGCTGATGTAATCAGTTCTACACTGACATCCTTACCTCCCAGAAAATGTTATCGCACTAATAATGTGTTGGCGGGGTCGACCCAGCAAAGAGGTGGCACGATAACATTCAGCTTCGTAAGGAGGTTTGAATAAAAACCATCTGGCCGGCAGGTTAGTGCACTAGTTACTGGGGTACCGCACCTCCTCAACTCTGAGTTTGCTGATATTTTCTGCTATTCTACATCATCAAACTTGATCAACGAAAGCCGGGAAAGTGTGTACTATTCCAGCAATGTTTCGCTGTAGGCAAACCGACTTGTGTCTTCAGTGGAAAGGTTAGACGAGAAGGACTACAAGAGCCCGCGCTTAAAATATATATACCAACATTTACACGGAGCAATATAGACGGAACTTGAGTATCGCGAAGGTCACTGGGGTTAAGTATTCATTCAGAGAGAGAGAGAGAGAGAGAGAGAGAGAGAGAGAGAGAGAGAGAGAGAGAGAGAGAGAGAGAGAGAGCGAGAGAGAGAGAGAGAGATTGTGTAGACAAATACGAATATTATGAGCTGGTTTTACCATACGACAACATCTGAATATTGAGGAGGATTGGTTATTAAAGACGATAAAACAAAGAAGACTGAAATAGTTTGGTCACTTGAAAAGTCATGAAATTTTGCATATAACAATAATGGAGGCTTATGTGTCCGGGAAGAGAGGAAGAGGTAGAGAGGAAGAGGAAGACCAAAGAGAAGATGGGTTCAGGATGTGACAGATGATCTCCAGATGGGTGTATCGATTGCGGGATATGTTGCTTATGACCGAGAAGTTTTCAGAAGGTTGTTATAGGAGCGAGGTTCTGCATAGGACATCCTAATGAATGCACTGGTTTTTGGTTATTCGTTAACATAGGCGACATTGCGCACTCGAGACACAACCATAAGGGCACAATCTCCGTCAAAAGATAAGAGTATATGAATGTTAGCTACCACGTCGAACTCTGGTTGGATACACACGTATAATGGCATGAGACACATTCACATGTATTGATCAGCATTTATAGAAGTATAGGGCAGAAGTAAAGCTTAAATGACACTATATAACACTGTGCATGTCCTATGCAGGAGGCTGTGATCAACCCCATGTTGACAAGACAGAGGAAGATATAAAGAGGCATGCGCGAGCACCCGGTAATGCGGCAAAGCACTTAATTATTATGCTGGAAACGACAAATGCCACAATAATGTAAAACGCATGTTGTATGAGCACAATGAGACTTGAGATCATGTCCTTAAACAGTAACAAGCAAAAGATGTGGATACTCATCATAATCGTCTTCATGTGCCATGCCGATAAGCGTGGGCGGCCATGTTTAGCCATCTTACACGATAACTAGAGTCGTGGATCAGCTCGTGCGTTCTTGTCGCGATCACCCCATGGGTCAAGTCATCCAGATATTTACTTCTCTGCTCCCAACCCCTTGTTCTTTTCCCCCTCAATCGTGCCAATTCTCACCAAGTTTTTCTAATTTTTTTTTTTAATCAAAACGTATCTATATTTTGACTACGTCTATATTCTCAGTTTACGGTTTTCATTTGTTTCTTGTGGGACTTACTCATTGGTTTTTCTGTCTGCCCATGGTATTATTTGCATTTTTCTCAAAAACCACATTTCCGCTACCATTAGATGTTTTTCAGCTTGTCTGCTCATTGTCCACGTTTTACATCCATACAAAAGTACAAGTTCTATGTAGCACTTCAACACACTTTTTCCCGTTGCAAATGTCATCTTATAATTGTTCAGTGTTTTCCATCTCGCAAAAAGCTACCTTTGCTATATCCTTTGCGATCCTTATTCTAATCAATACATTCATATAACCCTAGAAATAGATAATTTTTGTCAAATGAAAAGGTCTAAAGATGAGCACATATGAAAGAGAAACGCTAATACTGGGTGCTGTGGTCACGTCGTCTTCTTCTTTCGGCCTTTATTCACAGCTGGGGCAAATGTCCTCAACCATATCACTCTTATGAGTCCTTTCCTTAGTTATCCCACGAAGCTCCGCCGATGTTCGCCCCACATTATTCATTTATGTTTAAACATTTCTTCTTCGCGTGTTTTTATATTATTAATTTGTCTCTACTTCTCTTCACCGTGTGTTTTTATGGCTTCCTCCTATTTCTAATACCCTCTGGATTCCAAACAAACCCTTTTCTATTTATACTCGTGTATGGTTTCTCAATGTATGTCAAATCCAGTCCAATTTTTTTTTTCAACTCTTGATTTACTGGTATTTGCTTAGTTCTCTCCACGAGCTCCACAATGGCAATTCTGACATACATTTTTATTCCTATTTTACGTAGACACCAATTAACGAATGTTTGTTATTTACATGTAATTATTATCCGGTCTGTAGAATCGCCTTCTTCTTTTACCCTTTATTCTCCATTGTGGCATAGGACCTCAATCAGCTCACCCTAAGCCCTCCAACCCTGAAATATCCCATACAGCTTTGACTATGTCCTCCCAGTATTTTTAACTTCTATTATCAGTGTCCTTCGCCATCAGGCGAACCCACTCCAACTTCTGAAGTCTTGTAGTCCCCAAGTCAAGGACGAGAAGTCAACATTTCAGTCCAACTGAATGGTGTAGGGGTTGAACACGCTACCTCACAAACACACCGGAAGTTTGTGAGCGTGCCCTCCTATCTATTTGGCTATGATGACCTCTACGTCTGTTTCGACTTCTGTTCTCCGTGTGTTTTAGGTATTCCTCTGTTTCTTTTTCCCTGTGAATTCCAGTCAATGAGCTTTAAAAATTTACTATTCTCAGAATCGCACTTGACGTTAACTCCATTTTTACCTTCACGATGGCACATATACAAGTTTCAGAATAGAGTTATCCGAAACAATGGCAAAGTAGCATTACAAGTGGCTTAAGAAATGTAAATACAAAAACAAACAATACCCTCACTTGTCGTACAAAATGGTGTCCCATTTGTCCAAAATGTGACTATATTTAGGTATAACAAATGAATGAGAACAATGAAGAAAAAAAATAAAATAAAAAAAAATAAAATAATGAAGACAATGTGCTACGTATCTCAGAATGTCATTTGTTTCATCTGTCCATTCTTCTCATTCTATTATTATGCTTTAATGTAGTCACAGTAGTATCTTCCCCGTGTTTATATATTGTGTTTTTCCTTATGAAGGCTAATAACGTCAATGTCCTTTGTTTTCCGTAATTGGTTCTGTAAGGCTGCATTACTTCGTGTTATTTTAGATTGCTTACATTTCCACAGCTCTACCGCAGTTCCACTAATTTTATTCATACCTTTCCATTGATAAGCTTCGTGCTGTAGCAGACGTGTTAAAAGTTGTACAAATGATCAATTGAATTAATCAATCAACATTTTCAGATGTATTAAACGTTGGATTAATGAACAAATAAATTAATCAATCCAAATTGTTTTGAAGGAATACGGTAACAATAATATTTGATCCAACCAGGGACAGTCCTTACATTTGTATACCATCCTCATCACCGTCATCAACATTGCCATCATTACTATCAAGTTAGTAAGACTGTCTGGACATCACTCCAGTTCTCATCACTTCTCTTCTGATCACAGTATGTCTGAACACCAATGTCCTCGCATACATGTGCGATGTATGTGAACACCACTGTCCTCCTATAGATATGTGATGTATACGAACACATACATTCTCATATATATATATGTGAGGTAATCATGTCTTTGTGGTCAAATGTTTTCTTCTCTAATGGAATTATCCCTAGAATATTTAATAGAAGACCTCTGTTTCTAATATTCATAGGATCATCAACGTTTGTGTATACTGTAAACAAAGTGTACACTTTCCGCCCACGACTCTATAAATTCGTTCTAGCAATGTAACAAGTGGGTACCACGGTACCGTAGTGGCCAGCACGCTTGCCTGCAAGCCCGGTAGTCATGTGTTCGAATCTAAACGAAGGGACCAATAATAAAGTTACTAGAACCAACCTAAAATGGGTATCAGAAAATGTCCTGGTAAGTAAAGGCGGCCGGCATGACATGGACCTCATACTCCTCCAGTACCGATAGGTCTACGTACTCAATACGCCACAATGCGTGTAAAATGGGCCTCTTTTACTTAATGCTACAATTACAGTGACGAGTAGTTACAAGCAGTGCTAGAAGCACAGTTACATGTACTATTTAACGCGATGTTCGAAAATTCGGACCGACTAAATCATAGAACAGTCTAGATAGCGCCCATGTTATCTGCAGATTCACTATGCTGTCATGCGTAGTCCATTTTGAATCCAGAAATAAATGAAGCGGAGATAGAACGACTCCTTGAAATACGAGATCAGGCGCCTCTCTCCTCCCCCTGCTGGGTTGCTGGTGATTGCGAGTTCTCTTGTAGTAGATTTTCCTGAAGAGTTCTCTTTATGCCGGTCTCAGTTCTGTGGTTGAGGTCATTATACACCTTATCAAAGCTGCCCGTCTCAATCATCGTCGTCATCATGTGATTTACTATCCATCATATCAAGTTCGCTAGTAATAACTAACTCTAATTGTACCTTCTTATAGGAATTCAATTCCATTCTGCCGATTCCACTAATGTAATGGGCAGTCGCTGGCAATTAACTGCATTAATCAAATGGGTTAAACTGTGATAAAGCTGTGGAAATGTAAGCAATATCAAAACTTGAAGTATAAGACAGTTTTACATTATATAATTATGGACAAGAAATGACGTTGCGGTAATAAGCCTTCTTCAGCAAACAAACGCAAGAAGACAAAACCACATATAAATGAGGGAGATGACACTAACATGACTACATTAAGACATTATAAGCAGAATTAGAAGAGTGGTAATAATGGAGACAATGTGTGTTACTCATTTCACAGTGTGGATCAGCAGTGAATGATGACTGGGAAACGTAAACAATATAAAAACGTTTCACCATCCACACTCTGAAATTAGCAGCAAACATTTTGTTTTTATTTTTGCCATTCTTCTCATTCCAATTAACATGCCTTAATTTAGTTAGTGTAATGCCATCTTTGTGAATTATATGTGGTTGTGTTTTCATGTGTATGTTTGCTAACGAAGGATTGTCACCGCCACGTCCTTTATTTTATGTAATTGTATTTTTCAAAGCTGTCCTATACATCCTGTTTGATATTGTTTGCAGTTCACTGTCATACTCTGCAATACACACAAGAAGTAACGGAAAGTGTGTACGAGTGATAGAGAGATAGACAGGCGGAGAATACGAAAGATATACCTGAGCCACAAGAAGCATTGATTAAAATGTCTAGTCACTCGAACTTGTTCAGATGTGTTCACTAAGTTGTTGGGAAAGAGGAAAGAACGTTTTGTGAGTAAGAAAGAGCGAAAGACAGAGATAAAGAGAAATAGAGACAGGGATAGGGTGAAAGAGGTAGGTAGGTAGGTTGGTAGGTAGGAGAGAGAGAGAGAGAGAGAGAGAGAGAGAGAGAGAGAGAGAGAGAGAGAGAGAGAGAGAGAGAGAGAGAGAGAGAGAGATCTTACATGCACTTACTTCATCAGATTTCGTTAAGAATTTACACTGCCAATGCACGCATGTGTGTCTGTGTGTATATGTTCGTGTGTGTATGCGTGTGAAAGTGTGTCTGCGCGCTTGTGTGTAAGAATTAGTTAGTATATTTTCAAGCCGAATAAATTATTCTTTTTTATTTTATTTTTTTAAAGCCGAAAACGGGATCGTATACTTCAAAGAAATATTAGATGTGTTAGAAAAAGTAAATTTCAGGGATGTATTAGTAATATTAGAAAACGTATACTTCAAATATACTTAAAACATGTTGGAAAATGTATACTTCGAAGATACATTAGACGTATTATAAAACGTATACTTCAAGGATATTTTATAAAGTTAGTTGCATATCCTTTACAAGAAGTTACAGTGAACCCCAGTATGATTTGGCTGTTTGTGATTTCTTGGTAAATTTACGTTCGGAAGTTTGCCATTGCGTTCTGAACGACCGGCACTCACATTATTGTAAGAAAACCAACGGAAGACGGTTGCTGTCAAATCGCTCGCAGCTTGTTAGAAATTGTAAACTTCAAGTATAAATTAGACGTGTTAGAAAACGTTTACTTTAAGTGTATATAAGACGGGTTTGAAAACGTATACTTCATGGATATTAGTTATGTTAGAAAACAAACTTCAAAGATATATTAAACGTGTTGGAAAATGTATACTTCAAGGGTATATTAGACGTGTTGGAAAACGTTTAATTCTAACGTATATTAAACGTGTTAAAACGTATATTTTCAGGATATATTAAGCACGTTAAAAACATTTACTTATAGGATATATTAAACGTGTTAAAAAGTACACTTCTGGGATATATTAAACGTGTTAAAACGTATACTTCTAGATATATTGTGTTAAAACGTATACTTCTAGTGTATATTAAACATATTAAGACGTATATTTGTAAGATACAATACACGTGTTAGAAAACACAAACATGCAATTAAAACCCACCATGAATTCTTCACAGGTTCACAGATACAAGACCAGAGGTACCAACGAAAACGGCGACGACAAATATTAACGCCCGCACCTGCCTCTGCAACGTCTACCCAACCTCACAGAATGTTCCCGGAATCTCGTTATTAAGCAACAGTGAAACGGACTCATCCATCCACCTCTGAGGCCAACTTTAAAGAAGTAGAAACAACGTACCTAACACCGAAGCGTTGCAGTGCTCACAAGAAATGAACACATTATAATGAGCTGACCCAAGGTATACCAAGGTATACGAAATACCACAATGTAATATACAAGTAAATGGGAATATTCTTCAACAAGTGAGCAGGTACAATTATCTCGGAACAGTAATAACATCTGATGGGAGATGCCTTGAAGAGATTAGAACAAGAATCGCCATGGCAAAAGTAGCCTTTAGTAAGATGAAAAACATATTGACCAATAAAAAGATGTCAATTGAAACGAGAGTGTTGGGATGCTACATTGAACGAGTACTTTTGTATGGATGTGAAGCGTGGACAATGAGCAGTCAGGCTGAAAAACATCTGATGGCTGTAGAGATGTGGTTTCTGAGGAAAATGCAAAGAATACCATGGACAGCCAGAAAGACCAATGAACAAGTCCTTCAAGAAACAAATGAAGATCGTAAATTGGTTAGAGAAATTAGACGTAGACAGTCAAAATTTTTTGGGCATGTTATGAGAAGAAATGGATTGGAGAACTTGGTGACAACTGGTAAGATCGAGGGGAACAGACCAAGGGGAAGACCTAGAAGCAAGTATCTGGATGGCTTGGCCTTGTGGCATGGTCGAGACAGAAACACGGAGCTGATCCACGACTCTGCTGATCAAGTGAGATGGCAGAACATGACCGCCCACGCTTACCGGCATGGCACATGATGGATGGATGGAAAGACACCAACAGCGTCATATGCATCTTGAGAATATTAACAGCAAGAATGATTGAAATGAACAGAGATTCATATTTGCACTTTACTGATTCCATTACCGCATTTTATAAGGCGAAACATGATTGCAAAGTTTTAAATGTCAAACACAGATGGTAAAGATCTGAGAATAATAATTAAGATCTGGTAAAGATATGAGAATAATAATTGGTACAGATCTCAGAATAATAAGTTTAACACAAACATGTAATGGCAACAAAGAACAGCCATAAGAAGTGACAGCCAATTAGGAACTTTTGAACACTTTAGACAAGGTGTTAGACAAGGTTGTACTGCTATTCGATCTGTTCAATTTGTATAGTGAAATAATAATGAGATTCATGCCAGAAATATCAGGTGGTGGGCATGATGTAAATAACCTACGTTATGATAATAAAATGGGTTTAGCGGCTGAAAACGAAACACAGTTACAAGAAATGATAGAAATAAATGCAACAGAAAGTCAAAACAGAGGACTTTGAGTAACAGAAAAATTGAAGTAATGATTATTTCAAAGAAAAAGTGTATAACCACTTTGTACATTAAAGTGAATGGAACCTATCTGAAAAAAGGCAATGTATTTAAGTATTTGGGTACTTTATTGTTTGATTTTTTTTTCTTTCGCGCGATTTGAAATCAAGCGTAACCCATACCCGTGCTACTACTTCTACTTGCACTGGGCTGATTGTTGCGCGTGGACTACCTTTCCCTATTACCAGTGTGCCTCGCTAACAGGCGAACCCACTCCGACTTCTGAGGTACTGAGGCTGTAGTTTCTGGTCAAATAGATAGACGCTAGCCATCAACGACGGTGAATACAGGCCATTAAAAATACCTGGGTATTGAAAATGAGAGTGATGAAGAATCGAGTCTATCCTGCAGGTTGTGATGACAGCGATTTTCTATATAGCTCTTGCTACATGATGATGATGATGATGATGATGATGATGATGATGTTGATGATGATGAGAGAGAGAAAGAGAGAGAGAGTGAGAAAGAGAGAGTGAGAAAGAGAGAGAGAGAAAGAGAGAGAGAAAGAGAGAGAGAGAGAAAGAGAGAGAGAAAGAGAGAAAGAGACAGAGAGAGAGAAAGAGAGAGAGAAAGAGACAGAGAGAAAGAAAGAGAGAGAAAGAGAGAGAGAAAGAAAGAGAGAGAAAGAGAGAGAGAAAGAGAGAGAGAGAGAGAGAGAGAGAGAGAGAGAGTACGCATAGATACGTAAATAAGTTCTTTTCCGAAACGTCACTACCATTACTTATTTCATTAAGTAAGTAAGTAAAAAATGGGGTGGGTACTATTACTTATTTCATTGCAGCTTCCATCGACGATGAACTGTGTTTTTCGTGGAGGACTTTTGTGTTGGCATTCTGGCGGCGGCATTATGCACAGTAACATTCTTTTACATCTATCCGCGGTTGTTCGTAACATTAACTGTATGTTGGGGATATTGGCGGCCGGTTTTGTCGCAGAGCTGACTGGTTTTCCTTATGAAGTAATGTGTGGCTGCTGGTCTTCTAGTGACAGCTGTTTCCATCGACGATGAATTGTGTTTTTCGTGGAGGGCTTTTGTGTTGGCATTCTGGCGGCGACATTATGCACAGTGTATCTGTGCGGGCTGTTGTTCTGTCGAGACTCCTGTCTATTCCATTGTTCACATAGGGCAGTGAATAGCATTTTGTGTGATATTCACTGGCACAGGAACGGGGCATAATGAGGACGATCATTGTTCACATATGGCAGTGAGGAGCATTTTGTGTGATATTCACTGGCACAGGAACGGAGCATAATGAGGACGACCCGTTGCATGAAGCTGGAACCGCGTCTAATGACTAATGGCTTATTTCGTTACGAACATTTAGGCCGATATGGTACTAAACATATGTAAGTGAACAGGCACCAAACTATCGTAATCATAATATACTAGGCATGTGCAAAGGTGATAGTTTGTTAATACTTTCCCTTCGTGGCCGTAAACATACTGGTGGACGTGGCCATCGTCTCTGTACAGACATCCGTTGCCGACCGTTGAGAACTCGAGGCCACAATCAACAAATATCTCTCGGCATCTCTGAAGGTCGTTCCACCCAATGGTAACAGTTTTACGTTAACCCAGTTTGATGACGGAAATATTGGGGGTTGGGAGCTAAAAGGGTACTTCACCCTGCCCTAGGCCCGTCGTCTGGAGGAAGGGATGAGGTACCTTATTTCTGTGATAAGGGATACACCAACCCCGCCATCCGCAGGCATGCATAATGCAAAGAAAGTCATGGACATGCAGATAAAACGAAACAATCCTTCGTGAAACAATAAACACCTCAATTTGATTAGACAAATATGACGCAGAGGAGAGCCATCTTGAAAACTTGATGTGAAAAAAGCAAGAGAAAGACAAAACGATCAATACAAGGATAACTTCGCCACGTGGCGTAACAAGAACAAGAACTCGGTGGTTCAAAACTCTTGTGATTGTAAGAGAAAGCGGCTCATGCAATTTCCCCCCCCCCCCACCTTTATTCTTTCTCCCGCGTCTGTCGGCATGACACATGATGATGATGACGATTGCGCCGTCGTAAACAAATTTTTGTACCTTTCACATTCACTTGCTGGCGCAGTTTTTTTTCCCCTTCTCTTCTTCCAGGAACGAGAAGCCAAACTAAAATATGCAAACGTAAGCGCATGGGTCGGATCAGGCGTTGAGATAATTGAACATCGTCTAGGCACATCTGTCATACTTTGTTGTCTGTGGTGAATATCTACACACAGGGAGATCACAGAGCACGGCTGGCAGTGAAATCTACCCACGGAGATAGCGACAGGGACGGCAGGAGAAGAAAACAAACATAGAAGTGTTAGAAAAACTGGAACTAAAGAAAACATTATTGAAGAGATGACGGGCCAGACAATTGAAGTTTTTAGGGGCTATAAAGAGGCACAGTCGCAGTCTGTGTTTCCGGGGTAGTCAACGTTGTTTTACAATTTCGATACCCCGGGTTGGAATTCAGTGGCAGGCGATTTGGGAGCTTTGCGTTGATTTTCACAATGATATTAAGCGTCGGCTTTCAGAAAGCAATATCAATCTACTGAACATAACGCTGTATTAAAACATTAGAAACGACAAATAAATACTGAGGTTGATTGCGACGTCCCTCGGAGGACATATAACTAACACTCAAAGAGACACTGCTCCTTAGGATGACGTACTGGAGCGTGACAAGAGAAGGAAGAAGAAGAGGAAGATAACGTAATGTGTGGGTAGACGTCATCTGGAGATGTACTGGGTGACGCGCCAGTCGCTGGACAGGTGCTGTTAAACAGCCATTACAATAAAGCTTCAAAGTGGTGATGGCACTTCATTACTCATATGTTCAAACTGTGCCACTTAATTCTGTCCGGCATGGTCTTGTTTCACTTTAATGAATGAAACTAAAAATACAAACACTCCACCATGATCATCTTGTATAGACGGGTCATCATCTCGTTGTACGCCCAGCGGGGATGTCGATCATGTTACCAAACAAACATCCGTTCTTTGCGTTCTTTATAAATTTCACCACCGTGCCACCCCTTAACAGCATTTTGTCCTTTTGTCTAAGGTTTTATCTAACATCCTGGATTTTCCCATTTGTCACAAGTTTCGGAGATCCTATAACCTCATAATGTGATCAAATAAAAACGAATGCCATGCCCTGTTGTGGGCAAACATCTGTCTGTGTTATCTGGACTTTAGCAATAACTGAATAATTTTCTTCTTAGCCGTCCGCTAGGTGTTTAGCATTCTACGGAAAAACAGTTACATAAATAAATGAAACGGGTTGAACTGTGGCGGTTGCATAAATACATGCGATGCTTTTAACTGTGATGGTTACATAAATACATGAAATGTTGTTAACTGTGGTGGTTACATAAATACATGAAATGTTAACTGCGGTGGTTACATAAATAAATGAAACGGGTTGAACTGTGACGGTTACATAAATAAATGAAATGCTTTTAACTGTGGGGTTACATAAATACATGAAATGCGTTTAACTGTGGTGGTTATATAAATAAATAAAATGGGCTTAACTGTGGTGGTTACATAAATAGATGAAATGCTTTTAACTGTAGTGGTTACATAAATAAATGAAATGCTTTTAACTGTGGTGGTTACATAAATAAATAGAATAGGTTCAACTGTGGCGAAGCTTAGAAAATGAAACCAGTGTCATACATCACATGTCCTGCCTGTGTTGCAGTCATGTGCAAAGTATCTACCACATCTTTAACACAACTAGGTCGTTGTCTTTCTCATCTTCGCCTACCTGGTACACTTCATTCCATAATTATCTGTCCTTTATTAGCATGTCTTTTTACATGTCCACTATATTAATTTTACTCAGTTTTGTTTGTTTTAATAAGCAATGCCTACAGTTTAAAATTCTAGTTGAATAAATCTATATCTTTTCTTCCTCTAACGAATATTTAAAACGCATCTTTATCAGTTATACTCATTGGCGGAATGTTTTAGAGGTTCACGTTAGTGAGTAAAATAGGGATAACTAATTTTTAGTTGATCTGTTAAATATCTCAGTTTCGCACCCATATGTTGCCACGGGGAATATCAAACAATCATGTGCTGTCTCCACAATAAAGGTTGGCTGCAACTGATCTCCAACACTGTCTGTCATTCGCCTTGATTTTACATTCTGTCAGACTGCTTTTCTTCCATCTCTTGATGTTTTCTTCCCACTTTTATCGTTGTCTACCTCTTGCTCGCTTGCCTTCAGCCTTACCGTCCAGTATGACTTTTATTTGCTCTTAATATTTTGACTTTAGCTGTTCCATATGTTCAATCCACAAAGGTTTTAAATGCTTGTAGATTTTGTAGACCAATGTACAAACAACATAACGGAAAGCCATCCGTACATTACATGCTTAAATAAGGTTATATTGTGTTACTGTTTCTTTAGTGGCATTTCCTTCCTTGTTTTGCGTTGCTAATTAGCTTTTTGAAAGCGGATGACAGCTTACAGTTTCAAAGTTCTCTGTATTTGTGTTTGTATTCTTGTGAAGTTGACCTGCACTATGTATTTTTCTAAGAAGGTTACACTACTGAAACGGTGTACAAGAAAAGAAACCGTACAGCTGTGCGCGGAAGTGTGTTTCAACATTTTACAGGTGTGAACGGTTGCCAGTCGTTTATTTTTTTTGCTCGCTTGGCTTTTCTGAAACGTAACACTGAAATCAGAACATCAACGATATCGTCTGCAACTAACACTTTCCGTTGCCCGAAGAAGACCTAGGTGACCAGTGGCTAGGATGCGCGATGACTGCTGGTGTTTCGTTTTCGATTTTCTTCTGATGCCCCACAGATATCTCCCGAAGTGCTCAAATTTTACTCACTTAAATCACACAAGCCGGTCTCTCTGGCTGTGGGGTTACAACACTTTCTCTCTGTAATCCCGTTTATCACGCAGAGTCTCGCAGCGGAGCGAGAACTGAGGTGGTTCGACCCCCGCTCGTGACTTGCGGATACTGAGCCGGCCGCTCAGAAAGCAATGGCAAACTACTGAGCGTAATCTTGCCAAGAGATCAACAGACAGCTGAAAGATGCTGCTGTTGACAGCTAAGTCCTGTAAAAGGATACGCAAAACATTTTAAATCACACAAGGGGCATATTTTCACAGTGCACGAACTCCGTAGCATCGGTGGGGATACAAATGCGTTTACCATAATCATATATGCTATACATTTTGTTTTGTGGGTAGGTTTGGTGATTTTGAAATGTCTGAACAGCGGCTTATTTAGCCTATATTCTTGATTTCCAGCTGCTGTGGGAGTATTTATGTCCGGGACGTGCACAGAAGTGTTCCTAGTTGTTGGTCATTGCCCGAAAGGTTAGAGGTCAGAAGCACGGATTCAGGATTAGTGCGGAGTATTCTACACGTTTCGTAATTTGTAAACATCCAGTGCCCATCTGGTGAATTGTTCCATGTTTGCTCGAGTGAGAGACGGACATCTTTGCAGCTAAGCCACTCTTTCTCCATGCTTACTGTTGTATTGTTCCATGTCTGCTCCAGTGAAAGACGGACATCTATGCAGCTAAGCCACTCTTTCTCCGTGCTTACTTTTTAATTGGTCATGGCTTAAGCCGGCTCTGTGGTGAAGGGGTTACGATCGCAGTTCGTAATGCTGCATACCGCATTCGAAACACAGCTGCAGGCGATTTGGAAGCAGATCATCTTGTGTTGGTTTATATACACTGATACGTGTCACACACACACACACACACACACACACACACACACACACACACACACACACACACACACACACACACACAATGCTAGAGCTGACTGCTGCATCCTGTAAAAGATATGCAACTAACCTTTTTGTAAACAGTTTGCAATAATAAAATCACCACCTCCCATATCTAACGTCAATACGCAATAGTAGTAGTTTGAATAATAATAGTAGTATACCAGCAGAATGAAACTAAAACATTACATACAACAATAAGAAAGAGACAAACAGCTTTCTTTGGTGAGGTGATGAGAAGAGAGGCATTGGTGAACATCGTGACAATGGATATATAGAGAGGAAGAAAGACAGAGGCAGACCAAGAGAAATGATGCTGGATGGATTGAGACGGTGGCATATCATCAGCAGAGAGAACGAACGAAAGGAGTTTATTTTCAAAGGGTAACGAATTGGGCACACTTATTTTCAAAGGGTAACGAATTGGGCACACAGGCCCGTCTTACATTCGGCCCTTCCAATCACTCATCTTTCGTTCCTCAGTAGTGCATAATACATTCACATAGGAAAAATAAACATTGTCAAATGAATGTTGTAGACATAAACAATGCATATTCAATGAGAAGAAATGGACTGGAGAACTTAGTGACAACTGGCAAGATCGAAGGGAACAGACCAAGAGGAAGACCGAGAGGAAAATATCTGGATGGCTTGGCCACATGGCATGGACGAGACAGGAACACTGAGCTGATCCACGACTCTGGTGATCGAGTGAAATATCGAGTCATGACCGCCCACGCTTTCCGGCATGGCACATGATTGATTGATTCAATGTTATGAGACACAACCCCCACCCACCCACACATACCCCACCATACCACACACACACATCTCCATGTACATATACATGCCCCACCGTTCCACCGTTCCACCTATCCCCCACCCACACCCACACACATCTCCTCACCCACCAGACATCCTCCACACACGTCCCCCACCCACCAACACACACACACCCAGGCACACATACATGCACCCGCCCACCCACCCATCCCCCAGCAACACATCCCCCACTCACGCACACCCACCCACCTACACACATCGCCCCACCCACACACACACATCCTCCACCCATCACATAATCCACCAACACTCACTCAACCACATATCTGCCACCACCCACCCACACACCCCAAACCACCCAGCCAAACACACATCCCTCACCCACACATCCCGCACTTAACCCACACACAAATCTCACACCACCAACTCATCCCAAACTTACACACATCTTACCCCACCCACACAATTTCCCCCACCCACTCACACTCCCGCACCCACCCCCACACACATACCCACCCATCCCCCAACCTATACACACTCACCCATCCAAATATCCTCCACCCACCCATCAACCGCACATCCCTTAACCACACATCCCCAACCCCCCAACATACATTCCCACCCAAACACATACATCCGCACCCAAACACACATCTTCCCACCCATACACACATCCCCACACACATCCCCACCCACCAATACATCCTCCATCCACAAACACACACCTCTCACCGACACACCCACACCACCCACACATACCCCATCCACATACATCACCCACCCACACACATCTCCCCACCCACACACACATCCCCACCCATACACTCATCCCCATGCACATTCCCCCACTCACGTACTCATCCCTCAACCACTCACACCCACACATCCCCAACCCACCCATCAATACATACATCTCCCATCTACCCACCCACATTCACACAACCCAACAACCCAGCCAAACACACATCCCCCACCCTCACACACATCCTTCACACACCCACACATACAAAACCCACCCACACCTACCCTACCAATACACATCCCTCACCCACACACACATCTCCCCTCCCACACAACACCCCACTGATATACACATCCCCCACCACACAAAAACCCCCACACACATTTCCACCAACACATCCCTCACTCACACCTCCGCACACATCTCCCACCCACCCCCACCTACAAACATCCTCACCACCCCCACATACATCCTCTACCCGTCCACACTTGCCCCACCCACAGATACATACCCCACCCCCACACACATGCCCACACCCACCCCCACACCCATCACACACCCGTCCCCCAAGGCACACACATCTCCCACACCCCCACACACCCATTAAAAACACATCCCTCACCCACCCACCCATCCACACACACATGCCCCACCTACACAACCCCCCACCCACCAACTCCCACACACTTCCAACCATCTACCCAACCATCCTCACCCACACACACCCCTCACCCCCACATACACACATATCTCACCCTCCACATATTCCTTCACTCACCCATCCACCCACACACATCACCCACACACAATCGCTCCACACATAATCCCCCTCACATACATCCCCCCACACACACACCTCACATACACACCCACATACACATTCCTCACATCTCTCCCGTGTGTTGCCGGGGCCCATAAGGGAAGCAAAGAATAGCAACACTGTATCCTACCACGCATGTCGTAAGAGGTGACTAAGGAGGCTATGGTTCCGTCGCCCTGCTACTGAGTGAGTGCGTGGCGCGACACTGTGAGCTGTGAGTTTCGTGTGAAATGCTTTTGAATTTGCCCGAGGTTTTTTGGAACGTGACTGCATGTTCGGAGCGATGGCAGCTGGCTATGTCCCAGAGTTGACCCTCGTTTGCCTTATGCAGAAATGCGTGGCTGCTGGGCTTCTGGTTGACTGCCACTGCCATCGACGATGAACTGTATTTTCGTGGACTGTGTGGGTGAACATCTAGGAAACATCCAGATGGGAAAATGACTGCCGATTCCATCAGAGATAAACTGGATGTTTCGTGGGGGACTATTGTGTTGACATTCTGGCGGCGGCATTATGCACAGTGTATCTGTGCGGGCTGTTGTTTGTCGAGACTCCTATCTTTTCCACTTTTCACATTGGGCATTGGGGAGCGTTTTATGTGATATTCACTGGCACAGGAACGGAGCATAATGGGGACGACCCGTTGCTGTGAAGTTGGAACCGTGTCCTCACATCTAGACACATACATGATGCCTCACATAATCACTGAAACTAGTATGAACAAACTCCCACACTTTACACATACATACACTGACGATTGTCGTGATCATTCTCGCAAAAATTTTAAGACATGGAAAAAAAATTGTACATATACATTGTGTAACGTAAAAATTAGTGATGCAATTCAACTCTCTCTCTCTCTCTCTCTCTCTCTCTCTCTCTCTCTCTCTCTCTCTCTCTCTCTCTCTCTCTCTCTCTCTCTCTCTTTTTTTTTCTTGCACACACACACACACACACACACACACACACACACACACACACACACACACACACACACACACACACACACACTCACAAGCTCTCTCACTCACTCTACAGTAATGTTCATGTGTTCATATTATACATGATAAAATCAAGTGGCATTAAAAAATGATAATATAAAAGATGAGAATGCACACAAAAATATGGAATAGCATGTTACATGACATGGGTGCGCTCAACTCTCTCTCTCTCTCTCTCTCTCTCTCTCTCTCTCTCTCTCTCTCGCTCTCTCTCTCTCTCTCTCTCTCTCTCTCTCTTATTGCACACACACACACACATACACACTCACTCTTTCTCACACACATTCACTAGCTCTCTCACTCACTCTACAGTAATGTTCATGTGTTCATATTATACATGATAAAATCAAGTGGCATTAAAAAATGATAATATAAAAGATGAGAATGCACACAAAAATATGGAATAGCATGTTACATGACATGGGTGCGCTCAACTCTCTCTCTCACTCTCTCTCTCTCTCTCTCTCTCTCTCTCTCTCTCTCTCTCTCTCTCTCTCTTCTTACACAGACACACACTCTCACACTCATTCACTCTCTCTCACTCACATTCACTAACTCTCTCACTCACTCTACAGTAATGTACATGTGTTCATATTACATTATAAAATCAAGTGGCATTCAAAATGATAATATGAAGATGAGAGTACACAAAAAATATAGAATAGCAAGTTACATAACATGCGTGCGCTCAACTCTATCTCTCTCTCTCTCTCTCTCTCTCTCTCTCTCTCTCTCTCTCTCTCTCTCTCTGTCTCTCTCACACACACACACACACACACATCCATTCTCCCACTGTCTCACTCTGGGACAACAAAGAGAACACCAAAGACCGAGATATGCGGAGAGCCATGAACGCCTACGCCAGCTGGCAGGACACTTAATTAATAGTAGTAGTAGTAGTGATAGTAGTATTAGTAGTAGTAGCAGCAGCATATATTATTATTGCTGCTGAAGCTACTTAAAATCAGCAATACAACAGATAACAAACACTGCTGTAACAGACATCCAGAGAGAAGGACAGTGTTTACATTGCCTCGGTAGAGTCGTCTGTAAACACCGGCAATCCATTCAAGATTTGTAAACAAAAATGCACTAATTCTGACTACTTGATCATGTGAATAACTCAATTAACCTATGTCACGAAGAATCATTGTGTACATGTAAACAATATGGATCTGTTATCTGTTGGGGTATCATTATTGAACTCCGGACAAGTCTATAGGTGCTCAGACCCTCCCACTCCCAACATATGCAACTGCGTCCGGTGGCTAAAAGTGCCAGTTCTGTGTTGGTTTCTAGGCCCCTCGTTCCTCCCCTCTCGACACCCCTCTAAGGGCGTTCATAACATCGGCACAATCCAAGAGCTAGCCATCTGCAGGGGATACATAGCTAGTACGCGTATTAGCCCGGTCGTTTCCCTCAATTACCGCACGTTCTGGGAACGAAGATGAAAGTGACTCTACGGACAAGAAACCTCCGCAGCGATTCAGTCCACTGTCTACATACAGAACCCGCTCTCGACCTTTCGGATAATGTTCATTGAATAACTTAGTACACAAACGTTTGTATAATGCTGTGATTCTAGCGACATGAAATCCCATGTTACTGCCATCACCTTCGTAACCATGCTGATAGATTTACTACAACTAAAGCAGACTGTAATCTACATGCAGTATACCGGATTGAAACCTGAGAAAGAACTCAAGAAGAAAAATAAGTACCATTGCTGGGGTCTGCCTGGTGACTTTTCCCAGCGGAATGGTAAACATCCTCTGGTGAGTCAATAGCCAGGTAGTGTAGAAGCTAGCATTTGTATGCCACCTCCGATATGAGTTCATAGCGATACAGTTGACTAGGACATCTCCCTTATGGTTCGTGAGAAGATATGCTCGCCTTTCGGCTTCGCGAGCAATCTTCCATATAAGACAGCCTCAAGTCGTATAAACTCACCGTGTATCAAGCATAAAAGAAAGCTTCTGGTCGTCAGAAGTAGTCTCCCATTCCTAAAATATTTCGGCCTTTTTATCTTCCTTTCTGGGAGTGGGCCCGCTTGAGTCAAAACTCCCAGTTGTCTTTAAAAAAAAATAGTTGCATATCCTTTACAGGACGTTGCAGTCAATACCAGCATTTTACTGTCGTTGTTGATGTCTTAGCAAGTTTTTATGCTCACTATATTGCCATTGCTTTCTGAACGACCGGCTCCCATACCAACACGTTAAAACCAGCGCGACACGGTTGTCTTACTAGTTGTCTTACCCATTGTCAATTCGTTCTTTGAAAGCCAGCTATAATAAGTGTTTAACTGTAAGTCTGTTAACGTGATTAGAAAATCACCCCACATTTGTCAAACTCTAATTTGAGCGGCTTTCCGTAGCTGAGACAAAAAATGCAGAATAAGTAGAATGTACGATTCATATTAGATTTCCGTTATGTCCACAATTCATTCCTGCTAATCTATGGTGATATTTTCAGCTATAAGTCTGCCTGAAATAATATTAAGAATAATGACCCTACATTTACTCCCAATATATCGTTCTACAATGACGCCAAACGTGACCTCTTAGGTATGGACGTCCTGAAGCAGCTGCGTTGTGATCACTTCTTGTCTGACCGGGCGAAAGCCAGCTTTGATTTGAACCCGGCATTTATTGATGATTTTCACAACACCTGCAGCTACGGCTTGCTGTAGCACCAGGGTCACATCTTTGCCATGCTAGTATATTCGTTCTGTTTTTCTAGATAGAGGCGCCTCACACCCACGGTACCGAGTGAAAACCAGCCCTTTTCTTCCGTTCTTGGCGCGTATTGCTACACCCGCCCTTGTCTGTTCACTACGGAAAGAGCCATAAGGTAGACAGACACATGGTAATGTAGTTATTATCACACTTGTTTCAGTCACCTTGATGTGACTGATGGTCGGCCTTTCTGTGGCGTTCATCTTCACATGCAGTCTATCGCTATTTTATGAGGCTTTACTTTACAGACCGCCCTCCATGGCGAAGACCTTACGAATGCGATTCGTGATCTCGTATACCAACGTTCGAAACACAGCTGCGCGCGATTTGACAGCAGACAGCGTTGCACTGTTTTTTTTTTTTTTACGTAAATGGCATGGGTGCCGGTCGTTCAGAAAACAATGACAAACTACTGAACGTAAACTTGCTAAGACATCAACAACAGGAAGAAATGCTGGTGTTGACTGCAAGCGTCCTGTAAAGGATATGCAACTAACTTTAACTTACTTTACAGACTGCCTGGCCTCCTGGGATGGCACAGTAAAAGTTTGTTTTTTTGGCTATTGTTGACGAAATAAGATAATATATGTTGCTTAGGAAGATACTTTAAACACAGAATAATCTGAAACGAGCCACTTTACTGCTTCGATTTGTGCCACTAATTGTTTCTTTTTCTCAATAACCAAAACGGTGGTTAGTGCGCATGCCTGCCAAAATAGTAGCCCAGACTCAATCCCCCGCAGAGGGAGGATTATTTGTTCCGATCAGTGTGGCTCTGTAGTATACCCAGCATCACAAAAATAATATTCACAATTTTCTGGGAACTGTCTGGCAAGAACGGCAACGAGGGAGAGGGGCTGGCTACCTAAAATATTAAACTATGGCGTAGGATATGTCAAGGCCTAAGAATTCACACCTCGGTGGCAGTATCCACTATTGAGAGTATAAAACCAGTCTACCAGGACAGTGACAGTACTAGGGCGTGCTTAAACCAGCTAGGTGGGTACTATTCATAGATAAAGACTACAACAACAACAGCTGACAGGGAATGCACCCCTTGGTGGTAGATTGCTAATGGACAAGGGGGAGGTGGTCGTGCGTCTGTGGGACCAGGTGGAGAAGGCGGGGGAACAAATTGAGAACCTGTATGTGGAAAGAATGAGATTGCGGGGGATCGGCAGGGGTTCTGGAAGAATCTCAAACCTGAGAGGGAAGACCAGGAGAACTTTAAATCAGATAGCAGTGGGAACAATTAGCAGTATGACTCTTCGCTGGCTGTTGAACGATGTGACGGGGCACGTATGGGACTGTTCTGAGTGCAGTAATGTCATTTCTTAACTTAACTCAACTCAAGTACAACAAAACAAACTAAATTAAGTGTTATACTTACAATATTCTTAAATTGTTAAATCCCTGGAAATCTGAATGCCGTATAACAGTCAAGTTGTTGCCTTGGAGATCTCTGAAATAACAGAAACATACAATAGTGAAACCAGGCCTTAGGAATTCATTATTGTCATCTGTTTATTCTGATAGTTTGAGAGAGTGAGAAATATGGAGACAACATCCAATGAGAAAATTAAAGTAATGAATAGAAACAAATACATTTATTAACATTTAGTGGTGACTGTTACGCAGATATTTCCAATGCTATATGTATACAATAAAGAAACAAACAATTAAGGATACGAAAACGTGTCTGATCCTACAGAATAAACAAAGAACTAACATCCTTATTATCATTATGAAATGTTTTAATGGCATCGAATGTCGGTTTTAATGAGGTTCCAACCTCCCTGTTGTTTTTCCACCCTGACGTCGTAAGGGGGCTCCTGTGTTCCAATGACCATATGAGCTATGCCTATCGTAGCGTAGCTAATGGCAAGGTCACCCATGTCGGGCAAGTCAAGGGGTAGGGACCAGACGAATTTGAACACAAACGAGCTGTCTAGTAGGTAGACAGTCAAGCCAGAAAATGGAAACCCGGAAAACTGCTTCTCGAAACAGGAACTACAAAACAGTGCAACCTAACTCGTTTACTGATGACAAAATGTCCAACACCCCCAGTTCTGCGTTGTCGCGGTGCTCTCATACATACATCTTCCAGTCCGTCTTTTGATACTACCCACCCCATATATGTCGATATATGTCTATTGCACACTGGCCCATTTATTATGTCCCTCTAGAGCAGTGTTTCCCAACCTTTTTTGTGCTATGCCCCACCTAAGCCTTTCTAAAATTCTTATGCAACCCCCCCCCCCCCCGCCCGCCCCGCGCCCGCCCCGCGCCCCCCAAACATATAAATTATTTTTAGTATTCAAAAATTGAAATGTTCACTAAAGAAACTTCATTGATAGGTTTTAGGAAGAAATCATTAGGAAATTATTGAGCAAACACAGTAAGTAAATTTTCAAAACATATAATGGAGAACTGAAATTCAAGTACAAAATAATTTTAATGAAAGATTTTTTTATATTATTTTAATTATTAGTAATTATTTAAATTTAGTGAGATCCTTGCGCTTGATGCTTGCTGCAAAGAGATCTTAAGTCAGGTTCTAATTTAGTTAACTTCAGTCTCAAGTCTCCCCGTTTTGTTATATCCAGCCGATTTCTTCCATTTTCGAATTGCCCCCCTTAACAATCGAATTGCCCCCCTGTGGGCGTGGGCCCCACGTTGGGAAACACTGCTCTAGACTCTAGAATATCTTTTATAAAAAAAAAAGAAGCTATGTCTCATTAGCTATAAGACACTATCCGCAGTATTACTAAATAGACTAAAACCATATTCAGAAGACATATTAGGTGACTACCAGGCGGGTTTTAGACAAAACAGATCAACAATAGATCAGATATTTATCTTACGACAAATAGCCGAGAAACATTGGGAATATAAAAGAGATCTCCATAACATTTTTGTGGATTTTAAAAAGGCTTATGATAGTGTCCATAGGAATAGTCTATGGAATGCTATGCAGGAATTTGGAATACCAAGGAAGTTAATCAACATGACCAGACTATGCATGGAAGATACTTATAATATAGTAACATATAAAGGCAGGAAATCAGACCCCTTCCAAATAACATCTGGCTTGAAACAGGGTGATGCACTATCGCCGCTACTCTTCAATCTGGCTCTAGAGAAAGTTGTAAGGAAGGTAAAGGAGGAATGTGATATTGGAGGAACATCCAAGCTGCTTGGTTATGCAGATGATATAGATATTATAGGGCAAAGTGAACAAAAGACATTGGAAATATTGACTCACTTAAAGGAAAAAGCCCAACAGATGGGGCTGGTTATCAACCAAGATAAGACAGAATATATGGTAATTTCAAGAGACGGAATGGCTAGAAACTCTGGCCACATACAAATAGATAATATGACCATTAAAAGAACGGAAACATACAAATACCTGGGTGCGATCTTCAACTGCTCCAACATCATAAGGGAAGAAATACAAACTAGAATCAACTCTGGAAATAAGATATACTATGCACTACAACATCTACTAAAATCAAAGGCGCTATCTCGTAACACCAAAATCACAATATACAAAACACTGATCAGACCAGTTGTGCTGTATGGCTCTGAAACCTGGAGTACAACGAAAGGAGACGAAGCCTTGTTACAAACCTTTGAGAACAAAATTTTAAGACGCATCTTTGGACCCATTAGGGATACACAAAGTGGAGAGTGGAAAAGAAGAAGTAACAAAGACATTTATGATCTGTTTAAGTCCCCGCTAATCACTGGTATCATGAAGGCTAATAGACTACAATGGCTGGGGAAATAGAAAGAATGGAAGATAATAGGGAAACAAAACTCGCTTACACTCAGGAAATAAATGACAGTAGACCCCGAGGTAGACCAAGAAGACGGTGGAGAGATAATACATATACAGACCTACAAGCACTTGGAATCAACGACTGGCAAGAGAAAGTCAACCAGAGAGACGAATGGAGACGGATTGTATCTGCAGCAAAGAACCTCAATGGCTCGGAACGCTGAAGAAGAAGAAGATGTCTCATTATATTCTCAAATTACCTTAATTGTTTGGACTTCTCATCTAATTCAGTCATGTTTCCTTCAGTGTCGGATTTGAGCAATATTTCTGTTTCTCTTCTTTCTTCCCCTATCATGATATTTCTCATATCTATCTATACAACAGTTCGAAAACTTCACTTTCAGCGACAATTTGTTATTTAATCATTGTCCATGTTTCAGTAACATACAATAATAAAGAGTAAATATAGCACATTATTAGTGATAATTTCAATTCGCAACTTTGATGTTTATACATGAGAAGCTGTTGTGGAATGTTACATTCTTCTTCTTCATTTAGTCCATGCCATGTGGCGTTGGTAATCGTGTCTGATCATTGTAGTGTCATGCCAATAATTTCTTATACGAATATTCCTCTATGCCATCATATCAAACTGTCCAGCATCTTCTCTCTTGGTCATCAACCCCCCTGCCTCCCCTTCCTTCCAACTTCCCCGTTGTGATTACATATTCCAACTTCATCCTTCTCATGGTAAACTACTTTCTTTCCATATGTCTCGCACATCATGTCTTCACAATTTATTCTTTACACAACTTATTCTTTCGGTAATTTATTCGGTAAAAATGACGACGACGTGATGCGTTTATTCTTCGGGACGACGCTGGTTTAGTGTTTTACTTTGGATTATGTGGTGTTATTTCGTATTCGTTTATTGGAAGTGTTCAAAATAAAAAAATAAAAAGCCACGGAAGGCAGGTGCTGGATGAAATTATGAGGGCAGCCGACAAATAGTTGTTGGTTATGGTCTCAAGTTTCGCGACGGTAGTCAGAAGATCTTTTTCACGAGACAATGGCTACTGTCACCCGGCCAGTATGGTCATTGCCAAGAAGGAAAGCAACGGCAAACTACCTTCTTTAAAATTGCCTAGTTCATTATGACTCGCTTAAAGACAGATCATCACAAGACAAGGACAGAGACATTAAAATAGCAACATAGAATGTTAGGACGTTAAACGACGACGAAAAATTAGATAACATCAAACAAGAAATGGAAAGAGAGAAAATTAATATTCTAGGGATGTGCGAAAGCGAGATGGACAGGAACAGGCATCAAGATAGATGAAGATTTTAAGATTATTTATTCTGGAGGAGAAAATCCACAATGGGGAGTAGCAATTATTTTGAACTGACAAACATCAAAATCTGTTCAAGGATATTGGGCCGTGTCAGACAGAGTTCTACTAGTTAAATTAAGCGGCAGACCTTTTGGCATAAATGTTATTCAAGTATATGCCCCAACAGGAGAACCCAGTGAAGATAGTGTAGAAGAATTTTATAATGACATAGAGACTGCTTTAAAGAAATGTAAAAATTCAGAAATAAATATCATAATAGGGGACTTCAACGCAAAAGTAGGAAATCAAGGTGATAGATACACAGTAGAAAACTATGGTTTAGGAGAGAGAAATAAAAGAGGATACAGACCCGTAGAGTGGACTAAAGAGCTGGAAATGATTGTAGGAAACACCTAGTTTAAGCAACACCCTAGAACAGTGTTTCCCAACCTTTTTTGTGCCATGCCCCACTTAAGCCTTTCTAAAATTCATATTGTCCCCCTTCCCCCCCCCCCCCCCTCAACATATACATTATTTTTAATATTCAAAAATTGAAATGTTCACTAAAGAAACTTGAATGATAGGTTTTAGGAAGAAATCACTAGGTAATTATTGAGCAAACACAGTAAGTAAATTTTCAAAACATATAATGGAGAACTGAAATTCAAGTACAAAATAATTTTAATGAAAGATTTTTCTATATTATTTTAATTATTAGTAATTATTTATTATTTAAATTTAGTGAGATCCTTGCGCTTGATGTTTGCTGCAAAGAGATCTTATGTCAGGTTCCAATTTAGTTAACTTCAGTCTCAAGTCTCCCCGTTTTGTTATATTCAGCCGATTTCTTCCATTTTTGAATTGCCCCCCTTAACAGTCAAATTGCCCCCCTGTGGGGCGTGGGCCCCACGTTGGGAAACACTGCCCTAGAAGATTATGGACATGGAGGAGTCCTGATAGAAGGGTTAGAAACCAGATTGATTACATTTTTATTAGCAGAAGATTTAGAAATGCGCCAACAATAGCAAAAACAGTTCCCAGTGCTGATTGTTATAGTGACCACAGATTACTTACAGGAACATTGAGGATAAAGTTAAAGAAAGTCAAGTATAAAACAGGAAACACTAAATATGATTTGTGTACATTGAGTAACGACAAGGAAATACAAAGCAAATTCAACATAGAAGTACAGAACAGATTTGATATATTGTCTGATCTAGAGATCCTATTCCAGGATGTGGGTGATCAATGGGAAATGCTGAAGAATTCAATCAGTTTGGGTGCAGAAACAACTACTCCAAAATTAAAGAAGGTGCGTCGTAAGAAATGGATGACTGAATACATTTTACAACTAATGGAAGCAAGAAGACTCAACAAAAATAATTCTGCCAAATATGAAGAAATTCACAGACAAGTCAGAATATTATGTAAGAAGCCAAAAGAAGCATGGCTTGAGAAAAATTGCTAAGAAATTGAAAAACAACACGACAGTCAAAATATCAAATTAGTGCACAAAAGAATTCAGGAACTTACTAATAAAAGAACAAGCACATCAGCAGGCTGTCTAAAAACTAAAGATGGCAAAATCATAACAGAAAAAGATCAGATTCTACATAAATGATCAGACTATGTGAAAAACCTTTATGATGATAACATAGATGAACAGTATGATATTCGATTTACTAATGAAGGATCGCCAATTTTACAGATGGGGGTTCGAAATGTTCTTAAGCATATGAAAGCTGGCAAGTCCCCGGTTCAGATAACATCACAACAGAAATGATTAAAGCTTTAGAAGAATATGGAATAGATGAAGTCACCAGACTGCTGAACTCATTATGTAATTCTGAATTTATTGCAATCCGAAAGAAATCAGGAGCCTTGGAATGTGATCAACATAGAACAATTAGTATAAAGAGTCACATCACAAAGATTTGGCTACGAATTATCATGCAAAGGGTGTGGAAGAAAATACAACCTGAAATAGGGGAAGAACAATGTGGGTTTGTAGAAGGAAAGGGTACAGTAAATGCCGTGTATATGCTGCGTTCAGTTATTGAACGCTCTATAGAAGTAAACAAAAATATACATCTTTGCCTTAATGACTACACAAAGGCTTAGAATAAGACATGTCAACATGGTAGATATGCTTACAGATCTACAAATTGATGGGAAAGACATTAGACATATAAAAAAACATATATTGGAAACAACAAGCTGCCATAAGGATCGATAATGAAGTGGGACAATATCAGCCTTTTAAGAGAGGTGTTAGGCAGGGATGTTTAATGTCTCCAGATCTTTTTCTCTTATACAGTGAAAATATTTTCAGAAATTTAGAAGATATAAATGGAATCAGAATTGGAGGACGAAACATCAATAACATTAGATATGCAGATGATACAGTTTTGAATGCAGACAAATAGCAGGATCTGCAACAATTAGTAATGCGGTTGTTGCACACAGTGAACAACTGGGATTAGAATTAAATTGTAAAAAGACACAAATAATGGTCGTCACTAGGAAGAACGAAATACCACAATGAAATATACAAGTAAATGGGAATATTCTTCAACAAGTGAATCGGTACAATTATCTCGGAACAGTCATAACATCTGATGGGAGATGCCTTGTAGAGATTAGAACAAGAATCGTCATGGCAAAATGAAAAACATACTGACCAATAAAAAGATGTCAATTGAAACGAGAAAAAGAGTGTTGAGGTGCTACGTAGAGCCTGTTCTTTTGTATGGATGTGAAACTTGGACAATGAGCAGTCAAACTGAAAAACATCTGATGGCTGCAGAAATGTGGTTTCTGAGGAAAATGCAAAGAATACCATGGACAGACAGAAAAACCAATGACCAAGTACTATAGGAGACAAATGAACATCGTAAATTAATTAGAGAAATTAGACGTAGACAGTCAAAATATTTTGGACATGTTATGAGAAGAAATAGATTGGAGAACTTAGTGACAACTGGCAAGATCGAAGGGAACAGACCAAGGGGAAGGCCGAGAAGTAAATACCTGGATGGCGTGGCCACATGCATGGTCGAGACAGGAACACTGAGCTGATCCACGACTCTGGTGATCGAGTGAAGTGGCGAGTCATGACCACCCACGCTTTCCGGCATGGCACATGATTGATTTATTCTTTTTACAATGTGTTCTTTCCAAAAATTATTCTTTGCACATTTCATTCTTTTCATAATTTAGTCAGCGTGAGTGTTACTTTGGCCATGTCTATTCTCGTTTTTAAGTCTGCTTCACGCCTACCGTCATCTGTTAATAGTTGTCCCAGATTAGAACACATATTGACTGTTCACAAAGATGAGCATGCTTATCTCCTCGGAGTATTTCCGTAATTGTTGTTTGTTCATAATGCGGGTATTTTCATACCGCTGTAGTCACTTCCGTTACAGTTACGTATCGTCTGTACCCTACTTTTAGAATCAGAAGGTCTATACTAGTTCTATTCTTATACTAAAAATTACTTAATTGAAAATCACACGTATACAATGACCTATTATTTGCAAAGGCTGTTAAAGTTAGTTGCATGTTCAATATATGCAATTGCAATCAACCCCAGCGTTGTTTGTTGTTTGTGATGTTCTAGGAAATATTACATTTAGCGTTGTTAGCTTTTTGTGATGTTCTAGGAAATTTGTTAAATTCATTCCACAATCTGGATTACTTTTTTTGTAATTCAGTTTCCATGAGTTTTCCAGGCAAAGATTCTCTTATCTTTGTGTTAACTGATAAAGACTTTTGTCGACACGGTCACTTATTTTTGTGTGATTTTTCTCCTCGTCGAGCTTTCCAGTTATATGGTGTGTTAATTCGGATTCTACTCTCGCTGCGCGCTATCCTACAATCTAGATAACTCAGGAATACATATGACCTCATTTCCAGTAACCAGGCAGCTGACAATATCACTTGCATTCTGGATTCTGGTAAAACCTACCTCCTGGGAACAGGAAAGGAAACGTTTTTACATTGTAATGTTAGGGAACCAATCTAGGGACATCATCAGCCTTTTTTAAATCTTAATCTGCCTTTTATGAACGTTGAAGGCTGCATTCGAGACGTAAACCAAAACCACAAATAAGGACAATAGCTGCCAGTGTAGCTACCTTAGAAATGCAGATGAGAAGAGAACTTACTTAAGTTGTGTTTAATCTTTTAATTAAACAGTCCATCATATGTCACCGGAAGTAGTTTCCCGTAGATCCGTTGGTCAAATTACGTCACTTCAAGCAGGTTGGGAGCAGCGGTATCAGTTTCTAGACCAGCAGGGAATGTTCCCCCCCCCCCCAGGGCGGATTATAGGGTTTCCAGTGGGGTGGGGGTGGGGGAAATTAAGACCACAGATTGGCAGACCAAAAATGACTTCAGGCACAATATCCTGGTTTTCTATTGAGAGTTTTGTTTGATGAAGCACAATTTTCTGACATTCTGGTGTTGTGTATTAAGTGACAATGCTTTGACGTTTTAATTGTTTGTTTATTGTAATATGATTAATTTTGTGTGTTAATAAAATATTGTGAATATAAAAAATGCACCCTTTGAGGCTGACAATTTTGGAAAGTGAGAAATTCTTCCTTCGTTCGCTGGAAACTGGGGAAATGACATTCTGACATATGGGGAAAGGGTGCATGGGCCAAACAAGGTTGAGAACCACTGGTCTAGACACTCGCCTAAAGGCACTTTGGCCATGGGCTCCATCCACACTGGAGCTGATTTCATGTTTGAAATTGACATGGGCTCCCAGGTCGACACGGGTAAAATAGGTACCACGAAATGTTTTGGGGAGTAAAAGCGGTCGGCGTGGTACTGACTACGTTACTCACCGAAGGTTATACAAGGCAACCCGCTTAAGGCGATCTCGGATGTGGCGAATTTCTGTTGGGAAGAAAAATGTGTTTGTCCCCTGCAATTTTTCTTCCTTGTCTATTGTCTCTTATAAGAGGAATTTCTGATAAGGACTATTTCTTGTGTCCTAGGTGAGTTCGCCTTATCAGGTCTGCGCTGTATATGGGTCAAACACCTTATGGCCAATGCGTCTTAATGTGTATGAAAGGGTCCTTTAATTACTCTCTTCAAGTAGCTTGTGGTCACCAACATGTCATAGATGTCACCAACAAATAGGCAGGCGGAGGCGTAAAAGTCATGGCTGACACAAGGAGAAAAGAGGCAGCGAATAATAAAAGAGGTAGTGAGCAAGAAAACAAGCAGGGGCGAAGGGGGTGGAGGGGGAGGAGAACGAAACGACGCAGGAAACAACACATGATAGAGAGAACGAAGCATTGAAGTAGGAAAGAAGCTGCGAGAAAGAAATCATGCTGCGAAGTATTAAACAGAATGTGGTAAACAAAACATGTAGCGCCGAAGGAAACAAGCGGTGAGGAAGTAAAGAAGCAGTGAGGAAGTAAAGAAGCAGTGAGGAAGTAAAGAAGCATTGAGGAAGTTAAGAAGCAGTGAGGAAGTAAAGAAGCAGTGAGGAAATAAAGAAACAGAGAGGAAGTAAAGAAGCAGTGAGGAAGTTAAGAAGCAGTGAAGAAGTAAAGAAGCAGTGAAGAAGTAAAGAAGCAGTGAGGAAGTAAAGAAGCAGTGAGGAAGTAAAGAAGCAGTGAGGAAGTAAAGAAGCAGTGAGGAAGTTAAGAAGCAGTGAAGAAGTAAAGAAGCAGTGAAGAAGTAAAGAAGCAGTGAGGAAGTAAAGAAGCAGTGTAGAAATAAAGAAGCAGTGAGGAAGTAAAGAAGTAGTAAGGAAGTAAAGAAGCAGTGTAGAAATAAAGAAGCAGTGAGGAAGTAAAGAAGCAGTAAGGAAGTAAAGAAGCAGTGTGGAAGTAAAGAAGCAGTGAGGAAGTTAAGAAGCAGTGAAGAAGTAAAGAAGAAGTGAGGAGGTAAAGAAGCAGTGAGGAAGTAAAGAAGCAGTGAGGAAGAAAAAAAGCAGTGATAAAGAACAGAAGCAGAGATGAAGAAAAGAAGCAGTGAGGAAGAAAAGCAGTGAGGAAGAAAAGAAGCACTCACATTGCATTTAAGCAAGGACTGACGTCACAAAATAAGCAATGATTTAAGATAGCAGCAGTACTATGTTGCGAAGTGGTCAAACTACCAAACTGAAACTCCCAATGTCGTGGAATCGTTTTCAAACTACTTCATTCCGTTCACGTGTCCAGTTTTGTTGGAAACCCCTGGGGGTAGACGCTGGAGCTACGGAGTTCGTGCTCTGTGCGACTCTTTCGCAGGCTCTCTGGAGAAAGAGATCAAGCCACAGGTGATAAAATCGGTGCAAATGAATTCGATCGTCTTTGCCTTTAAACGACTTTTAAAACACTTTAAAGTGGGGGAAAAGATTGGCCACCTGTTCCCCCTTGATCTCAGGCTTACAAAATGTGAAGGCGCTATCACACCACACAGAGGTCAACGTGGCCGAATGGATACAAGCGCTCGCTCTGACACATCCTGTGCTCTTATGACGGAGTAGTGGGATCATTCCCTACACGGGTCATACGTAAAATATGACTAGTAAAACCACCCGGGGCTGTGGTGGACCGCAACCTCCTGGAAAGAACATACACCATTTTTGAAATCACATGACAGAACCATGGTATAAAACTGCTTCAGGACAAATTAATTATTTTAAAAAAGCATTAATGAGGGGGAAAATATGTGAGGAATGGAGCAAGAAGCAATGAGGTAGCACACAAACAAACACTAAGGCCGTACATTTGATATCTGAACTCAATAATGTCGCCCTGCTACTGAGGGAGTGCGTGGCGCGACACTGTGAGCTGTGAGTTTCGTGTGAAATGCTTTTGAATCTGCCCGAGGTTTTTTGGAACGTGACTGCATGTTCGGAGCGATGGCAGATGGCTATGTCCCAGAGTTGCCTTATGCAGAAATGTGTGGCTGCTGGGCTTCTGGTTGACTGCCACTACCATCTACAATGAACTGTATTTCGTGGACTGTGTGGGTGAACATCTAGGAAACATACAGATAGGGAAATGACTGCTGATTCCATCAGAGCTGAACTCTGGGTTTCGTGGGGGACTATTGTGTTGACATTCTGGAGGCGGCATTATGCACAGTGTATCTGTGCGGACTGTTGTTTGTCGAGACTCCTGTCATTTCCACTTTTCACCTTGGGCAGTGGGGAGCGTTGTGTGTGATATTCACTGGCACAGGAACGGAGCATAATGGGGACAACCCGTTGCTGTGAAGTTGGAACTACGACTAACTAACTAACTAACTAACTAACTAACTCAATAATGTAGCGTAATAGTAACCACAATGTTCTTTACCGAAGTGTCAGCAGTTAGATTAGATCATAATCCAGGGGATGCAATGGCACCCTGCCGTCATGACAGACAATAGTTTGTTACATTGTGCTACAAAAAAAAAAAAAAAGAAGCATAATAACTACAACCCGTAGGGAGACCAGGGATTATAACTCTTCATAGCACAACGCCTGGACTGAATTGTAGAGACCATGTGTTGTCCTTGCAGCATGATCCCTCTCTCGGCTTGTCTAGTGTACTCCAGAGGAAAGGTAACACTAATACGTCTGGAACAAGACAAGCGACACAAGCTACCGGATCAGCAAAGCAATGATCTAACTCTCCGCCAGTCGGAGCTTCGATCCTAGACTTGTTGCAGACTAAAGCTTAGGGACTGGTCTGCCCTGCCATGACATTTGTCTTTAAGTTGCATTTCCTAGCACTAGGATAAGGCTTGTACCCTCCCAATTGCGCTCCTCCGCCCGAAGCCGTTGGCACAATGGTAGGTATCGGGCTTGGTGAGTACCGACCAACATTCGGCGCTAACAGAAAGCAGGTAGTAATGTCTGCTGTCATACGGTACGGTAACTCAGTCATATCTGACTAAGTCATAACACCAATAATCCAATATCCAGGGGATAATATCTGAACTAAAAGGCAGGCACCAAGTCTGGTCTCTAGGTGGCATGTGAAAGGAAATACTTTATCAAACAGATGCGCCACTTCATCACCACATATAGTCAGTCTTCTTTCCTCTTAAAATACGAGCGAATGCAAATACCAGAGATAGAGACGTAACAATTTAACACTGAACCAATTAACAAAACCGTCTTAAGATACAGATTATTGTTTCTAGTCTCGTCTGGAGAACACAATCCGCCCCAGATTACAGGACAGTGAGCATATTTGAGGGAACCGGTTATAAATGCTTGGATAAACATGGTCGCACAGTCGCGGCTCACGTTCAGGTGTGTACACCGTCAAGATCTCAAATCCAGAGGCCGCCTGCCAGTCTGTATGCGTTTCTTCACGGAGATTAGCGCTTGTTTAGTTCTCGTCCCATCCTCTCTGTTCTTTTACACCCAATTCATTTTAGCGCTGTTTGTATTTAGTGTGAAGTTGCTGAACAAAACTTTCTCGCATAGAGTGTTGGGCAATGGGCTGTTTGGTCTGTTGAAAATACTCTCAAGACACAGTTAGAAAAACTAGGATATCTTTTCTGCCTTTTAGTTAAGAAGAATGGGATGAGATATTTGAGAAAGGCTAACGGGATTTCTTGAAGAGACAGAATACGATACGTCACCACCACCACCACCACCACCATCATCATCATCATCATCATCATCATCATCATCATCATCATCATCATCATCATCATCATCATCATCATCACGAAGTGTCTTGTCGATTGACTTTGGCGAACATGCTTCTTCACATCAGGAGATCTCCAAGAGCAGGTATCAAGTTCTGTGATGATAATTCTCCTTGCCCTTAGAAAACGCTGTCAAGATACTTCTCTCGCTGTCTTCCCATATCCCTCTTTCCACAATTATTTCCAGATGTTTAACGTGTTTCAGTTTTTCTCTTCTAATGATGTGTTCAAAAACTGATGACAACCTCTTTGTTTGTGTTATACTGTCCTAGTCTCTCCCAAAACATTTAGATAACTCGTTTTGGCTGTGCCAGGAATGTTCAGCATTCTTCTGTGGAAACATATTTCTGAGGCCTCAAAGGATTGTGTTTTTGTCTGCGTTTTTGCGTATTTAATAGTTGTCCCGGATTCACGGCCATGTGTTAAAACTGGTTGTATGTAACATACAATAATTCTTTTTCTAGCCTTCATTAACACAAGATGTTTGTCATTTGATACAATGCAGTTGTGTGTACTTGTCCTATTATGTTCTTTATCTCTGTGATACCTAGTCCATCTTATTTTATCAATGTGCATATAAGCTTGAATGTCTGTACTTGCCCCAATATTCTGCCCTTCTCTAATATTCTGTCCTTTTACTGACACTACTATAGGTCCCATACTGACACAACCACAGGCCCCAAACTGACGCAACAACAGGTCGTCCTATAATGTCACAACCACATGTCCTATAGTAACGCTACCACACCTCCTATAAAGATAAAACCACATCTTCTATACTGAAAACAACACAGCTCCCATACTGACGCAAAGCTCATATACTGACACGAACACATCTCCTATACTCACATAACCTTAGCTCCTATACTGAACAAAGCTCACATACTGACAGAAACATAGCTCCCATACTGACACAAAACTCACATACTAACACAAATACAGCTCACACACGGACACACAGCTCCTATACTGACACAAACATATTTCCTAAACTGACACAACTATAACTCCTATACTGACACAAACACGGCTCCTATAATGAAAGAAACACAGCTTCTATACTGACACAAACACGGCTCCTATAATGAAAGAAACACAGCTTCTATACAGACACAAACACAGCTTCTATACTGACACAAACACAGCTTCAATAATGACACAATGACAGCTGATATACCAATACACTCAAAATTCCTATATATAAATCTCAATTGGGGAACCCTTTGAGCCCACTAAGACCGTTCATAAATAAACACACGTGTATTGTTTGAATACACATTGTTTACATAGTTAGAACAAACAATACATTCAGTTTATTTAACAAGTTCTTGTATAGAGCGACAGAAGTACAAGAAAGTATAGTACACTTGGCTCGCAACATCAGGGAAAGTCAAATCGGAAAACCAAGAATTACACAGTAAACGTGCATTGTCTTCGAATTCCTTTATAAGAATATACAGGATCGGCTGAGGGAAGAGAAGCCGAGGCTGCACTCAAGCCAAGGCAATAAACATATCCAACATTATCACTATGTACATGTTTAGTCTAGGCAACACCCTATCATGATAATACGCCAATGCATATTCTGCCAACTTGTATAAATATGTCCATGTTACCTGATTCTTACAATTCACGTTGCCAAAATTTCCTTTGTTTTCGCTCTTTTTGTTTTCTTGTGTGTTAAAACCCTAGTAATGTAAAATAAACTCTTATAAATTTGGCATATCTTCCGTATGTATATCAGGCCAGTAACAGTATGTGGTCTGGGATATCAGCATTGATAAAACCTGAAAAAATAATTTATAGAGGCATGTGATACGCGCTGTTATCGAAACATGGTAAGAACCAGATCAACATCACTGTGACAGCAGGGTTGGAGGGGAAGGCACCATCTATCTATCTATCTGTCTGTCTGCCTGCTTGTCAGTCTGTTTATCTATAGATATATTCAACCTAGCCTTTCTAGTTTCCCACTATTTTCTGTTTATATCAAATTTCACAGAATGTTGACAAGTATTGAATTTGTGGGGTTTAGATTACCTATAGATCAAACTTTATAACAGATCTAGGGTATTAATAGACCCACATATCCGAAGCAGTCATCATTATGAGCAGTCCCAAGTATTCAGTCACCCTAAGATATCTTTAAACAGGGGGCATCTATCTTCCTCTCTAGGTTGCTCAATATCTAAATTGTAAGTGTTTTACAAACACTCAGTCACTTAACAAGTGACACATAAACAGGTGGAGACAC
Source organism: Cepaea hortensis (assembly GCA_963921405.1). Taxonomy (NCBI): domain Eukaryota; kingdom Metazoa; phylum Mollusca; class Gastropoda; order Stylommatophora; family Helicidae; genus Cepaea; species Cepaea hortensis. The sequence continues at coordinate 66,291,465 of OY992877.1, read as the reverse complement.
CCATGTTCAGTTTATAAACCAGTGTTTTATCCATTAAACAAATGAAAAATTTATAGGAAATAAATATACAAAACAATACTCTCACGAAATGTTTAACAAACATGGGCACCATCAATTAATTTATCAACATGGTAAAAATTGTCATAATTGTTCCTAAATTAAACAGCATTCCTTTAACTAAGACATTAAGGATGTTGGAGTATATGTTAGCATGTACACGCATGTGTAAATCTGTGTGTTTGTCTCATATCTTACACTGTGTGTATGGTGAACTAGTATCATGTAAGAATCCCCATGGTGTAACGTAACATAATTAATATAATCTCTAGGAACTCATACAGATGTTTATCTTTAACTCTTTCGCTTCTCTCGGTTGTGTTTATTTCTTTTTGAAGTTTGGCATCGATTCCTTCTTTCTTTATTCATCATGAGTTCCACAGAGCAAAGTTGTTTCTTATTGTCACAACCTACTGCTTGGCTCCGCCAAACTTCCCAGGCCGCCTAATTTATTTACACGTTAAGATGTCTACTTACCCAACACAAATATATCCATCAGTTTTATAGTTTTCAATAGGAGCCCGGTCCAGGATGGTGCAAGGTGATATCTTGTCTATGGGCCAGTAGCCTCTGTTTGTGGGGGAATAGTCTTATCATGGTCGCCTTAACATGAAAACGTGGGTACTCCTCCATTCTTTTCACCCTTTGTTACCCTTTGAAAATAAAGTCTGTTCGTTCGTTCGTTCGTTCGTTCGTTCGTTCGTTCGTTCGTTCACTTTACGCTCCGAAGTTCCAGACGGCGCATTCTACGATCGCCGCCAAGGGAAGTTTCCTTGAGTTGTTTCCATATCTCCTATATTCTGGCCACGTTTCTTATATTTAAAGTTCTGTTGGACGTTCCTATTCCCCTTCTTCTTTCTTTCATCTTCATGTCTCAGAGGTTCTAGTATCTTCTCGTAATTTAGTTAATATTTTCTATTTTTAGCGCTAACCTTCAGCTCCTGGGGTTGTTGAAAGGCTACACATCCATTTGAGCTCCGTCGATTGGTGTGCCGCAATTTGATTCTAAAGAGTAGTTTTTTAGGATTGCACAAGACGGGATTATTCTTTGAAGAATTATTAACTCTAGACATTACATTCCGTTACAATCATCTTTATGTGCCCCGACCACAAACGTAGGTATTCATGTCTCTATGTAGATCTCGGTCAATGGTGTTCTGGATCAAATATACTAATGATATTCATCCATGCCACCATCTCACTCCATCTAGCATTACTTCTGTCGGTCTGCCTCTGCCTCTCCTCTGACCTTTCCAGTCGTCACAACGTTTTTCAATGTCCCTCTTCTCATGCCGGCTCAGTGGCGAAGGGCTTACGAATGCAATTTGTAATTCCGCATACCGTGTTCGAAACACAGCTGCGGTCGATCAAGAAGCAGACCGTCTTGCGTCAGTTTTCATTCAATTATATGGGCACCGATCGTTCAGAATGCAACGGCTAACTACTGAATGTAAATTTGCCAAGAAATCACAAACAGCCAAAAATGCTGTGGTTGACTGCGATGTCTTGTAAGGATATGCAACTTACTTTAACTCTTCTCATAATATGACCCAAAAATGCTCTTTGTTCACAAGTCACAACAGACAGAAAACGACAACCACAGCTACAACAAAAACAAATTTACTGTCTGCAAGTAAACATTGGGGCAAATGTAGACTGAATTAAAACTTTCATATGACTAGGAAAAAATAAACTGGAACAAACGGGCGTCCCGAAAGCATTTTTCGGTACACTAATTTATTTACTTAAAAACCAGAATACTTCCGGAAATGCGGGACGTGTGGCAATCCCAACCTAAACGAATGTTCATCTCAAGGAATAGAGAAATCTCCTATGGTGTTTCTCAGATAATCTGGATACGCGAGAAAGTGCATACACTGAGGATCACTGATCGTATTCTATCCTCAAGGACAGCTAGAAACACTGGACATAAAACTGTCATACACTGAAGGTAGCATCATTTGCGCAACAGGAATGTGACTATCAGTCCGCCGTGGCGGTGACATCTCGTCCTTAAGGATAAGATCGCTAAGCCCCATAATCCTCTCTTGATATTTGATAACTGCATTCAGCGCTTGAAATAACGTGTAATTTTAGTAACAAAATAATGTAAATCTTCGTGGGACTGCCAACATTATAGTGCAGCCTGGATCTCTTTCCATCGGTAGTTTATCTATACATTCAGTGTAGGGTTTCTGTAATCGTGTCATAATGGACGTTATCTTGGCTTGGCCTGACGGTGGCTGCATCCAGACCAGGCTCTGACGTTAGATTAGTGACGTGTAAGAAGCTAGCAGGATTTATTCCAGATCTAGGCTGTCGTATGAAACTCAGTCCCGTAGATGTAGGCGTCATCCGAGTCAGCGCACTCATAAAACAGGTTGTTGACTACCGTCCTAGTCTACGGCTGTTTGTTGTCACGCTATTTGTTCAACACCAGTACAATCTGTAATTGGCCAGAAATGCTACCATGTAGTTACGTAATGGAACCGAAATGCTACCATTTTGTTAGGACATTGGGCCGAAAAGCTACGAAGTACTGGTTTTAGTTATTTGGGCCGAAATGTTATTAAGTGGTTAACTAATTGTACTATATGTGCTCTGTGGGTGATAGGTGTGGCTAATGAAGACACCTCCATATGGATAATAGTGCCATTTCTGGATTGTTTAACGAGCCCCTTCGTTCTCCCAATGTGCTTCTCGTGTCTGGACGTGCCACTTCTTTCTCCAGAGTCTCTCATTCTGGACATTGATGTAGACTCACTGACGTCACAGGCCTCCGATCTCGACATCTCTCTAAGGGAGGTAATAACACCGGCACGATCCATGGGCTGGCCATCTGCACGGGGTTCAGAGCCAACAAATTTATCTTTAGGCGACTACTTAGTAGAATTTGAAACCAATTGGAGATGCTACCAGGCAGTAGCTTTATGTAATTTTATCGAAACACTACCAAGTAGCAACTTCAAGTAATTGGTCAGAAATACTATTGTGTATCTTAATTAAGATTAGATATAATTATAGATATTCATTGCCACATGTAGAAGTAGATATCGTACGACACACTGGATAAAAGAAAAATTGAAAGTCATAGTGATACCAGATTCGAACCAGGTCCTTTATAGGGCCATTGTCTTGCTGAAGGAGTCCAATGTAGCTAGAACGGTCGGCGAATATATTACCAATCTACCACAGAGCCATTTTCAACTTCTTCACCTGCGGTTAAAAACCAGGTGATTCTTCCTCTAACTGTTTATCTCTGAGTCAAGTTAATTTTGTGTTTTAATGCAATTCTTTTGATCTCAGCGTGTGCTTTGAGTTCTCTATCGGCGACTTAGCTGATAAACTCCTAGACAATAATTCATTGTCATCATCTTTTTCTCTCACTGAAACCTCTTCACTTTTTTATGTTTCTTCATCCCTTTTTTCTGCAGCGATATTTTGAACATAAGTTCTTACGATGGCGACTTGTAACTCTGCAGATCTTAAACTTGGTGTCGGTTTGTCTTGTCGTTATGTTCGGTTTCTGGATTTTCTGAAACCATTGCACTTGAATCTTCTTTTCTCTTTTTTGTTGGCATGCGTGTTTTTTTCTCTTCGTTAGATTTACTACTACTTAATTCTTTTCCCCAACATCTTGTCCATATAATAAAAATAACAATAACTACAGCCCAAGAATATATTCACAGGCACAGATCGGCACTAATAGAAGAAACACTGAAGCTGTAAAAATGAGAGGACACACTGGGCAAAAAAGAAAGTTAAAATTACTGACACACCGGGATTCAACCGTGTCAAAAACACACGACGACTGTGCCACGCTGAATGAACAAATGTACTTCTATACCCATCTATAAAAAAGTTGCTTTCGTTCACAAAACAAAGGCAAACTACTGAACATAAACTTGCCCAGGAATTACGAACAGCCAAAAATGATGGGGTTGACTACTACGTCCTGTAAAAAAACACCTAGCAGCTTTCTCCGTTAACCCCGAATACTCTCGTGGTTGACGTGAGCGCACGAGAATTAGAAGTGGTTCGAGTCGCGGCAGTGACTTATGAGAGTATGCAGCCGGTCGCTCAGAAAGTCGTGGTGTGCTGATGAGCGTAATCTAGCCTAGGAATCAACATGCAGCTGAAAGATGCTGATGTTGACCGCAATATCTTGAAACAGGATGGAAACGCGGAAAATTTTTTTTATTTTTTAGTGGCTTCTTGGTTCAATGACAGTGTTACTTCAGCATAACTACAGCACATGAGGGAGTGGGGTGGAACCACCAGTGTGGAGCTCGTGGCCAGAGCTAGATATACACCAGTGGGTAGGGGCATGAGGAAGGGACGCTTGCCCTGCATGGGTCACACACATTGAGAACATCTGAGTACCACTGCCCTAGAGGATTCTGTGTTTGAGAGCGACCTAATGGCATATAGAGAGGAGGAGGGGGTCTGCTTCGCAGAATGGGTAAGAACGCTCGTTCTTAAACATCCGATGTGCTGATACCGAGGCCGTGGGTTAAACCCTTGCACCGGTCAGTTAGAATAAAATGTGGACTTCTCGAATTATAAGATAAAGATTCAACACTTCACAACTCTAAAGTTATATATACTACAGGACTACCCGCCTCTAAAATTGTATCTAACACAAACAGCATATCACAACATATGTTCAGTATTACAGAGCTTGGGAGCGGCGATAGCGTAATGGACAGCTGGCCCGCTGGTCATGGGTTCGAGTACGCATGGGGGGGGGGGGGGGTTGTAAAACTGACCATGGCTCCCGGTTTGACCGAGCCTAAAGTGGGTACCAGGACATGGTTGGCGAAGTAAAGGCGGCCGGCGTAACACTGACCACATCAGCCACCGAGTGCCGGTTGGTCTATGAAAATGTGGGTCTTACATCTTGCCTCCAGTGTGTCTTTAGGCGTGTAAAAGCATTCTTGACCTGTTGTACTATTACAGAACATAGCGGGTGCTTTGGTATCATGGTTAGGACGTTAGGCTGATAGTGGCAGCTAGGATCCGAGATCAGCTCTCGGCGTTCGCTACGGGTGGGAGGGAAAGATGGCCACCTACACCTCAGTTCACGCAGGCCTACACAATAAGGTGGTCCTAACATGTCACATTCCCTGCTACAGAGTTTTCTATTATTACTACTACATAGCACTGGAGCCGTGGTGCCTCAGTAGCTAGCGCGCTTGCCTACTGACATGGTGGGCAGGTGTGCGAATCTCACTTATGGCGGCAATTTATTTTAATTTTAATTAACGTGGGTCCCGCTCAACGCGCGCATACACACATAATCACAGAGTTCCAGTAGAAACAAACACGGCCCGGGAAGGTTAACCCGGTCAACAAATGACCGCAGAAGTCGGATGTGTCGGCCGAAATGTGCAAGTATCGCAGCTCTGCTGTAAACAGGCACAAGGCAATCACGTCCGAAAAACCTCTCCGGAGGAACGCAGAAGAAGAAGAAGAAGAAGAAGAAGAAGAAGAAGAAGAAGAAGAAGAAGAAGAAGAAGAAGAAGAAGGGGAAGAAGAAGAAGAAGGGGAAGAAGAAACAGAAGCAGAAGAAGAAGAAGAAGAAGAAGAAGAAGAAGAAGAAGAAGAAGAAGAAGAAGAAGAAGAAGAAGAAGAAGAAGAAGAAGAAGAAAACACGGCTTAGTTGGACGAGCCTCATATTTTCTTCTTTACATTGCTGTATGCAATGTGCGACTTCCGGTCCCCAGCATGGCGGTTAGGCATTGAACGGCTACGGCCTCTGGAGTATTTATTCTTGTGGCTGCGGTTTGCATTTCGCATTTTCCTCATGTTGGACTGGTAGCATATATGGTTCCGTCGCCCTGCTACTGAGTGAGTGCGTGGTGGGACTCTGTGAGCTGTGATATTCACGTGGAATGCTTTTACATGTCCGCCTTTGTTTGCACAGTGACCTGCATGTTCGGAACAATGGCTACCGGCTTTTGCTCAATTGACTGATTTGCCTTTTCGGTTCACGAGTGCATTTTTCAGGAGACTCCTGGGAGTAGGCGCTGGAGCTACGGAGTTCGTGCTAAATGCGACGCTTTCGGCGGGTCACCCTGCGGATAGAGGCAGAGCCGTGTGAGAAAACTCGGGTCAATGAGGTCTTTCTGGTGACTGCCGATTCCATCGACGATGAACTGTGGTCTTCGTGAAAGACTTTTTTTTGTTGGCATTCTGGCGGCGGCAGTATGTGTAGTGTACCTGTGCGGGCTATTGGATTGCCAAGACTCCTGTTTGTTCCACTTTTCATCATTGGACAGTGGATAGCATTTTGTGTGATATTCACTGACACAGGAACGGAGAATATGGGGACGACCCGTTACCGTGAAGTTGGAACCTTGACTGACTGACTGACTGACTGACTGACTGACTGACTGACTGACTGACTGACTGACTGTGTCTAATAAAGATGATAGGTATTTCAACGATCTGTTGCTATATTTGGTTTACTTCACTGTTACTAAATAATTACAGATATATATTTACAAGCGAATCCCTTCTTTCGTCTTCTAAATGATTGTAAAGCTGATATTTACAAAAACTTGTATCTATGCCTTGCTAGATCAAGAAGACCTGATCATTCAGAGCCACATCGATTGACGGATGTCAGTCGCGGCGATCAGTCAAATGTTGAGCTATAGCCTATGATGTGTGACGTTGAGATATTCTAGTATGACAATTTGTTCGCGTTCAGCGTGAGTCGCGTGGTCAGTTGTTGCACACTCGCCTCACACGCCAGTGATCCGGAGTTCGATTCCAGGTCCAGTCAGGGATATGAACTACCAACGAGCTCAAACGAGAGCGAAACTCGAGTCTAGTGCTACCAATATGACGTGGATAAGGCGCAAGGTTAGTACAGGAATACCATCAGCGTTGTCAGTAGTGGGTTGTGTTCAATCATCAAACCTCAAATTCCCAAACAACCAAATAAATCAACTTGTATTTATCTGGCCAGCCCAAGAGTTACACCCTTGTCTTCTAGCTTTTCAATATTAAAACTCGTCTTCAAATCACTGGTAAAAATCACATATTCAGCTTCGCCCTCCCCCATGTGTTGTGTGTATTATTTGTAATCTAATCAAACAGGACACATTCTAATCTCTTGCTGCTACCAATTTCCCGTCTATTCTCTCTTCCCCAACTCTCTCTCTCTCTCTCTCTCTCTCTCTCTCTCTCTCTCTCTCTCTCTCTCTCTCTCTCTCACACACACACACACACACATTCTCTCTCTCTCCCCCCCTCTCTCTCTCTCTCTCTCTCTCTCTCTCTCTCTCTCTCTCTCTCTGTCTTTGTTTCATTCTCTTATACATTTCTTTCTCCATACCCCTCCCCGCTTTTCCCATCAGTCATTTCGTCACTCGGTCCCCCAGACTCTTCTCTTGCCTTTGTCGTTAAACAAACAGCACTGCAACATGTCAGCAAACATACAAGTATTTCATAACAGTCAACGTAATGATTAATATAAAGATACATTTTCCATTCAACAGAAACAACGTTTAGTAGACAACAGTTTCACAAAACATCACAATACCGCGCCAACTGTTCTCTAGTCTTGCCCGAGTTCAGTGGCAACCGTAGGGCCAGTGTGTGCTTGTATGTGTGTGTGAGTGTATGTGTGAGTGTGTGTGTGCGTGCGTGTGCATGTGTGCGTGGGAAAGTGTGTGTGTGTGTGTCAATACATGACATTTGACATGCACGTAATTTTTCAGGTCACTAAACACTCGCAACGAAACACAAAAAGACCAGTGAGCAAATAAATGACGCTGCTCATTTGAATTCGTTCACTCACTGCTACAAGCAATTTAAGCATTGATTACAGACATGCCTGCAGACAAGGGCTTTCCATAATCTTTTGTTGTCTGGATCTCTGGCTACCGTACTCATTCTAAAAATACCATACTATATTTGATGTTGTATTTTATATATCAAAATAACATTATTTTAGGACTCTTTTCGGCTTGTTGAGGCGTATTGTGTGTATGATGCTAATACTATATTTGTATAGGCCAAACGGCAGTGGAAGGGCGATGTTGTCAATATAAACAGACCTCTATTACTTCATAGAACATTTCCCCGTACCCAGTTTAAGCTGAGTGGACTTGTTAAATTCTCTGTTGATTCTTACATTCCAGTGTGTGTGTGTGTGAGTGTGAGTGTATGTGTGTGTGTGTGTTAAATTCTCTGTTGATTCTTACATTCTAGTGCGTGTGCGTGTGTGTTCGTGCGAGCGTGCGTGCGTGTATGTGTGTGTTAAATTCTCTGTTGATTATTACATTCTAGTGTGTGTGTGCGTATGTGTGTGTGTGTTAAATTCTCTGTTGATTCTTACATTCTAGAGTGTGCGCGCGCATGCGCGCGCGTATGTGTTAAATTCTATGTTGATTCTTACATTCTAGTGTGTGTGTGTTTGTGTGTGTGTGTGTGTGTGTTAAATTCTCTGTTGATTCTTACATTCTAGTGCTTGTGCGTGTGTGTGTGTGTGCGTGCGAGTGTGCGTGCATGTTAAATTCTCTATTGATTATTACATTCTAGTGTGTGTGTGTGTTAAATTATCTGTTGAGTTTTAAATTATCGTGTGTGTGTGTGTGTGTGTGTGTGTGTGTGTGCATGTTAAATTCTCTGTTGATTCTTAAATTCTCATGTGTGTTTGTGTGTGTGTGTGTGTTGTGTGTGTGTTGTGTGTGTTGTATGTGTGTGTGTGTGTGTGTGTGTGTGTGTGTGTGTGCGCGCACGCGTGTGCGTGCTACATTCACGTTTTTGCATGTTGTTCCTTTATCAAATTCTAAAGTTTTGTACCGCCCTATTGTGAAAAATAGTCGGCAGCCTTGTGTTTCCCAGTACAATTCTTGGGTTGTGTCTCCGTTTAGAATTCATAGGTTGTCTATCAAATGTACGGGTTGTCTGTTGTTTCCCGATAAGATGTACGAGTTGTCTATTGTCTCCCTATCAAATGTACGGGTCGTCTATTGTCTCCCTATCAAATATACGGGTTGTCTATTGTCTCCCTATCAAATGTACGGGTTGTCTATTGTCTCCCTATCAAATGTACGAGTTGTCTATTGTCTCCCTTTCAAATGTATGGGTTGTCTATTGTCTCCTTATCAAATGTACGGGTTGTCTATTGTCTCCCTTTCAAATGTACGGGTTGTCTATTGTCTCCCTATCAAATGTACGGGTTGTCTATTGTCTCCCTATCAAATGTACGGGTTGTCTATTGCCTCCCTATCAAATGTACGAGTTGTCTATTGTCTCCCTATCAAATTTACGGGTTATCTATAGTCTCTGTTGTGTGTGCGTTTGTATGTATATGTGTGTGTGTGTGTGTGTGTGTGTGTGTGTGTGTTAAATTCTCTGTTGATTCTTACATTCTAGTGCGTGTGCGTGTGTGTTAAATTCTCTGTTGATTCTTACATTCTAGTGTGTTCGCGTATGAGGGATGTGTGGAAAGGGGATGTGTGTTTGGGTTGGTGTGTTTTTTGTGGGTGTTGGCGGGTGAGGGATGTGTGGGTGTTGGTAGGTGGGGGATGTGTGTGTGTGAGTGGGTGTGTTGGGGCTGGTGTAGGGAGGTGGAGGATGTGTGTATGCGTGGGAGATGTGTGTGGGTGGGGGATATGTGTGTGGGTGGGGTATATGTGTGTGGGTGGGGGATATGTGTGTGGGTGGGGATGTATGTGTGGTTGGTGGGGTGTGTGGATGGATGTGAAATGTGTGGGTGGGTGGGCAAATGTGTGTGTAGGCATGTGTGTGTGGATGCGAAGATGTGTAGGTATGGGTGGGTGATGTGTGAGTGGGTAAGGGCTGTGTTTGTGTTGGTGCGGGATGTGTGTGTGGGAGGGGTATGTGTGTATGGTTGGGGGTGTGTGATTGTGTGGGTGGAGCATGTGCGTGTGGGCGAGTTTGTATGGGTTAGGGTATGTGTGAGTGGGGAATTGTGTGTGGGTGGGGATGTTGTGTGGGTGGGTGCGAGATGTCTGGGTTGGTGAGAGGATGTGTAAGTGGGTGGAGGGGTGTGTGGTGGGTGGGGGTGTGGGTATGGGTGGGTTATGTGTGAGTGGGTGAAGGATGTGTGTGTGGGTTGGTGCGGGATGTCTGTGTTGGAGGGGACATGTGCCACATAACATGATAATATGCATTATTTATGCTTACAACATTCATTTGACAATGTATTTCTTTCCTACGTGAATGTATCATGGTCTGTTGATGAACGAAAGATGAGTGATTGGAAGGGTCGAATGTAAGACGGGCCTACGTGCCCAGTTTGTAACACTTTTAAAATAAAGTTCAATTCAATTCAATTCAATTCAATCCCTATCAAATGTACCGGTTGTCTGTTGTTTCCCTATCAAATGCACGGGTTATCTATTGTCTCCCTATCAAATGTACGGGTTGTCTATTGTCTTCCTATCAAATGCACAGGTCGTCTAATGTCTCCCTATCAAATGTACGGGTTGTCTATTCTCTCCCTGCCGATTTCAAGGGAATTATGTTTTTTTTTTCTTTTTCGTCTGAAATTATCATTACCCAACAATCGCGCCAGTTGATAGATGATTCCTATTTCACTTAGGCATATCTGTCATCCAATCAGAAATATATGTTTCTTTCATCCCAGCCCTAACAGGAAGTGGGCGTTGGTAACATAACACCCCACCCCACCCTCTTTTTTTTCTCTCTCCCCTCCCCTCCCCCATTTCTATACTTGTTCTAATTACACACTCTCGTTTGTTGTCTGTTTCTGATGTTGGCTGTTTGGCTAGCGCCTGTCATTGCTCATTAGTCCTGTCACTAATCTGCTCATGGATAATTATGCAATCGATCTGTGTTTCCGTTGTGACGTCTTCTTCTTGCGTGCACATTCATGACGTTGGTGCAAGTGTTGCACTGAGGCCGATTCGTTGTATCAGTCGTAGCAGGAATAGTACGAAACAATACAGCCAAAGCATACACAGCGGTCTTGTTGGTGTAGCGGTTAGGAAGTTACGTTTGCAATGGTATTAGCGGGGTCGGACGAGGTTTCTATGCCTGCGCTCTATGTTAGCTATGGGAGGGAAAGCTGTGAACTCAAGCCGACATAGTATGAGAGCCCAAACACTTAACATAGTCACAGCACGTCCTTGTTATGGGGCTTGTTTTTTTTTTTTTTTTTAAAGCAGGCTTGTTGATATAATCGTTAGGAGGTTATGTTGACAATGGTAGAGTGCGATCGGACGAGGATTCGTCGTTCGCTACAGGCGGGAAAGACTGACCACCTATGCCTCTGTGCACTCAGGTCTATAACATGTGATGGTGCAAACGCTTCACAGCACAGCACGTTTCTGCTAAAGGACTTGTTTGTTTCCCGAGACTTACACCAAATGTGGATGCTCCAGGTAACGTTATGGAAGCCATAAAACTTGAGTGTAGGATGCTCGGTTGGTTTATGTTTGGTTGGTGAATCCTCCATAAGACTAAGTTAAAGCTGAATATGGAAGACTAAATTATAACTGAATATGGTTGGTGAATCCTCCATAAGACTAAGTTATAACTGAATATGGTTAGTGAATATATAATGAGACTAAGTTATAACTCTGAAGATGGTTGGTGAATTCCCCTATAAAACTAAATTATCACTCTGAAGATGGTTAGTGAATTCCCCCATGAAACTAAATTATGACTCTGAAGATGGTTAGTGAATCCCCCCATAAGACTAGATTATCATTCTGAAGATGGTTAGTGAATTCCCCCATAAAACTACGTTATCACTCTGAAGATGGTTAGTGAATTCCCCCATAAAACTAAATTATCACTCTGAAGATGGTTAGTGAATTCCCCCATAAAAATACGTTATCACTCTGAAGATGGTTAGTGAATCCATAAGACTAAGGTATAACTCAGAAGATGGTTTGTGAATCCCCCGTAAGACTAGGCTATCACTCTGAAGATGGTTAGTGAATCCTCCCATTAGACTAAGTTTTCACTCTGAAGATGGTTGGTGGGTCCCTCACAAAACCAAGTATTAATTTTGAAAATGGTTGGTGAATCCCAACTCTGAAAACAGATAGTTTGAAGTTCAACTCATCATAGCCCTGGAAAGAGCTTCCATCTATCAGAGTGAGGCTGGTGACAGAGACTATCTCCCGGACCAGGAACCAAAGTATCATCTCCAGGAGGACTTTATTGCAGAGTGCTCATTCCAAGCTCAGAAACCAGTGGCAAGACTGATACTGGAACTCCCATGTTCGGAGAAACATATTAGTTTGTAGCCAGGTTATAATTTAAAACTGCGGTGTCTTCCCAAATTACTATCTGATTTATCCTGTACAAGTTTCAATCGGTTCCTGAGCAACACACAGAGTGTGCAAACCCATTTGAATTGAGGAATGGGTACGGATTTCTGTCCGAGAGTAAGGTAAATGCTCATTTTACACGCCCCCGGGGAGTATATGGGTATATCTGCTATTACTAAATGGGTATAGACCAATGGATACTCGATTTGTGAAGTGGGAAATATCACGCCCACCGTCCCTACATCACAGGACATTTCTTGGTAGCCACTTTAAGTTGAAAAGAACAAATGCATCCATACTTCAAGAGCTGAATATTGAAGAAAGCTGGCTATTAAAGACGATAAAACAAAGAACATTGAAATATTTTGGTCACTTGAAACGCCATGAAAGTTTGGAGAGAACAATAATGGAGGGGTTTATGCCTGGGAAGAGAGGAAGAGGAAGGCCAAAGAGAAGATAGGTGCAGGATGTGGTGGATGATTTCCAGATGTGTGTATCGGATGCGGGACATCTTGCTTGTGATCGAGACGTTTTCCGGAGGGTTCTTATGGGAGCGAGGTTCTGCAAGGGACATGCTACTGAATGAATGAATGACTTTCAGTTGGGAAGACCTAGTAACGCAGGTCAATGGTAAAAAGCTGTCTCATTGTGAATGCGAACACATGCCCACCAGCAGGCAAGTGTGCTAACCACTGCGTTCCCGCGACTCCCGTTCTAAGCTGGGCGTGACAATTAACACCTACAGTCCACATCCATGGGACAGTAGAATCACGTCTGCTATTGAGATAACCTGTGTGATTACGCTCTGGACGAAGATATGAATATTCAGTTGCAGTTAGCAGTTAGCAGTAAGGGTTATACTGTTTCCGGAAGCATACAGATTCGGTATCTTTCTGTCGTTCCGTTACAAGATACCCACGTGCTCTACCAACTTTAAACTTGAAATCCAGAAGTTGCAGGGGTCATATGTTATAACTTACAGTGTAACAGCACTTTTGACCTCATGTATGAAGAGAGTCAGTGCAGCTGTGGCGATAAATACAAAGATCCGGGCAATCACGGGATGGGTGAGAGTGCCACCTGCACTATCGTCTATCAGAAGACGTCGAGCACTGTAATCGATCAACAGCTTCCAGAGCGGTTGTAGAAGAGTACAAGTATACAAGGCAGGTAATGATGACGGAGGATTCTCAAGCAGTTTTGAAGCGGACTGATTCAGACTATGTTCAAAACTGTAAGAAAATGAAAGGTAAATGAAGCCATGAATAGCAAAGGAATTACTAAAATAATATAATGTTCAACCAATGGAAAATTGTTCACGGCATCATTCACTAAGGTTGTAAAGCACATTTTAGTTTATAATTATTATACTGAGACGAATGTTGCAATAGCCGGGACTGCCACGACTTGCCTGGATAAGGTTATTGAAAGAAGAATATTATTTACAACTATAAGACACAGACAGACAATTTTCTTTGGTCACGTAATGAGAAGAGAGACATTGGAAAACATCTTGGCGACCGGAAATAGTATCGGTAGAAGAGACAGGGGCTGGCCTATAGAAAAGATCCTAGATGATCCAAGTTGGTGGCAGGGAAGGATTCATCTATAGACGTGGTCCAGGATCTTAGTTGGTGGTAGGGATGGATTCATCTATAGACGGTCCAGGATCTAAGGAGGTGGCAGGGATGGATTCATCTATAGACGTGGTCCAGGATCTAAGGAGGTGGCAGAGATGGATTCATCTATAGACGTGATCCAGGATCTAAGGAGGTGGCAGGGATGGATTCATCTATAGACGTGATACAGGATCTAAAGATCGAAATCTGATGAGATTTGGTAGGGCCTGGGATCACGATGAGTCGTAGTACATAGAATCTATTACATTAATAACAAATAAAGGGTGCCGCATCTTAGACTTCATCTAATCAAATTGTCACGAGTAAAAGCAAAGCGAGAAGCCCCATTCGAAAGAACTGGTATAAGAAAAAGATAGCGGGCAGTTTAGGATGTCAGGTTGACAGAATACAACAAAAGATTGCAAATAACAACCTAGTAATTGTAGATCAGTTAGTTGACTTCATGTGATGGAACTCTTCAGAAATCCTGACATGAAATAATAACAGTCACACGACATTCCAGAGTTGTTTAATGCTTATTCTGTTTGTGATGTTTTGCCCGTATAATCTCCAGAAATGGTGCAAAGTTGCTATTCACAGATCTCGGCATGGCCATATATGTAATGAAGTAAAAATACAAGTGCAATGATCACTGTCGTATAACTTAGAAAGTTACAGAGGGATAAACAAGTTAAACTATTTGGGTGTAAGTTTGCATAATTAGTATAACTTACACAGAAACAGCAAATGACAGCTACAACAACAACAACAACTGCTACTAATATTCTCTGTCTTTATCTGCCAACAACCCAATCAACTAATCACCGACTCACGCAACTAACCAACCACTCAGTCGTGCAACCAACCAACAACCCAACAAACCACACAACCACCCACTCACCTAAGCAGCCAACCAACCACGCACTCAACCAACTAACCAACCAACCAACCCACCCACCTATAAACAACCCAACCAATCACCCACCCACCCACCCAAGAAATCAACCAACCACGCACTCAACCAACCAACCAGCCAACCAACCCACCCACTCACCCATCCACCAACAACCCAACCAATCACCCACCCACACAAGAAACCAACCAACCAACCAACCAACCAACCAACCATCTCCCCCAACCCCCATCAACAACCCAACCAATCATCCACCCACCCAAGAAACCAACCAACCACACACTCAACCAACCAACTAACCAACCCACCCACCCACCCACCCAAACAATTACCCACCTACCCAAGAATCCAACCAACCACGTACTCAACCAACCAACCAACCAACCAACCAACCAACCAACCAACCAACCAACCAACCAACCAACCAACCAACCAAACAAACAAACGTTAGAATAATAATATTATAAAAAGAACCGCAAGGCTTGTCAGTCGACAGACGGCTACATTTTCCCCTGCCCTCTATATCCCAAATGGATCAGAGGTTATCAACCAAACTTGTTCATGTCCGATTGGATTTCTCAGCTGAAGTTCTATAAACAACGGTTCATCACATCCCAAGGGAAACCCTCCTTAGTCGCTTTTGGCGACATGCATGCAAGGATACAGTCCCCTACGAAACCCGGTAACAAGCTGGGCACTACAATGTTGCATCTCCTTTGAAGGGCGTTACGATCAACATCAGAATGATTTTCTAGACAATTTTACGTTGTGTATTTGTTTTGTTTTCTGAATGAAATGTCCTCTTTTTAGTGAGTGGAACGAACCCACTACCTCGCCATCAGCGCAGAGGAAGTTTAAACGCGAGTGCGTTAACCCTCTCGGCCTCGCTGACCTCCAGAAGGGCACTAGTGGGTGGAAGTTAAACTGTTTTAGTTTTACTGGTTTATATGAAAAACAGTCTTGAAGCCCCGAATGATTCTTCAATTGTATTTTAATAAGTATTAGTACTCTCGGGTGATTCTTTCTTTCTGTACCATACATTTTTTTTTTCTCTGCATGTCCACACTCTTGAGTCATGTGCCATGGCAAGAAAGGGAGTCAACATAGGAACTAATGGATGCCTTTGGAGATTGCAAGATGTGGAGAAGCATGACCGCCCACGCCAGTCAGCGAGACACTTAAGTACGGTGTCTCTCTGTCTGTATTTTATCAACGTAGCCAAAACTGTACACATCAATGTTAACCAACGGCGTACTGATTGAACCTTGACAACGATGTGCAGATAAACATAGCCAAAATTGTACAGATAACCTAGCCAAAGTTGTACAGATAAACCTAGCCAAAGTTGTACAGATAACGGAGCCAAAGTTGTACAGATAACCTAACCAAAGTTGTACAGATAAACCTAGCCAAATTTGTAAAGATAAACCTAGCCAAAGTTGTACAGATACCTAGCCTGAGTTGTACAGATAAACCTAGCCAAAGTTGTACAGATAAACCTAGCCAATGTTGTATAGATCAACGTTAGCCAAAGTTGTACAAATAAACCTAGCCAAAGTTGTATAGATCAACGTTAGCCAAAGTTGTACAGATAAACCTAGCCTGAGTTGTACAGATAAACCTAGCCAAAGTTATTATAGATAAACCTAGCCAAAGTTGTACAGATAAACCTAGTCTGAGTTGTACAGATAAACCTAGCCTAAGTTGTACAGATAAACCTAATCAAAGTTGTACAAATAAACCTAGCCAAAGTTGTACAGATAAACCGAGCCTAAGTTGTACATATAAACCTAGCTAAAATTGTGCATAATCTTTCACAGGCGCACACGAAGCTGCACTCAAAAGATTCTAAGCACGTAAGCAACCAGACATTCCCGGCTCTTCAGTATAGCCGGTGTGCACCGGGTGCGCACGATAAGAAAAACACCCCGCCACACATATGGTAACCCTACTAGTCAAAAAGGTAATCGGTGTAATGGCTAATCCAGGTGTCGTGCTTTCGGTAAGCTTGAAGTTCCCTCGTGTGCATGGTGCACGCTCGTCACAAACTATCTGAGGGACTCGTGACCACAACGTTACACCTGATCTCAGGTAATTAAGGGGGAAATGTAGCATATCATTTACAGGACGTAGCAATCAACCCCAGCAGTTTTTGACTGTTCGTGATTCCTGGTCAAGTTTACGTTCAATAGTTTGCCATTGCTTTCTGAACAACCGGCACCCATACCATTTCTTAAAAAACCAACGAAAGGCAGTCTGCTGCCAAATCACCCACAGCTGTGTTTCGAGCGCGGTATGCAGAATTACGAACTGCGTCCGTAACCACTACGCCATGCAGCCGGGGGAAGGGGGATGTTTAAAAACGAGAGGATATACTTCATTGCACCAGGTTTTATCCTATGAAACGTCTAAATGGGCACGAATTCGTAGCTGCAGCGAAGACGCCTTGGGATCTCCGAGGATATTGCACTAGCGAACTGAAATACAGCGTCCAGAAACAAAGGCACGACCTTCGGCAGGCGAGGCTGGCTGTTGAGCCACTTCGTCACGGAATCACCTCGTCCTCATGCCCTAGCAGTTGTCTACGTGTTAGCAAGTTAATTAGCCAAACAAAGATCATCCTAATCGCACATCGAATAACTTAACGGATAGAATTAAACAAAGTAGCTAAAGCATGCGTCAGAAAGAGTTACAGCAGTAACCGTCTGGAATATAAAGTTAAAGTAATAACTGCCAGGGATAGAAGTAGTTAAAGTAATAACTGCCAAGATCAGAAGTAGTTAAAGTAATAACTGCCGAGGATAGAAGTAGTTAAAGTAATAACTGCCGAGGATAGAAGTAGTTAAAATAATAACTGCCGGGGATAGAAGTAGATAAAGTAATAACTGCCAGGATAGAAGTAGTTAAAGTAATAACTGTCGGGGATAGAAGTAGTTAAAGTAATAACTGTCGGGGATAGAAGTAGTTAAAGTAATAACTGCCAAGATCAGAAGTAGTTAAAGTAATAACTGTCGGGGATAGAAGTAGATAAAGTAATAACTGCCAAGATCAGAAGTAGTTAAAGTAATAACTGCCGGGGATAGAAATAGATAAAGTAATAACTGCCAGGACTAGAAGTAGTTAAAGTAATAACTGTCTAGGATAGAAGTAGTTAAAGTAATAACTGCCAGGGATAGAAGTAGTTAAAGTAATAACTGTCGGGGATAGAAGTAGTTAAAGTAATAACTGCCGGGGATAGAAGTAGATAAAGTAATAACTGCCGGACTAGAAGTAGTTAAAGTAATAACTGTCTAGGATAGAAGTAGTTAAAGTAATAACTGTCGGGGATAGAAGTAGTCAAAGAAATAACTGTCGGGGATAGAAGTAGTTAAAGTAATAACTGTCGGGGATAGAAGTAGTTAAAGTAATAACTGTCGGGGATAGAAGTAGATAAAGTAATAACTGCCGAGGATAGAAGTAGTTAAAATAATAACTGCCGGGGATAGAAGTAGATAAAGTAATAACTGCCAGGATCAGAAGTAGTTAAAGTAATAACTGTCGGGGATAGAAGTAGTTAAAATAATAACTGCCGGGGATAGAAGTAGATAAAGTAATAACTGCCAGGATAGAAGTAGTTAAAGAAATAACTGCCAGGATAGAAGTAGTTAAAGTAATAACTGTCGGGGATAGAAGTAGTTAAAGTAATAACTGTCGGGGATAGAAGTAGTTAAAGTAATAACTGTCGGGGATAGAAGTCGTTAAAGTAATAACTGTCGGGGATAGAAGTAGTTAAAGTAATAACTGCCAGGGATAGAAGTAGTTAAAGTAATAACTGCCAGGATAGAAGTAGTTAAAGTAATAACTGTCGGGGATAGAAGTAGTTAAAGTAATAACTGTCGGGGATAGAAGTAGTTAAAGTAATAACTGCCAGGGATAGAAGTAGTTAAAGTAATAACTGCCAAGATCAGAAGTAGTTAAAGTAATAACTGTCGGGGATAGAAGTAGTCAAAGAAATAACTGTCGGGGATAGAAGTAGTTAAAGTAATAACTGCCAGGATAGAAGTAGTTAAAGTAATAACTGTCGGGGATAGAAGTAGTTAAAGTAATAACTGTCGGGGATAGAAGTAGTTAAAGTAATAACTGTCAGAGATAGAAGTAGTTAAAGTAATAACTGCCAAGATCAGAAGTAGTTAAAGTAATAACTGCCGGGGATAGAAGTAGATAAAGTAATAAATGTCAGGACTAGAAGTAGTTAAAGTAATAACTGTCTAGGATAGAAGTAGTTAAAGTAATAACTGTCGGGGATAGAAGTAGTCAAAGAAATAACTGTCGGGGATAGAAGTAGTTAAAGTAATAACTGCCAGGGATAGAAGTAGTTAAAGTAATAACTGCCAAGATCAGAAGTAGTTAAAGTAATAACTGCCGGGGATATAAGTAGATAAAGTAATAACTGTCAGGACTAGAAGTAGTTAAAGTAATAACTGTCTAGGATAGAAGTAGTTAAAGTAATAACTGTCGGGGATAGAAGTAGTCAACGAAATAACTGTCGGGGATAGAAGTAGTTAAAGTAATAACTGTCGGGGATAGAAGTAGTTACAGTAATAACTGTCGGGGATAGAAGTAGTTAAAGTAATAACTGTCTGGGATAGAAGTAGTTAAAGTAATAACTGTCGGGGATAGAAGTAGTTAAAGTAATAACTGTCGGGGATAGAAGTAGTTAAAGTAATAACTGTCTAGGATAGAAGTAGTTAAAGTAAATAACTGTCGGGGATAGAAGTAGTTAAAGTAATAACTGTCGGGGATAGAAGTAGTTAAAGTAATAACTGTCTAGGATAGAAGTAGTTAAAGTAATAAATGTCAGGATCAGAAGTAGCTAAAGTAACAAATGTCGGGGATAGAACTAGTTAAAGTAAAAGCTGCTGGGAATAGAAGAAGTTAAAGTAATAACAATCTATGATAGGATGAGTTTTACTAACTATATCTGGGATATAAGAAATTAAAGTAGTAACTTTTTAGGAAAGGAGTTAAAAAGAGCTAGTTAATGTAACATGGCTTTACTATTACCTGTGAACGAGGGTGAAGATCTAAATATGAGGTTTCACAATCAGCGGCATAAACTGAGAACATGAAAACTGTTCATGATATGCGTTCCATTGCATATGTATATCTTTGCGTGTATAGTGTTTGTGTGTTGTTTTCTTTCTTTCTATGCTATTAGTATCCACTGACATTAAAATTAGTATTTAGGGTATCCTAAAACCGGCGGTTGTGGCTTAGAGGATAGTACAACGCTCAGTTTCATAATTCCCCGACATACAGAATCGTGGGTTCGAAATCAACCGAGGGCGATTTGGAACCAGACAATTTGTGTTGATTTCAATATTATGAGACGTCGGCTATCATAAATAGATGACATTCTACTGAAATACAAATGTCTAGTATATCACAAACAGCCACTAAATGCTGGGGTTGAATGCAGCATCATGTAAAGGACATGCAACTAACTTTTTAAAGGGGCTATACAGAAAGGGGTTATATAGCTGATTAAAATGTTGGAAGATATCAACATTGATGGGAAAGATTTAAGAATAATAACGAATATTTACTAGAACTAAGTAGCAGCAATTAAAATGGGAAATAAAGAGGGTAGTTTCGAACAGATAAAGCTAGGAGTACGACAGGGATGTGTCTTGTCACCAGATCTCTTCTCCCTATATAGCGAAGTAATAATTAGAGAGATCAAAGAGACGCCAGGAATACTAGTTGGAGGTTATAATATAAATAATATACGCTATGCAGATGACACAGTATTGGTGGCAGATAATTAAACAGACCTACAACAATTGCTGGACGTTGTAGAAACAGAGAGTGCAAAGAAAGGTCTCTCCTTCAATATCAAGAAATCATAACAATGGTGATATCAAAGAAAATGGTGACACCAAACATCGCGACAACTGGAAAGATCGAGGGGAAGAGAGGCAGAGGCAGACCAAGAGAAATGATGCTGGATTAATTGAGACAGTGACATGGAGGAATATCATCAGCAGAGTTGATCCAGAATACCAAAGACTGAGATCTGTGGAGAGCCATGAACACCTACGCCAGCTGCCAGGGCACTTGATGATGATGATACAGAAAGGTAAGTGAAGAATATTGAATATTTTGTGTCCGTGTCATGAGCAGAAGGACACTGGCATGGATCATAACGTCGAGTGGGATTAATGTTAAGAACCGGGGTTATATAGAGAACTTCGCGAGCGAGCGAGACCAGGAAGGTAACCACGCTAACAAATGCCCGAAGAAGTCGGATGTGTCGGCCGAAAGGTTCAAATATCACAGCTCTGCTGTAAACAGGCACACCGCAATTACGTCTAAAACAGCATTCCTGACGAACGCAGTAGAAGGTGACGAAGAAGAAGAAGAAGAAGAAGAAGAAGAAGAAGAAGAAGAAGAAGAAGAAGAAGAAGAAGAAGAATAAGAAGAAGAAGTAGAAGAGCGAGCGAGCGTGCGCGCGCGCGCAAACACACACACACACACACACACACACACACACACATACATACAAACACACTGAGGGATTTCGATTGCGGTTTGGGGGGGGGGCGGTTAGAGAGAGGGAAAAGGAGTGAGAAAGGATAAAGAGAGAGGGGCAGCGAGAGATAGACATAGAGATTAACGGAGATAGAGGTAGAGAGAGATTAAGGGGGGAAACGAAAAAATAAAGAGAGAGAGAGAGAGAGAGAGAGAGAGAGAGAGAGAAAGGGGGGGGGGGGCAGATAATAAGGGGAAGAGAATGAGGGCCAGAGAGATAGCCAGAGAGAGAGATGGACGGAGAAAGAGGGATAGAGAAAGAAAAACAGAGAGAGAGAGAGAGAGAGAGAGAGAGAGACAGACAAGGAGAAGCACTGACAGCAGGGAACAAAGAGAGGGATAGAGAGTAAGGGACAGAGACAGAGAGGTACAGAGAGAGTTGGGAGAGAGATAGGCGGGGGGCGGGGGAAGGAGCAGAGATATTACATATAGAATACAAGAATACTCACAATGTTATTACATATTAAGAACACGAATGCACCCGACGCTATGACACATTCAGTAACAAATACACATGCTGTATTCGACAGACAACATGCGAGGACAGACAATTAAATACTGCGGCTTACGATGTTAATCAAGTGTGCTTAACACGAAATGAAGACACCCTGCTTCACAACAAGGGACGGACAACGGTTAATTTCAAGAGAAATTGGAAAATTGACTGTTGCAGCCGTTTCCTCAACGAATGGGGGACTAACGACCTCGCATAATGTAACGCTTGCATAATTTAGGTGTAGTGTTCTCATAGGGGTCAATATAAATGAGGGAGACTGCGTTTTGGCTTCACATCGATTTACGACCGTAGTAAATTAAATTTATTGACGACTGTCTTTGTACACCACTGATTTCAACACAAGATAACTTAACTAAGGGTTTAATGAATTTATAACAGTAGGAAAAGAGAGACAGCGAGTAACAAGGCATGAAATCAAAGAGGACACAGTAAGATGTGGAAAGGTAAACTGGAGTAACTATCTGTCAGGCATTTGTGTATTAATATTTACTGTCGGGTCGTAGTTCTCAGCGCTGAGATTGCCCTTTGCTCTTGGTGGCATCAGAACGCATGAAGGACAGGAGTATATGTTCAGTTTGACCCTCAACAAATGAAACGAGATGTGCAGTTGTGACGTACATAATTCATGTTTCTAGATGTGAGTCTAATCGCTCGGCGACTGAACTGATGGGCTTAATGCGCTTGCGTTTAAATTTTCTGTGCGCTGACGGGGGAATAGTGGATTAATTCCACACACTGGTCAGTCAGTTGGACACAAAAAATGACTTCTCGTTCAGAAAGCCATGGCAAACTACTGTACGTAAAATTGCATAGGAAAATCAAACTGGGATTGTGACTGATCGCAAAGTACTGCAAAGGATATGCAATATGCTAACAACTGTACTTTGCTGCGGTTATAAATCTGTTGTAACCCTTCATCTGGCATCCACTCCACCAGCACCTGTAACCCTTCATCTCACATCCACCCCACCAGCACACGGTGTAACTCTTCATATGGCATCCACTCCCCCAGCACTTGTTGAAACCCTTCATCTGGCATCCACACCTCCAGCACTTGTTGTAACCCTTCATCTGGCATCCACTCCCCCAGCACTTGTAACCCTTCATCTGGCATCCACTCCCCCAGCACTTGTAACCCTTCATCTGGCATCTACTCCCCTAGCACTTGTTGTAACCCTTCATCTGGCATCCACTCCTCTAGCACTTGTTGTAACCCTTCATCTGGCATCCACTCACCCAGCACTTGTAACCCTTCATCTGGCATCCACTCCCCCAGCACTTGTAACCCTTCATCTGGCATCCACTCCCCCAGCACTTGTAACCCTTCATCTGGCATCCACTCTCCCAGCACTTGTAACCCTTCATCTGGCATCCACTCTCCCAGCACTTGTAACCCTTCATCTGGCATCCACTCTCCCAGCACTTGTAACCCTTCATCTGGCATCCACTCCCCCAGCACTTGTAACACTTCATCTGGCATCCACTCCTCCAGCACTTGTTGTAACCCTTCATCTGTCATCCACTCCCCCAGCACTTGTTGTAACCCTTCATCTGGCACCCCCCAGCACTTGTTGTAATCCTTCATCTCACATCTCACATCCACTCCCCCAGAACTTGTTGTAACCCTTCATCTCACATCTCACATCCACTCCCCCAGCATTTGTTGTAACCCTTCATCTCACATCTCACATCCACTCCCCCAGCATTTGTTGTAACCCTTCATCTCACATCTCACATCCACTCCCCCAGCACTTGTACCCCTTCATCTGGCACCCCCCAGCACTTGTTGTAACCCTTCATCTCACATCTCACATCCACTCCCCCAACACTTGTAACCCTTCATCTGGCATCCACTCCCCCAGCACTTTTAACCCTTCATCTGGCATCCACTCCTCCAGCACTTGTTGTAACCCTTCATCTGGCATCCACTCCATCAGAACTAGATGTAACCCTTCATCTGGCACCCACTCTCCCAGCACTTGGAACCCTTCATCTGGCATCCACTCCTCCAGCACTTGTTGTAACCCTTCATCTGGCATCCATTCCCCCAGCACTTGTAACCCTTCATCTGGCATCCACTCCCCCAGCACTTGTAACCCTTCATCTGGCATCCACTCCCCCAGCACTTGTTGTAACCCTTCATCTGGCAACCCCCCCCCCCCCCCCTCAGCACTTGTTGTAACCCTACATCTCACATCCACTCCCCCAGAACTTGTTGTAACCCTTCATCTCACATCCACTCCACCAGCACTTGTTGCAACCTTTCATCTCACATCTCACATCCACTCCTCCAGCACTTGGTGTTACCCTTCATCTCACATCCACTCCCCCAGCACTTGTTGTAACCCTTCATCTCACATCTCACATCCACTCTTCCAGCACTTGTAGTAACCCTTCATCTCACATCCACCCCCCCCCCCCAGCACTTGTTGTAACCCTTCATCTCACATCTCACATCTCACATCTCACATCTCACATCCACTCTCCCAGCACTTGTAACACTTCAGATAGCATCCACTCCCCCACTTGTTTACTAGCACACTTTATTTAATGCTGTCGTAAATCTGCTATAACCTCCCGCCCCTCAATCAAATTCAATAATATTTATGTGCACCATTTTACGCAGCTAGAGAGATACTTGGTATATGGTGCTAGCCTCATATTTGTATAGACCAACTGGCACACGATGGTGAACTTGTATAGACCAACTGGCACACGATGGTGAACTTGTATAGACCAATTGGCACACGATGGTGAACTTGTATAGACCAACTGGCACACGATGGGTGAACTTGTATAGACCAACTGGCACACGATGGGTGAACTTGTATAGACCAACTGGCACACGATGGGTGAACTTGTATAGACCAACTGGCACACGATGGGTGAACTTGTCAATATGACGTAAGACAATATACTTCCCAGAGCATTTTCTGATACCCCTGAATATACATGAAAGTCCAGCTCACTTCATTGTTTTTGTTTTTATTGCTTCAATGGGAATTCGAACACATGACCACCAGGCCTGTAGGCAAGCGTGCTTGCCACTGAGTTCCCGCTACTTCCCCTCCTGAACTTATTCACTACCAAATGTTATTTCAGGCTGTTCTGGAGCTGCTGTAACCTTTCTACTCCCTCACACTCCTCCACTACTTGTTTACTAGCAAACCATTTACTTGATGCTGTCTTCAAGTCTCCTGCGGCCTTCAGTCTGCAATTCGCTTTTCTTCTCAGTCTTTCCATCCATCCCCACCTACCCACCCACCCACACACACACGTGCGCGCGCGCGCGCAACTGTACTCAAGCACTTTTGTTGAAATCTCCTTTGACATGACCTCTCCGACCAGCTCCCAGTGTAATTCTAGATTAGCAATTTATATTTGATGCTGATTTGAAGTTTGTTATAATTTTCTGCACATAACCTACACTACCCCCCCCCCCCCCCGCCCCTTCCCAACATGTTCTCTGATCTCCCATTTGAACAGAATGGGGATATTTCGCCAAACCAGGGTCACCGTGTTATTTGTTTTGTTTCTTGGTATCTTCCGCAATTTCAATGTTCGGTGAACGGAAATGTACATTATAATACTTGTTTATTTGATTATGTACCATGTTTGATTGAAGCCTATGTTTGTTCGGCGCCGAATCAGTTAATTCAGGACATTCCAGTACAGCGTTTAGTGGCAGGAGGTTGCGTATGGAATGTCCAATAGGTTGGAATGTCCAATAAGAAGTTGCCAGGGAAATTAGAACTGTCGGTACTGAAACAAGATCACATCGAGATGGTAAAAAAAAAATGTTTGATAAAGCTACTCACAGTTTATTAAGCTGTAATGGTTGAAGAGTAATTTGATCTGCACAGGATTTCTTCAAAAGAGTCCCTACGGCGTTCTCAAGCTGGCATTATGCATTAGTGAAAATTGCCCACATACAGTTGCAAGTGTAACCCAATTCGCTCAAATAAACAGGAATACAATGTGTTCTGAATCAGTTTCCTGCTATAGGGCTGTCATTTGTTAGCGCCATCACATTTTGCAGACGTAAAGTGGAGTGGAAGATGACCATTGTGGAACTGATTAAGAACACAGAGGCGTGTGATTGAGTAGGAATATGATTGCTTGCACCGCTAGACATGCACACGGCGATGATCATGAAACGAAAGAGACACTTACAGAGCACCATCATGACACGAGACAGAAACTCCTGTAGATCAGTTAGATTTGGCCTTCAGTAAGACAATGACAGTTCATATCCTGCTCCTCCATCTTCACGTCATCCTCCATCTCCTCCTCATTCGCCTCCTCCAGTATTTCCTTTTCCATTTCTGCTTCTCTTTATCTACTTCCTTTTCCTCTCCACGTTATCCTTCTTCTGCTGCTCATTCTTCTTCCTCGGGAAAAGAGCAGGGAAAAGACAGAGAGATAACTATCTGGATGTCTTAACCATGTGGCATAACTGAGGCAAGAGCACAGAGTTGATCTAAGTCTGATGATTGTCTGAGATTTCGAACCATGACCGGCCATGCTTATCGGCAGGGCACATTATGATGATGAGCAGAGCATCAGAAAATACGGAAAATCCAGACGTGTGGAGATGCAAATGGTGATGGGAAAATAAACGAGATGTATTGATTGAGAACAGTGCCGGAAAAGTATATTTGCTTTTGCGAATAGAAGATATAGTAACAGCGACTGCAGTAGGATCAACAAGATCCAGTCGAATGTACTCAGTAAATGAAAAGTTAGTGTTCTTCTAAAACACTGTACAGATGGCTAATAATTCGACAACAATGCCCTTTTTTGGGTCTCTCTCTCTCTCTCCCTCTCTCTCTCTCTCTCTCTCTCTCTCTCTCTCTCGCTCGCTCTCTCTCTCTCTCTCTCTCTCTCTCTCTCTCTCTATATATATATATATATATATATATATATATATATATATATATATATATATATATATATATATATCATTGGCACCTTGCCGTCTTGATAGACGATAGCTTGTAAGGGATGGAGTTATTGCCTCTCAATAGCACAAAGCCTGGGCTAAAATATAGAGATCATGTGTTGCCCATGCAGCATGATCCCTCTCTCGGCCTGTCTAGTTCACTCCAGAGGAAAGGTAACACCTCTACATCTGGAACAAGACAAGCTGCAGAAGCTGCCGGATCAGCAAAGTAATGCTCTAATTGTCCGCCTGTCGGAGCTTCGATTCTAGACCAGCCGCCAACCAAGGCTTAGGGCCTGGTATGCCCTGCCATGACACTTTGTCTTTAGGTTGCATTTCCTCGCACCAGGGTAAGGCTTGTACTCTCCCAATTGCGCTCTTCCGCCCGAAGCCGTTGGCACTTTGTGGGGTGTTGGGTTTGGTAAGCGCCGCCCAACGTTCGGCGCTAACAGAAAGCAGGTAGTACCGTCTACTGTTACACGGTAGCTCAGTCATATCTGACTAAGACCTGACACAAATATGGCTATATATATAATGGCACGTCGTAATAGCACAAAGAAACAAGATGCATAGTGAGAAAACCGACCAGACTATCAAGAAGACGAACCTGCCTTTGGAGAGTCTGCATGCAAGCTGTAATAAAGTATCTGAACCTACAGTCAATGAAACTACCAATAAGAAGAGCGACGACTACCCACAGACGATCACAAAAACTTGTGAGAGGAAGGAGGACCAAGACACCAGAATCAGAAACACTGATTCACACACAGTCAGATGGGTGGTCAAGCAGCTAAAAATGGAGCTTACTGATCAACAAATACAGAAGCAGCTGCAGGAAGAAAATCTTCACGTCAACATTTTGAAGGCAGAGCGGATTCTTACCTACTCAGAATTAAATGAGATGCTCCACACCAGGGACTGGGCGAACCCGGGCCGGGTCAGGCATTCAGACAGACAGACAGACAGACAGACAGATAGATAGATAGATAGATAGATAGATAGATAGATAGATAGATAGATAGATAGATAGATAGATAGATAGATAGATAGATAGATAGATAGATAGACAAACAGACAGGGAGGGAGGGAGGGATAGACGGAGGGAGAGACAGAGGGATGGGTCTATTAGACAGACAGACAGACATACAGACAGACAGAGATAGATAGATAGACAAACAGACAGAGATAGATAGATAGACAAACAGACAGACAGACAGACAGACAGACAGACAGATAGATAGATAGATAAACAGACAGACAGACACAGACAGACAGACACAGACAGACAGACAGACAGATATATAGACAGAGAGAGAGGGGTAGGTAGGTAGGCAGGCAGGTAGACAGGCAGGCAGACATATAGAAAGATATATATAATAGACGGACAGGTAGACAGACAGAGATAGATAGATAGACAAAAAGGCAGGCAGACAGACAGACAGACAGACAGACAGACAGATAGATAGATAGATAGATAGATAGATAGATAGATAGATAGATAGATAGATAGATAGATAGATAGATAGATAGATAGACAAACAGACAGGGAGGGAGGGAGGGATAGACGGAGGGAGAGACAGAGGGATGGGTCTATTAGACAGACAGACAGACAGACAGACAGACAGACAGACAGACAGACAGACAGACAGACAGACAGACAGACAGACAGACAGACAGACAGACAGACAGATAGATAGATAGATAGATAGATAGATAGATAGATAGATAGATAGATAGATAGACAAACAGACAGGGAGGGAGGAAGGGAGGGATAGACGGAGGGAAAGACAGAGGGATGGGTCTATTAGACAGACAGACAGACAGACAGAGATAGATAGATAGACAAACAGACAGACAGACACAGACAGACAGACAGACAGACAGACAGACAGACAGACAGACAGACAGACAGACAGATAGTCGGTAACGGGAACGAGAACTTATATGACTACTTATATGAATTAAATGAGATGCTCCCCACCAGGGACTGGGCGAAGCCGGGCCGGAAGTGTCATCTCCGCAGTTAAGGGTTCTCTCATCATGAAGTGTCATCTCCGCAGTTAAGGGTTCTGATTGTGGATCCGAAATAGTTTAGTTTCTATCCTGAGATTCTGTTAGACTGTATCGTGACCGCAACGTGATGTTATCTGTCCATGAATGTCTTTGACAACCGTTAGCTCTTTTGCTGTCAATATTTTCCTTCCATTATAGTTTATAGTAGATTGCTACGTTGTTTTATGTAACCAAAGCTATCTTGTCCTTCCTATTTTTAATTTCTTCACCAGCGTCATTTACATATTGAG
Organism: Cepaea hortensis; assembly: GCA_963921405.1. Taxonomy (NCBI): domain Eukaryota; kingdom Metazoa; phylum Mollusca; class Gastropoda; order Stylommatophora; family Helicidae; genus Cepaea; species Cepaea hortensis. Next base: position 66,262,260 of record OY992877.1, on the reverse strand, counting down.
CTGTTTTAGAATTTCCTTATTTGTCATTTTCTTCAGCCATAAACCAATAGACGCAGAACTAGACAAATTTCGAATCTTTCACAAGATATTGCGCCCTGAAGGATTGATTGCTGGGATTCAACGACTTTTGTATTGCTCTTGAAACTATTCATTACTGTCCAATTGTCCTGCCTTCGGTCACCCTGGGAGATTTGTCCTGCTCAGTGCATGGCATTAGTATCACCAGCCAGGATCTCAGTGCGTGTATATCATAATCCCCGTGCATTATAAATAGTATAGTATGGGCACTTTTCATAGCTGTGAGTAATTTTCAAGTTTATGGTTAGTTTTCAAAACAGTTTACTAAATTTGTGGATAATTCTCAGATTTATGGATAATCTTCAAATCTGTGGGTAGACCCTAAATTTGTGGATAGTTCTCAAGTTGACAATTAGTTTTCAAATCTGTGGGTAATTTACAAATGCTCTAAATATGCCAGGGTAGCGTACTTACCACCTACTATTTACAAATTTCAACTCCATAGAGATTGCCAAAGTGTACAATGTGCACACGTAATCTCCCATTTGCACACCGATATCCTAGAAGGCTTCGCAGCAGTCCCTTAAGATACAGTCACTTAAGATGAGAGACAAGTAGGAACGTGTCTTCTTTGAAGAATGAAATTGTTCTGCATTAGATTTCAACCCGGCTCTTTTCCGCCAGACGTCGTACGTCACTATTAAATATGCACCGAGTCTGTTAAGCAAGGAATAGAATCAGCAGACAGCCAGTCTAGGATGAGGACTAACTTAAAATTATCCGTATATTAAAAAAAATGTTTTGCGTATCCTTTACAGGACATCGCTGTCAACATCAGCATCTTTCAGCTGATTGTTGATTTCTTGGCAAGATTACGCTCAGTTGTTTGCCATTGCTTTCTGAGCGGCCGGCTCATTTATCCCGCAAGTCACCAGCGCGAGTAGAACCGCTTCCAATCCTCGCGCGCTGCGAGACCCTGCGTGGATAAACGGGATTACGGTGAAAGTAGTATAACGCCTCGGCCACAGAGACCGGCATCTGTATATTACTTTATTAATATACATTAATTCGAAGTTTTAGTCACTGAAAACAATCTGTATACTGTTTACAGTTATGTAATTCTGTATTTATTGCAATCCCAAAGAAATCAGGAGCCTTGGAATGTGATCAACATCGAACAATTAGTATAATGAGTCACATCACGAAGATTTTGCTAAGAATTATCATGCAAAGAGTTAGGAGGAAAATACAACCTGAAATAGGAGAAGAACAATGTGGGTTTGTAGTAGGCAAGGGTACAGTAAATGCTGTGTATATACTGAGAACCGTAATCGAACGTTCTATAGAAGTAAACAAAGATCTACACCTTTGCTTCATTGACTACACAAAGGCTTTTGATAAAGTGAGACATGTCAACATGATAAGGATGCTTGAAGATCTACAAATTGATGGGAAAGACCTTAGACTTGTAAAAAACATATATTGGAAACAACAAGCTGCCATAAGAGTTGATAATGAAGTAAGCCAATATCAGCCTATTAAGAGAGGTGTGAGACAGGGATGTGTAATGTCTCCAGATCTGTTTTCCCTGTACAGTGAAAATATTTTCAGAAATATTGAAAATATGGAAGGAATCAACATTGGGGGACGATGCATCAATAACATTAGATATGCAGATGATACAGTCTTGATTGCAGACAATGAACAGGACCTGCAAAATTTAGTAGATGCGGTTGTTACACATAGTGAACAACAAGGGTTAGAATTAAATTGTAAAAAGACACAGATTATGGTCGTCACTAAGAAGAACGAAATACCACAGTGTAATATACAAGTAAATGGGAATACTCTTCAACAAGTGAATAGGTACAATTACCTCGGAACAGTAATAACATCTGATGGGAGATGCCTTGAAGAGATTAGAACAAGAATCGCCATGGCAAAAGTAGCCTTTAGCAAGATGAAAAACATACTGACCAATAAAAAGATGTCAATTGAAACGAGAAAAAGAGTGTTGAGATGCTACATAGAACCTGTACTTTTATATGGATGTGAAGCTTGGACAATGAGCAGCCAGGCTGAAAAATATCTGATGGCTGTAGAAATGTGGTTTCTGAGGAAAATGCAAAGAATACCATGGACAGCCAGAAAGACCAATGAACAAGTCCTTCAAGAAACAAATGAAGATCGTAAACTGATCAGAGACATTAGACGTAGACAGTCACAATTTTTTGGGCATGTTATGAGAAGAAATGATTTGGAGAACTTGGTGACAACTGGTAAGATCGAGGGGAACAGACCAAGGGGAAGACCTAGAAACAAGTATCTGGATGGCTTGGCCTTGTGGCATGGTCGAGACAAAAACACGGAACTGATCCACGACTCTGTTGATCGAGTGAGATGGCAGAACATGACCGCCCACGCTTACCGGCATGGCACATGATGGATGGATGGATACTACTTTATTAATATATATTAATTCGGAGTTAAGGGGGCTGCGTGGTCTCGAGGTATGGTGTCCGCCTCGAATGCTGGAGGTCCCGGGTTCAAGCCCCGGTGAGGACACGGGATTTTTTTCATCGTGGACTTCTATTAATAAAATTTCCCCTGGTCTCTGGGTAGTGAGATCGGACACCCGTGTGTATTGTTGCGCACGTAAAAAATCCCTTGGCAGTTGGAAATCGAAAAGAGTAGCCTAACGGCGCTGCCCGGGCAAAATTTGGAGTTAAAAATCTAAAAATCTACCCAAAGTATTTCAGGACCCTCGCCGGTGCTACGGAGTTCGTGCACTGAGCTGAGAGGTTTGAGTTAGGAGGAGAATGGAGTATTTATGGGTTACACCCGTGTACCGTGATGTTGATCCATCGACTAAACTAATTCGGAGTTTCAATCAATGAAAACAATCTGCATACTACTTTATTAATATACATTAGTTCGAAGTTTCAGTCACTGAAAACAATCTGTATATTACTTCATTGATATATATTAATACGGAGTTTCAGTCACTGAAAACAATATATTGACTGCTTGACTCCGGCGTGGACCCACTTAAATGATTCAGTGCCGAAGGATAATATATCGCCAGATGTGACATCCCATTTGTACTAGGGTCATCATGTTATTTGTCTTGTTTGATGGTATATTCTGCAGTTCCAATGCTTAGTCAACGTAAATTTACATAATAAATCTTGCTCACTTGACTGTGTACCATGGTTAGTCAAAACCTACATCTTACTTGACAGTGAATCACTTAAAAACTATCTGTTGACTATCTCGTTCCGGTTTTCACTCTCAGAAAACCATCTATAGATTGCTTAGTTCGGGTTTTGACTCATTAAAGGATCTGTTGTCTACTTAGTTAAGTGATGAACTCACAAGAAACTATTTATTGACTGGCTGAGCTGTGAAGGAAGGGCACTAAGACAGCGTAGGTGAACCGTAATTTGAGCTAATAAATCACCCAAACCCTCGAGCAGATATACATCAGCGGTACCTGGCACACCTTGTCAGGCCTAGGAACCGACTGACGCTAGCCACTAGTCAGCCAATAGCCACCGGCCCGTGGACAATTTAGCTAATAATAGCAATGGTCGTTAGAAAGACCGGGAACGTCCCGACAACAGATGGCGTGGAACATCTCGTTAACTCACCTGTCTGCATATGTCATGTTATTTGTAATCAATAATTACTTTAACTCTTAAAGGTTTATGTTGTTTTTGTAAAGGATAAATTAACTGCACACAGATATTCCATGCGTATCTCAGTCTCCTCCCGTAGATTACACAGTGAGATTCTCAGCACAGTGCACGAAGCTGAGGCATGAACAGGGTTCAAGTGTGTGTATACCATAAAAATAAATGCTATAAATATTCAGCGGTTAGTTGATTTTCCAATGCTGAAATCTTTGCCACAGAGGAGGCCGATTCGAACTGCTCTTATTTATGTTCAACTGCTGTTTTTTTGTTCTTTAAAAAAAAAAAAAAAACGAGTTTAAGGTATCGGCCGATGTTTATTGTAAAGCGTTTGTGATGACTGGCGAATATCTGTGATCGGTAACTTGTCATTTAATGTTGTCATTAGTTTTGACCTTGCTGTGCTTTTAAACTATTCCCACTATAAAACTGTCACTGTAATTTACTGCCAATACAGTACCTTGCGGTGTATAGCATGGAATGGGGGGGGGGGGAGGGGGGAGGGGGGTGGAGGGGGGGGGAGGGGGGTGGAGGGGGGAGGGGGGAGGGGGAGGGGGGAGGGGGGGAAGGGGGGGGGAAGGGGGGGGAAGGGGGGAGGGGGGGTGTCTTGAACTTGAGGAATGTATTCCGCCTGGCTAGTGCAGTCGCCGCGAACTGTGCAGGCTAGAGTTTTCTTTTTGGCCCCGACAGAAAAAAAAGAAAAAAAACAACAACATTATACTCCACACCTTACCAAGGATTCGAAACCAGGTACTATAACAAATGCCTGGCATATTTGACTATCTCGCTTGGTGTGTAATACAGAGATAGATATAATACGAAGTGAAACATTTGGCTGAAATTTTAATTTTTATACTTCACATTTATACTGATTCATATTACTTTTTTTTTTTTCAAGGGACAGTTCAGTAAGAATAGTACTGAAAAATTGGTGATTTTAGCAAATGATCATATCATTGAATATTGCTGCTTTTAGAATTGATAACATATCTTTGTATGGTATTTTCAATACTACTATACTAGAATACAATTAGAGACTTAGCGACTTATACCTTAGCAATATACAGATGAAAAAAGTCGCATTTCATGGAAGCAAAAACAATCTAATACAGAGGTTCTAGAAAAACTAGGAATGGAAAGAGAGTTGATGAAAGAAATTAAAAAGAGGCATGTAGCTCCCGCGACGACTCCCAGTTATTTCCGAAAAAACTGCACTCGTAACACGAAGACGTAGGTCGGAATCTAACCTACAACCTTCAGAGCCCGAGGCGTAACCACTCCGCCACAGAGGCTCCCTTTAAGCTTCAAGATAGCAAGGCTAGCTCTGTGCCACAGGCCCTTAGAGATGGTACTTCGATATGGAGCGGGAGAAAAGTCTCTACACCAGATTCACTCCGACAGATACAAGCTCTTTTCACAACGTTGGGCACCTTACCGTAACTGCATTAAAGTCTTCCAGAGAATTCTTCAGCAATTAATCCTAGCTCTACATCAGAGGTTCTCAAACCACGGCCCGCGGGCCACTTGTGGCCCGCCAGCTGTTAGTAAGTGGCACGCGAGGCCTCGTTATTTAAAATAATATATTTTAATAATTTCAAAAAATGCACTCGAAGCGCCCCGTACTCTGCTCGTGGTTGTTATGTTCAGATATTATCGAATGCACCTGTTCAGTTCGCAACGTTTAGCTGATCATACGATTTCATTCTGGCGACTATTATCTGTCGAACAATTGAAACACTTGCGTTCATTCGCACAGAGATACATTTCTCGTTTTGGTTCGACTTACAGATGCGAGCATTCATTTTCCGCAATGGCTGTTATAAAAAAAAAACAACCTATGTTCCAGACTCACCGACAGAACCTAGCTGCGCTTATGACTTTAGGCACGTTATATTTGTGCCCAGACATTGATAAACTGGCATGCTAACTTAAGTAACTGATTGCGAAGAACAGTTACAACAGTTACATTAATAGCGATTTTCGAAACTGATTAAACATTTATTGTTAAATGAACTTTTGATTTGAAACCACAAAATGACCGCAGTGTGGTACTGACACTGACTGCCTTTAAAGTTTTAGAATTTTGTTGACGAAAGTTAAGAAAGGTAAGAATGATATTGCACGACGTTTATAATTTTATAACGTTGTGGCCCGCTTATCTACCGAAAATAGTAGATATGGCCCTCTGCTTGAAAAGCTTGGGAACCACTGCTCTACATACTAAGCGGCAGCTGCGATAGCGCAGTGAATCGACGCTCGCCTTGCTGCCCGATGGTCATTAGTTCGCATTCGCATTCGCAAGGGCGGATTTTTAAAATGTACCTGGACTCTCAGGTTAATCAACGGAAGACTGAGTTCTAACTTTTAATTCCGATTGAATTTGCGTTAAGCCCATTTCCAAATATAGGTACCAAAATATTTTAGGAAGTAAAAGTGTCCGTTGTGGTACTACATCTTCAGCCTCCTGGTGCCTAATGGTCTATAAAAATATGGATCTAGTGCATGCCCAATGAGCCTGCAGGCGTGTAAAGGAGCCTTTACTTGTACTGTGTTGTTGTTTGTCCATCAAGAATGATGATGACCATTCATTTCATCCAGTGGGGTTGAAGGTGTGGAGCCGTGGGTTCTAAGATGGCTGATAAGGCCTATTTTGGCTCTAAATGTTCTATGACAATGTGGGCAAAGAATGCTTGACGTCTCTGGAGGAGGATTTCCTGCAGTGGTTTTTCTGTCCTGCCTTTTCTTCACAGCTCTTGCAGTCCTGGTTGCCTCACATATGACTGCACCTTTGCGCAATGATGCACGCCACGAATTTCGGTCTCTGGCTGCAGCCTCCCAGGTGTCATGATGAATTCCAAAAGCATTCAGTGAAATTTTCAGAGTGTCTTTAAAACGTTTCCTCTGGCCACCTTGGGAGCGTTTACCACAACGCAGTTCGCTGTAGAAAATTCGTTTAGGGAGCCTGTGATCTGGCATGCGGGTCAAGTGACCAGCCCAGCGAATCTGATTCTTCATCAGTAGAGTGTGGATACTGGGCATTGATGCTCTTTCTAGGACTTCAGTGTCTGGAATCTTGTCTTGCCATTTAATCTTCAGTAGCTTCCTTAGGCAAACTGTGTGGAAGTGGTTTAATTTCCTAGCGTGTCGCTGATAAACAGTCCAGGTTTCACAAGCATATAGCAGTGTGGATAATACAACTGCTTTGTAGACTTTTAGCTTTGTTTGCAGGCTTATTCCAGTTCTGTCCCATACATTCTTGCAGCTGCCTTGCAGCGAAAATCATGTCAACAGTTCCACGTTCTTTTCTGAAGCCACTATGTACACAGCGAAGGACCTGTTTTCACACCGTGTTGCGGGGTGGGTATACAGTGTTTGTACCATATTTGTAGACTAATTAGCACTGGACGGGCGATGTGGTCAGTATCGGGTCGGGCTCCCCGCACTACGTGATGTTAATTTACACGGTGACATTTGAGACATGACCTGCCCATGGTTATCAGAAATAACTCCGCTGAGAGTGTTTCGTGACACAGTTTCCTTTCCCTCCTCGTCTTGTTTCTCTTTGGACGGAAGTGCGTCACGCCTTGTTGTGCACTTCTAAGGTCAGTGTGTCCGACTTCGGCGTGCATTTCTATAAGGTTTGCTTCCTCTAGACAGATTCTATCTAAGGTAACGGGCTCTACTCACCCGTGGGGAGGTTTACTCTACCCCGACATGTTTGCCAGGGTGGCGAATTTACGGCCTACACTTTACGATTACCAGCTGGCGTGGGATTCTTAACACGCGCAAATTGCACACTGGATCCAGTCCATTTCGTCCTGATCTGAGAAGGGTTGGTATCCCAGCTAACTACCCAAGAGACCAGAAGGAGGGGGGGGGGGGGTGTGATGTATTAGATAACCACGGTTCTTGTGAATATTCCCAGCCCTATTCAAGGATCAAACCAGGCATCTTCTGAGCCTCTGTTCCCAGATGTTTTACAACTAAGTTTAACTCCAGTTACTCCAGCTGTGTCTGTACTGCTTCAATCAATCAATCAATCAATCATGTGCCATGCCGGAAAGCGTGGGTGGTCATGACTCGCCATTTCACTCGATCACCAGTGTCGTGGATCAGCTCAGTGCTCCTGTCTCGTCCAAGCCATGTGGCCAAGCCATCCAGGTATTTTCCTCTCGGTCTGCCTCTTGGTCTGTTCCCTTCGATCTTGCCAGTTGTCACTAAGTTCTCTAATCCATTTCTTCTCATAACATGTCCAAAAAATTGTGACTGTCTACGTCTAATTTCTCTAATCAGTTTACGATGTTCATTTGTCTCCTGTAGTACTTGGTCATTGGTTTTTCTGTCTGTCCATGGTATTCTTTGCATTTTCTTCAGAAACCACATTTCCACAGCCATCAGATGTTTTTCAGCTTGACTACTTATTGTCCACGCTTCACATCCATACAAAAGTATAGGTTCTATGTAGCACCCATAGGCCACAGACGCACCAAGGCGTGTAGCGTTAGACGTATTGTTTTGTATAGACCAGTCCGCTCACGGTGGATGATCAGGTCAAGTACACACCGGCCGCCTTTACTACCCAAGACATGCCGTGATACCCATTGTAGAATTCTTTATACATTCACATACTACCGTATGCGCTGGAGTCATAAATATTTACGTCTAGCCCTTTACACTACATAGCATGTGAAACCTCCCTTCTTCCTCCCCAACCGCCCTTGTATCAAGACAAACAGTGGAAATGTTTACAAACAATAAACAGCTGAAATCCAATAAACTACAGGAAAACCACATTAGTAACAAACACGTGCATAGGAACAGTGCTGATTGGAAACAGTTACACAGAAACATGTGACAATGAAAACAACCCCTTGTTAGAGCCGTCAGAAATATTCAGCCGTATACTTCTTCTTCATTTATCAACATGGTAGAAACAGCTCACGCGATCCTTGTGTTAAAGAGAAAACGACAACAAATAATTCGTACAGACAAAGCCATGTTTCTTTGGCCTGGCTAGACGTCATAAATGACAAAATCCCTCTTGGCAATCCGATTAAGATTTCAGTGATAAATTACAGACGTACTGGAGTATCTGTTTTTCTTTGTTATTCAAACGATTTCATATCTCTCTCTCTCCCTCTCCCTCTCTCTCTCTCTCTCTCTCTCTCTCTCTCTCTCTCTCTCTCTCTCTCTTTCTATCTCGCGGTGTTTCATTCACTCTTTTCTAGCTCTCTCATTCTCTCACCCTCCTTTTCACTCTCTTACATTTGTCTCTCTCTCTTTTCGTCTCTCTCTCTCTTTTCGTCTCTCTCCCTTTGCGTCTCTCTCTCTCTCTCTCTCTCTCTCTCTCTCTCTCTATATATATATATATATATATATATATATATATATATATATATATATATATATATATATATATGTGAATATCTTCTTCTCCCTATCACTCACATCTCTCTCTCGCTCAATGTGTCTCTCTCTATCTCTCTAATTATCTCTCTATCTCTATGTTTCTCTCTATCTCTTTCTAGCTCTCTCTCTCTTTCTCTCTCTCACTCACACACACACACACACACACACACACACACACACACACACACACACACACACACACACAGAGTCTTTCCAGCCTTCAATTATGGTATCTATTTCTCTCTATCTGTCTATCAATCTCTCCATGTTTCCATATCTCCCTCTGTATCTCTCTCTCTCTTCCTCCCTTGCTTGGCACAAATAAGCACACATGTCTCTGTAGAACTACTGTCTAAACAGTTCACGTGATCTTCATCCCACAAATGCCAGCCACATTCTACCCCTCATGAAAAGGATTTTAAACTAAAGCCTAATTAAAGTTCTGCTCATTATTTTATTGTTGATTTGCAGATACCTAATGCTTTTGCTGTGGATTCGCTTCCACCTACTAATTAATTATGGTATTGTATTGTTATTTTCTGGCTGTTTGTGAAGTTCCTGTTAACCAAACGACCAGTAATGACAACGCATAGAATGGATGTTATTTTTCTTTCTTTACCTGCGTCTTCTCTGAAAGAATTCCTCAACCCAGTGATTTAGGAGAGATAATGTTTTTTTGTTTAAAGAACTGAAAGACAAAGAATCAGAAGTGGACATTTTAAAAGAAAGAACGCGGGTGATCCTGTTTCCTGTTGGGGGATGCGTTATGTTGTTGATTGTTCTTCGGCTTTGTTTAGCATGTTTCTATATCACGTAGCAGTGAAACAGGACACACAGTCAGACACCAGTGGCGTGACAGCGAAACATACAGAAACATTCAGTATGTTAGTGTGTGTGTGAGCAATATCGTTGGTGTGTGTGTGTGTGTGTGTGTGTGTGTGTGTGTGTGTGTATGTGTGTGTGTGTTTTGTGTACGCGCGTGCGCGTACGTACGTAAGTGTGCGATTGTTAAGTACATGAGCGGATGTTCAGTAATTGAGTGAGTGTGTATTATGTGTTCGGTTTTTCAACATATGAAAACGTCTGTGGTCAGTTATTCACTATATACGACAGTTTCCGCACTGTTATTCACATGATGCGTGAGAGAGACAGACAGAGAGTGAGAGAGAGAGAGAGAGAGAGAGAGAGAGAGAGAGAGAGAGAGAGAGAGAGAGAGAGAGAGAGAGAGAGAGAGAAAGGGAGGGCACGCGCGCTCACGTGAGATTCGTTGTGCAAAGTCGTTTAGAATATGCAATAATGCATGTCTATACGTATACATTCACATAGTGTGTATATGTATATGCGTGGGCGACGAGGTAACGGTGTCCTCTATCAAAGTAGACGAAAGGTACCTCATTTCCCCCGCTAGCCTACGGGATAGCTTTGGGCAAGTTGAAGTACCCACTTACTCCCCACCCGAGAAAAATAAAATCATTTGCATATTGGTGGGTGAAGCTTCAGAGTATCCTACAAAATGTTGTTAGTTATGGTCTCCAGTTTCACGACGGCAGGCAGAGGATCTCTTTATAGAGACAATGGCTACGGTGACTGACCAGTATGGTCACTGCCAAGAAGGAGAGCAATGATAGACTACTTCTTTATAGACGCCTAGCAGATTGTTTGAACACCTGTCACCATGAACAACATCAAAGGAAGTTCAAAGAGCCTCCTCCTCAAGTAAAGAGCGTCATGTTCTATTGGTACTACGAGCACGTCATCCAGCTAATGTAGGCAACACGGAAAACACGGAAAGTACTCCCATTGGGAATGTAAGAACACTCATGTATGATGGTATATGAGGGGAATCTAAAGAACGACTACACATATGTTAGGTTTATGTGAAACGAGACAGATCGGTGCATGAGAAATATACTCAGACGAATATTATAATTTACTCAGGAGGGCATAAACATGAAAGGGGTTAGTATAGGCTTGATCACAGAAAGGGCGAAAACAGAAAATGGGTAATTGACAATATCAGATTGACTTATATTAGTCTGATTAAATGGCAGAATAGTAGATATTAATATCTTATAAGTCTATGCATAAACATCAGACAGCACAGAAGAAGAAGACGATCAATTTTTTATCAACAACTTAACATGGCTATAGCACAGTGTAAAAACTATGAAACAACTGTGCTACAGGGAGATATCAATGAAAAAGTTGGATACGAAATGGATGTTGATGTTCCGTGAAATATATCTTTGTCAGTTGAGGTGTGAAAGTTCCTACGAGCTTTATCGAGCGAAACCTTATACAGGAAAGAGAATCAAGGACAATAAGCAGACAAGTGAAAGCTTCATAGATGTGTTGGTATGAAGATTTTGTTGTGTTTTGCTCTATTGGCAACTATTAACTTGTGCTGATATTGCATTTGCCACTTACTTGTCCTACCTAATACAACACGCCGCAGCCTGTACTTCCACTTACGTTAACAACTCCTTCTGCTTGCCCCATCGTCATGTGCCTAAACAGTTCCTCAAATAATACATCATATACAACAGAAATCAGGCATTGTATGGACATTCTCAGGGACACTCCTAATTAGTTTTCACTCTCGGTCCACCATCATATCTCCATTGCTGCCAGTTTCCCGCCTCACCTTCCTTTCCGTCTTCATGCACCACTTCCGAGGTTTAGCTAGAATCTGCACCGAAACGTTACCTTCCCCAAACCCTGTACCCATTACACCACAGACTCTCACGACTGTCTATATAAAAGTATCAACGTCAAGCTTCATGTTAGTATCACAGACTAGGATTTGAGATAAGTAACACATTAAAGAAAATGTCCCTTTCATTGTTCTCATTATGTCATTGTTTTATTCTTCTCACCCCGTTCTTATGCCTCAGTTTAGTCACTGTAGTGTCTTCTCTGTGTTTATTTGTTCTGTTTTTTTTTTGGTATATGTATTTGTTTGCTAATGAAGGCTAGTCGCCGCAACGTCCTGTGTTTTCTGTAATTGTGTTCTGTAAAGCTGCATTACTTCGTGCTATTTTATATTGTTTACATTTTTCGTACAGCTTTTCGACACTTCCACTAATTTTATCCTTTCTTTAACAGAGAATCATGGCGACTTATATGATAGTCCGTGTGGAATAACCGCCGGAAACAGATGCTGGGCGGGGGATTGATTCTTACACTCATGTCACTGGAGATTTTGAAGTGTGATGACGTTTATCTCCAAGATAACAAGGCTAATCCAGCTTTCCTAGTGACTTCAGTGCAAGGTCCTTTACCTGGTACGACCCTGTTCATGGAAACCTTTACCTAGATAACTCTCTCTGGATAACATTGAAAAGTAGAGCAAGCCAGTTAATACGTCGTTGATTACTTCTATAACAGGTATTGGTTGCTTTATACATTGTACCCTTTAAAGTTATGAATTTACAGTTATATAACTCTAGATACAAAGGAGTTAAAATGCACCATGTGGTAGAAAAATGGAACGGTGACAATTAGATTACACTTTAAAAAGAGTGTAAAAGACAAGAAGACTGACTTCATTGCACCAGGTTTTATCCCAGATGACTGGCTCTCTTTCCGCATGGCGCCCTGCCGAAAGCATCGCACAAAGCACGAACTCTGTGGCCACAACCCCCAGGAATCTCCGAGAAAAGTGCACTTGTCAACCGAACGAAGTAGACCGGAATCGAACCCACAACTTTCGGAGCGTGAGACAGGAGGGGTCGCCACGGTGACTTCCTAATTAGATTAAAGTGGGTTAATATAACAACTGAGACGGACAGCAGAAATTAAAAGTGAAGGTTGTTGTGAACTGATATAACAAGTGGATGGAACAGTAGAAAATTAAAGTGACAGGTTAGGGTGAACTAAATTAATACATTAAAACTGACAAAGTTAGGATGAGTTAATGCAACAAATGGATGGGGAAGAATAAGCTCAATGTGACAATTAGGTTCGAGTTAGTTTATGTAGGAACTAAATTAGACAGAATGAGATAATTGTGTCAATTAGGCTTAATATACTAAAAACAAATTAGTTGCATATCCTATACAGAACGCTGCAGTCAACTCCAGCATTTTTAATCGGTGATTTCTAGGCAAGTGTATGTTCAGTAGTTTGCCACTGAATTCTGAACGACCGGCATTGAAATCATTGTATAAAAGTCAATGCAAGATGGTCTGCTGCCAAATCGCCCACAGCTGTGTTTTGAACACTGTATGTGGGATACAGAGCCGGTGATTTAATATATAACTGGGCGGAAAATAAAGAGAGACAATTTAGTTAAGGTAAAGGTTAAGGTAAGTTAATATTGTCGGTCTCTCTGGTCTAGAGATTACACGACTTTCTCCGTAATCCCATATACTTTCTTACGTAACGTGACGTGCGCGAGAATTGGTAGCGGTTCTCTCCGCGTCGGTAACTTAGGGGTATGTGAGCCGGTCGCTCAGAAAGCAATGGCAAACTACTGAGCGTAATCTTGCCAAGAAATCAAGAATCAGCTAAAAGATGCTGATGTTGACAGCGATGTCCTGTAAAGGATATGCGAAAAAAAAATTAAAAAAAGTAATATTACATGTGGATGTGACAGAAGGAATTAAATGGGACATGTGGGTTAGAGTTAACATAACAACTGGATACGAGGGACATAGCTAGAAGTGATAGTTAGGTTACTTTGAGTTAATGTAACAACTAAATATGACAGGATGCATCAAAAGTGTAAATCAGGTTAGGGTAAATTAAATGCAACAATTGGATGGGACAGAACGAGTAAAATTTGACAATTAGGTTCGGTGAGTTGCAACAACTGGATAAAACAGACGAGGTTAAATGGGACAGTTCAGTTGTGGAGAGTTAAATAAGACAAGTAGGTTCGGTGAGTTAATGTAACAATTGGATAAAACAGACGAGGTTAAACGGCACAATTGGATTGGGGTAAGTTAATGTAACACCTAGATGAGACAAAAGGAATAAGAAAAATGTAAAACAAACATGGCACATAAGAATGAAATAATAATCACGTGCTGAGTTGACTGGTACAGGCACAGAGATAGTGTCGATATAATGCTAGGCCCATACTTTGAGCACACTTCCTGGTCGTCTTCAGCTTCTGCCTTGCATCTGTCAATGGACCACAGACCCCCCAACCAACACATGCCTAGCTCTCTGCACACGTCCTCGTGATTGGTTAGATATTACAGGTAAATAATCTCATAATGTAAACCCCCCCTCCCCCCCCCCCCCCCCCAAAAAAAAAAAAAACAAAAAACAAACAAACAAAAAAAAACAAAAAAAAAAACAAAAAAAACAAACAAACAAACAAACAAAAAACTGTCATTTACTGTTTCTAGTAAATAGCCTTATAGGACGGAGGTCGAGGTGGGAAAGATGGAAAAGGTGGGGGGGGGGGGGTTGATTCGTTGGGATGCACTCTGTTAACATGCTGACTGCAACCTCAGTGGTGTCGTTTTATATGCAAGACATGCTATTCTGACTGTTGCCATATTTAAAAAAGAAAAATGGCATTCCATTCTGGTTAAAAAATTTAAATATATTACATTCTATCATAATTATCGCCATCTTAAATGTATGACATTCCATTTCAGTTAATGCCATTTTAAATGTATGGCATTCCATTCCATGTATTATCAGCTTAACAATATGGTGCTGATACGGGCATCATCATAAATATAACCTATTTACGTCAAGATTAACCCGCGGGTTTTGATTTCGAGCGTTTTGACAATAAAATACCTTTTCTTTCTTCTTGTGTTCGCTTGAAATGTGTCTATAACTGCATTGTTGCCGCTTGTATGTATTACAATGTTGTCTCTTGTATGAATCACATTGTTGTCTCTTGAATGAAATATATAAACCCCTCGGATATATGACAGCCCTTTTCATATGTGAAACGAACTGAACGCTAATGCTTCGGAATTAACAGTTAGAACTCAGTCTTCCGTTGATTCATCAACTAACCGACTGACTTACCGACCGAGCAGCCAGCCAGCCAGCCAAACAACCAACGAACGAACCGATCGACCCACCTACCGACCGACCGATCAGTCAACAAACCAACCAATCAACCAACCAATAAACCAACCCCAATATTATCACAAGGGTAACACACCAAAACCATTGCCAACTCACAGGTAACATATTCATATGCAAACTATGTCACGTTTAAGTTATTCAAGTCGTTATCCAAGATAACATATGTACTCGTATGTTTGTGTGCGTTTCCTCGCTTTGAACTCAAGCGTTATCCAAACACGCTATTTGTATTAGCTCTGGACTGAATTTTGCGTGTGGGTTAGCTTTCTCTATTACTAGTGTCCTCTCTCTCTCTCTCTCTCTCTCTCTCTCTCTCTCTCTCTCTCTCTCTCTCTCTCTCTCTCTCTCTCTCTCTCTTT
Source organism: Cepaea hortensis (assembly GCA_963921405.1). NCBI lineage: Eukaryota > Metazoa > Mollusca > Gastropoda > Stylommatophora > Helicidae > Cepaea > Cepaea hortensis. The sequence goes on along the minus strand of OY992877.1, from coordinate 66,246,722 downwards.
CTCTCAGACGAATCCACTCTGACTTCAGAGGGGAAGAGGGGGGGGGGGGGGGGGTTCCGCGTTTCCATCCTGTTTTCAGGATATTGCGGTCAACACCAGCATCTTTCAGCTGTATGTTGATTCCTAGACTAGATTACGCTCATCAGCACGCCACGACTTTCTGAGCGACCGGCTCTATACTCTCATAAGTCACTGGCGCGACTCGAACCACTTCTAATTCTCGTGCACTCACGTCAACCACGAGAGTATTCGCGGTTAACGGAGAAAGCTGCTAACCCCTCGGCCAGGGGAGGTACTTGTAATAAATCCACTCGGCCATGCTGACCTCCATGCACATGTATGTTATGACACTGTAAATAATTCATGCAAAGTGAAGTGAAGCGAAGTGAAGTGAAGTGAAGTGAACTGAAGTGAAGTGAAGTGAAGTAAAGGACACTTTTTACACACCTTAAGAACATTGAGCCTATAGTCATAATAAACCTATCTTCTTTCAGGACGACTCGACACACGACGGGTACTGTTGTCGATATCAAGCCGAACTGCGGTTGTCAGTTAGTCAACTCATTGTAAATTACTCTGTCGAACAAAGGCCAGCATGGCCTTGACTTGGGGACATAAATTACAAGTACCTCTGAAGTCGGAGTCGGTTTTCATAATGGGGCACCAGAATTAGGGAAAGCTAATCCACACGCAAAACTAAGTCCAGAGCTCCAGAAGCTGCAGCTCATGCATGGAATACGTTTCAAACAACTGTAGAACAAATTCACACGTCAGTCACATCATGTACGCGATATTGCTTATACAGTAACCAAATCACTGTAACTCTATTAAGCGAACCGAGCAATGTTTAACTGTTATATAATTCATACCCATGTCACCTTTCCCATAAGATTTTACAGCTAAATTTACCATAATCTCAGCTGCAATACAACTGCTATCTTGAAAATCACCCTATAGTTCTGGTTTGCAAGTTTCTGCTATATGCGCAATAGCACCCTTACTATTATACAAGTGCTATATTTACCTGCGTCTCTGGCTTATGTGCTATAGCACGCATATTATCATACAAGTGCTATATTTACACGCGTCTCACGCTGATGGGCAGTGAACGCAGTTTAACAACCCCGGATATAGGATTAGATATCAGCTGCAGGCGATTTGGAAGAGAGCACCTTGCGTTGATTTTACACTGGTATGAGCGTCGATTGTCCAGAAATCAATGGAAAACTACTGAATTGTCTAAATAAAAACACAAATAGCCAACAAATGCTGGGGTTGATTATGTCTTGTAAAGGGACATGTAACTAACTAGCTAACTAACTATATTTACAAACTAAAAAGTAACATACTGAAGTCATAATAACTATAAGGCTGTCGTATGTGCAAGCACTAGTAAATTATTGGCCCTTTCAATATCCTTAGATCCCTACCCTTGCGTCGTCTCCCTATCTCTTCATCTGTAGCAGTAAAAGTAGTCCAGTGGTATGGCAGCCGCCTCTTCAAGTGCTCTGCCTAACAAAATATAGTGTAATATTCTCCACACACTCTTGTTTTCATAGGAGATTAATAATATCCTCCCCATTAATTCTGAGTAATTGATCAAATGCCTAGACTTTGTTGACATGGGCGACAAATAGAAACATCCCACTTGCGTGGTCACATTTCGTAATGGGGTCAAGAAACTAGCCTTGATAAGAATCTCTGGATATCGCGTGCCAAATGTAATGCATGATCCCATACTCTTATGCATAGCACATGGTGATGACTACAGAAGGGAAACTCACCCTACAATTCCGCGCCGAAATCGTAAGTTTTAACCGAAAAGAGCAAATACCGCAGCTTCGATTCATATAGAGGCACCACAACGAACATCCTGTTGAAAACGAACGAAGAATAATATCGCTTCTGTATATCTTAGACATGCTCTGAAACTGCCAAACGGTATATTTACATGCTTGACAGTGGGTCCTTAAAATAAACGTGGTATCAGAATGTTTACACTAATGTACGGCATTCACCTTAGATAAGAGAACATCAGATCCTCATTAACTGGGTGTTTTATCAGGGAAAAGCACTTGAGCCCGAGACAAGAGCAATGAGCATTGTTGTCGCCGAATGCGCTATGGGGATTAGTCTCGAACAGATACAGCTATTGGGGAAATGAGAGCTAGAGGCGTCAGAATGTCAGTACTGATGTGAGGTGTAGAGGCGGTATCATGACTACACATCAATACAGCGGGCGTTTTAACAGATTCTTTGCCAAACAAAAATGGATGGCGGAAAATGGGAAGTCGGTGTGTGTCACATTTATGAAGTTATTAATATGGTAGCAGGCATGTTGTATTATATGTCAAATTAAAGGCAGCTGCATAGGGAAAACTACCGCATATAAGTCATTATCAGATATGGAAAGTCGCTTGAGACGATATATCATCCCATGGCACTTAATCAGTTAAGGAAACGAACGTTATTAACACGTGTGTTTTCTTCCCGTATGCACAGAGTTACCAGCCGGTAGAGCACACCCCTGTAGGCTGCATTAACGCAGTGGGTAGCACACTTACTTGCCGGCCCATATGTCATGTGTTCGAATACCGAGCCGGGTATTTTCTTTTTAAATATGCCGTGGGCTCGCAGGTGGACCTAACCTAACATGGCTACCGGGAATCGGAAAGAGAACTCTGTAACACAGTTCACCTGGGGGTGGTAATCTGGTCGGGAGGGAAGGAAAGACTTGACACTAACCTCACTCCGATTGACACCAATCCCACTCCAATAGACACCAACCTCACTCCGATAGACATCAACCCCACTCCGATAGACACCAACCTCACACTGATAGATACCAACCCCACTCTGATAGACACCAACCTCACTCCGGTAGACACCAGCCTCACTCCTATAGACACCAGCCCCACTCCGATAGACACCAACCTCACTCCGATAGACACCAACCTCACTCCGATAGACACCAACCTCACTCCGATAGACACCAACCTCACACTGATAGATACCAACCTCACTTCGATAGATACCAGCCTCACTCCGATGGACAACAACCTCACACTAATAGATACCAACCTCACTCCGATAGACACCAACCCCACTCCGATAGACACCAAACTAACACCAATATATACCAACCCCACTCCGATAGCCACCAACCTCACACCAATAGATACCAATCTCACTCAGATAGACACCAACCTCACTCCGATAGACACCAACCCTACTCCGATAGACACCAGCCTCACACTGATAGATACCAAACCCACTCCGATAGACACCAACCCCAACCCGATAGACACCAACCTCACTCTGATAGACACCAATCTCACTCCGATAGATACCAACCCCACACCGATAAACACCAACCCCACTCCGATAGACACCAGCCCCACTCCGATAGACACCAACCCTACTCCGATAGACAGCAACCCCACTCCGATAGTCACCAACCGGTTGTAGGGCTCACACGGCCTGAACCCCGTCGCATCGGTCGTAACAATTAAAACTGTGTCCTTCTAGAGGCTTCACAACCAACCAACCAATCAACCAACCAACCAACCAATCAACTCTTTGTTCTCCAGTCGAGGCGGTATACGCGATGAACTAGCGCCGGTGCGTGTCAAGCAACACATCGCCTGTTATTACGTCATTTAAATTTGGTCAGAGCAAACTGCATAAACCTGGCTCGATATTTTAACACTATATTGTATACGAGTGTCAGGTCTTAGTCAGATATGACTGAGCTTCCGCATTACAGTAGACGGTACTAGTGGGTGTGGATGGGGGTTATGTGTGTGGTGTGTGGATGGGGATATTGTGTGGTATGTGGGTGACGGATATGTGTGTGGTGTGTAGGTGGGGGTTGTTTTGGTGTGTGGGTGTGAGATGTGTGGGTGGGGGATACCTGTGTGTGGTGTGTGGGTGGGGGTAATGGGGGTGTTGTGGTACGGGTGGGGGATATGTGTGTGGTGGGGGATGTGAGTTAGTGCATGTGTGGGTGGGTGTGGATGTATGTGTGGGTGGTGGTGTATGTGTGTGAGTGGATTAGGGATATATAGGTAGGTAGGGAGATGTGTGTTTGTGGGTAGGGAGATGTCTTTTGGTGGGGATGTTTTTGTATGGGTTGGGGATATGTGAGTGGGTGTGTGATGTGTGGGTTGGTGGGGGATGTGTGTGTGGGTGGGGAATGTGTGGTCGATGGAGGTGTGGTTGGAGGATTGGTGGTTGGGGGATGGGTGGGTGAGTAGAGGATGTGTGAGTGGGGGATTGGTGTGTATGTGGGTGGGTGCGGGATGTGTGGGTTGGTGGGGGATGTTTGTGTGGGTGGTTAGTGTGTGTGGGTTGGGGGAACGGGTGAGGGCAGTGTGTGGGTGGGGGATTGTGGGAGGGGGATGGGTCGGTTGGTGGGGTATTATGTGTCCCTGGGTGTGTGTATGGGTGGGTGTGTGTGTATATGTGTGGGGTGATATGTGGATGGGTGGGAGATGTGCCTCATAACATGGACATTTGCATTGTTTATGTTTACAACATTCATTTGACAATGTTTTTTTTTTCTTCCTATGTAAATGTATGCCTGTCTCTCTGGCTGTGGGGTTACAACACTTTCTCTCTGTAATCCCGTTTATCACGCAGAGTCTCGTAGCGGAGCGAGAACTGAGGCGGTTCGACCCCGCTCGTGACTTGCGGGATACTGAGCCGGCCGCTCAGAAAGCAATGGCAAACTACTGAGCGTAATCTTGCCAAGAGATCAACATACAGCTGAAAGATGCTGGTGTTGACAGCTAAGTCCTGTAAAGGATATGCTAAAAAAAAAAAAAAAAATGTAAATGTATAATGCACCATTGATGAAAGAAAGAGGAGTGAATGGAAGGGCCGAGTGTAAGACGGGCCTGCGTGCACAATTTGTGACCCTTTTAAAATAAAGTTGATTTGATTTGATTTTACCTGCTTTCTGTTAGTACCGAATGTTGGGCGGCGCTCACTAAACCCGACATCCAACATTGTGCTAACGGCTTTGGGCGGAGAAGTGCAATTGGGAGGGTAAAAGACCTACCTAGTGCGAGGAAATGCAACCTAAAGACTAAAATGTCATGGCAGGGCAGACCAGGCCTTAAGTCTTGGTCGGCAGCTGTTCTAGGATGGAAGCTCTGACAGGCGGACAGTTAAGAGTATTGCTTTGCTGATCCGGCAGCTTCTGCAACTTGTCTTGTTCCAGATGTATTGGTATTACTATCCTCTGGAGTAAACTAGACAGGCCGACAGAGGGATCGTGCTGCATGGACAAAACATGGTCTCTAAATTCAGACCAAGCTTCGTGTTATGGAGAGGTATAACTCCATTTTACAAACTATCGTCTGTCAAGACGGCAAAGTACCAGTCTGTCATGTAAACGATATGTATATATATATCTTCTTCTTCTTCTTCTTCTTCTTCTTCTTCTTCTTCTTCTTCTTCTTCTTCTTCTTCTTCTTCTTCTTCTTCTTCTTCTTCTTCTTCTTCTTCTTCTTCTTCTTCTTCTTCTTCTTCAGCGTTCCGAGCCATTGAGGTTCTTTGCTGCAGATACAATCCGTCTCTATTCGTCTCTCTGGTTGACCTTCTCTTGCCAGTCGTTGATTCCAAGTGCTTGTAGGTCTGTATATATATTATCTTTCCACTATCTTCTTGGTCTACCTCGAGGTCTATGGTCATTTATTTCCTGAGTGTAAGCGAGTTTTATTTCCCGGTTATCTTCCATTCTTTCTATATGTCCCAGCCATTGTAGTCTATTAGCCTTCATGATACCAGTGATTAGCAGGGACTTAAACAGATCATAAATGTCTTTGTTACTTCTTCTTTTCCACTCTCCACTTTGTGTATCCCTAATGGGTCCAAAGATGCGTCTTAAAACTTTGTTCTCAAAGGTTTGTAGCAAGGCTTCGTCTCCTTTCGTTGTACTCCAGGTTTCAGAGCCATACAGCACAACTGGTCTGATCAGTGTTTTGTATATTGTGATCTTGGTGTTGCGAGATAGCGCATTTGATTTTAGTAGATGTTGTAGTGCATAGTATATCTTATTTCCAGAATTGATTCTAGTTTGTATTTCTTCCCTTATGATGTTGGAGCAGTTGAAGATTGTACCCAGGTATTTGTATGCTTCCGTTCTTTTAATGGTCATATTATCTATTTGTATGTGGCCAGAGTTTTTAGCTATTCCTTCTCTTGAAATTACCATATATTCTGTCTTATCTTGGTTGATAACCAGCCCCATCCGTGGGCTTTTTTCTTTAAGTGAGTCAATATTTCCAATGTCTTTTTTTCATTTTCCCCT